>CM040793.1:2492693-3035193 GCA_022829025.1 Squalius cephalus
CCGCCCACAGTCACCTGACCAGCCGCTGTCCGCCACCGACTCGCCGTCCGACTCGCTGCACGACGACGACATGGACGATTTCAGACGGGTGGGTTTTGCGTTTGCCACCATCTTTTTTTTGTTTATTTATTAATGAGGTTTCTGTCAGTTTCCATTTTTAATTATCGGCATTGGTAGTTTTTCTATGTGGCCGATCGGTCTGAGTTCGGACTTTTATTTTGACATTTAAAGTTTAAATTTGTTCATTTTACAGATTTTTTTTTTCAAGCTTAAATTATTTTGTTCATTTTTAATTATCGGCATTGGGACTTTTATTCTGACATTCAAAGTTGAAATAGTTTATTTTGCCGATTTTTTTTATTTTTTTATCAAGTTCAGTTTTTTTGTTGTTGTTTTTTTTCATTTTAAATTTAATTAAAAATCGACATCGGCCATCAAAAAAATCAATATGGGTCGACCACTATTTCGAACAATCTTACGAAATATTTTTGGGAGTACAAAACGTTCTTGACTATTCTTACATTGCGAAGATTTTTATCCTTGCGAATGTTTGTTGAATGTGTCAGAACTGATCTCTGTTTCCCGTTCCCGCTCGTCTCTCCCCGTGTGTCGTGTCTCTCCGGCTCAGAAGAGCGTTCTGGTGGATTCTCCGGTGTCTCTGTCCGTGTCTCCGGGCGTTATCGCTCTCTCTCCGTCTCTGCCGGACAATCCCGTCCCAGCATCCTCTGCTCCCGTACGCAAAGGAGTCGGCGGGAAGAAGGGCCGGAAGAAGAAAGACCCGAACGAGCCACAGAAACCCGTGTCGGCGTACGCGCTGTTCTTCCGGGACACACAGGCCGCCATTAAAGGCCAGAATCCCAACGCCACGTTCGGAGAGGTTTCCAAGATCGTCGCCTCCATGTGGGATAGTTTGGGAGAAGAGCAGAAACAGGTACAAACATGCATTTGTTTACAGGAATATCTCAACAAGATGGACTAATGAGTGTTAAGGGGTTAAGAACATTCTGTCTTTAGAACTAATAGTTGACCGATATATCGGCTGACATTTGGCATTTTTAATTATCGGCATTAGTAGTTTTTCTATGTGTCTGAGATGGGACTTTTATTTTGACACTTAAAGTTTAAATAGTTTTATTTTACAGATAATTTTTTTAATCAAATTATTTTCATTTTTAATTATCTGCATTTGTAGTTTTTCAATGTGGCTGATGTCTAAGATGGGACTTTTATTTTGACATTTAAAGTTTAAATTGTTTATTTTACAGATTTATTTTCTAATCAAGTTCAAATTATTTTTATTTTTTATTATCGCCATTGGTAGTTTTTCAATGTGGCTGATGTGTCTGAGATGGGACTTTTATTTTGACTTTTTTTTATTTTTTTATTTTTTTAACATACGGATCAAAATCCCAATGTTTTCCCTTCCCAGGTGTACAAGAGGAAGACGGAAGCGGCGAGGAAGGAGTATCTGAAGGCGCTGGCCGCTTATAAAGCCAATCAGCTGTCGCAGGTACAGGACAGGGATTTAAAGGCCTCGTTTATGATCGCCCGTCTCGGCTGATCAGATCTGAAGAACGACTCGGCGTTTACTCCTGCACTCAAACCTGGACGTTTAATACCAGGGACGAATCATGTGACTTGAGTTGTTTCATTCCATTTCTGTAATTGCAAATGAATGCATTTTGAGACAGACGAGGAAAAATAAAGATGAATCTGGAGTAGAGCTGCACGATTAATCGTTAAAAGATCGCGATCTCGATTCAAACGCACGGGATCTCGTTCCGAAATGACAACGATTCTCCTGTGTCCATTAAAACTCTTCATAGTCACGCCAGAACATTCGGATCTGATCCAGAGAGAGCCGTTGTCATCAATAGATATTACAAAATAACGATTGTATCGATTACATGGTTACACCAGTAGGAGGCGACAAGTGACTGTTAAAAATGTGTTAGTCATTGAATCATTCACTCAAGAGATCTGTTCAAAAACGCTGATGCTGCGTCTCCATTCGCCTGCTTATTCTACGCCCTAACAGTATGAACTCTTTTTGTGAAGATAAATTAGATTCTTCTGAGTGTGTAGCAGAAGAGTAGACGAGCTTTGGGATGTACTATCACATCACACAGTTGCGTCTTTAACGCTTAGTTACACTCACCTGTCAATCATGTCAAAGATAAATCCTCCACACTTCATTTCATTTCCTGCTGTATTGGAGAGAGCTGACCGTTCGCAAAGACCCGCCCCCTTTAGTCCTTTAGTTACTGTTGCTATGACAACGTGCTGACGGACAGGACAGTGCAGGTTACGTACTTTTTATATGAGACAAAGTCTCAACTTTCAAATTTGGTCATTTTTGTTAAAGAAATGTAAACAATAAATAGCGTTTTGTGTGTCTTTAATGTGTCTGACAGATCGCTCAGTTAAAGCGGCTCGTGAACCGATCATCTCTTCCGTAAAGTGCATTTATAGCATCAAATAAACATAAATGAACATCAGGAGGAATGTTGTTTTAACCGCGGGAAGACGTCAGGACACGCCGTTTTTCACGTTCAAATCCTGCAACGTTAATCCTCTAACTCTCCTGACCGCTCTGGTGGATGGCGGATTGTGATTGGTCAGATCGCCTGTCAATCAAACTCCCTGAAGGGTGAATTGCAGTAGTGCGTTGATCTGCAGTCGCGGGTCTTTCATGCGGAGACTCTCCTTATATTCATGCAAAGCGCAGTGGTTTGTGGGTAATATGAGCTGTATAGTGAGCACAGATCCACACTTTGAAAGTTCTCCAGAAATAGTTGACCATCCGGCAGACTCTTTACGCTTTGGGACACACCTATCTTAATCTCACACACTCTTTATGATGAATAGTGTGGACATTGAGACGCAGGGCGAATCATCCAGGATGAAACAAGTGAAATCTTTATGAGCGAGTCATTGAATCATTCACTCAACCCGATTTTCTTTAAATATTCATTCTAATTACCGGTAGTTTGTCAGAACCTCAAGTAGTTTAGATGTTATTTTGTTTAGTTGTCTGAGAGAATCACTATTTGACCGTAATTCCTCAGTGTATCCGGAAGCGTGCAGCTGTAATCTGTGTTTGCTGCTTCGCATTCTGTAAAACCATGTGACTTGACTAGTTGTTAAATGCAGTCAGTTAGTAAAATGACATCTGTGTTTTGTTTCCCGCCGCAGCCGACTATAGAAGTGTTAGACGCCCCCCCGTCTCCTCCACCCGTAGCTCCGCCTCCTGAGCCCACGCCTGCCGCCCCCCCGCCACGCTCCTCCCGCATCCCCGTCCACGCGCCCGACAACAACACCATCACCAACATCTGCACGTCCAACATCATCTTAGACCTGCCGCAGGTGACGACGCGCTCGCGCACGGGTGCGCACAAGACCCCGCCTCCGGCCCCGCCCACTCAGAAGACCCCGGCCCCGCCCACCGTCAGCAAGATCATCATCTCCAGACAGCAGCTTCAGTCGCCCCGCCAGCCGCCGCCCCTCCAGCAGATGCAGAACACGCCTCCCCCCCCGCGGCTGCAGCAGATGGTGCACTCCCAGGCTCCGCCCCCTCTGTTAGCTAAACCGCGCGGAGCCGCCGCCCTCGCGGGACAGGTGGTTGCCACGGCGCCGCCGCCGCCTCTGCAGATCAAGATCGTCCCGCAGAGCGACGCCAGCGCTCCGATAATCGTGACGCCGCTCGCATCATCGGCCGCCGCCGCGCTGGAGGTGCCGCCACCCGCCGCCATCGTCACCACCCTGTCGCCGTCGGCAACGGAGGACGCGGCGGAGGAAGCGGTGAGTCCGAACATTCTATTCTGAACGGAAGTTTTATTTATTTTATTTATTTTTCAGTTGCTTTGTTGGCGAAGTGAGTCGATGCAAACTGACAATGAAATCAGTCATTTAAAAATAAAACGCTTTCTAAAAATGCACTAAATCATAAAACATTTAAAAAATTTATTTTATTTTACTTTTACATTTTTATGGTTTAATTGACGTTAAGAAAGTGTTTTATTGTTTTGTGTTTTTATTCTGCTAATTGTTTAGATGGAGGTGGAGCTCAGTGTTTCTCCGGCTCCTGCAGACGCTCCCGGTGTGTGTGTGTGTGTCCGCGCCGGCTGCAACAACCCGCCTATAGAGAGCAAAGACTGGGACCGAGAGTATTGCAGCAACGAGTGTGTGGCCACCCACTGCAGGTACACACACACACTCTCACACACTCTCACACACACACACACTCTCACTCACTCTCACTCACACACGCACACACACTCTCACTCACTCTCACTCTCACTCACTCACTCACTCACTCACGCACTGCAGGTACACACACTCACTCACTCACTCACTCACTCACTCTCACACACACACACACACACACACTCTCACACGCACTGCAGGTACACACACACTCTCATACACACACACACACACACAGCTCTTCTCCAACTTTAAAAAGCATTAAGTCTGAGCAATATATATAAAATATTTAAAATTGTTTAGTGCAAATTCAAAATGAAATTCATTATAAATATTGGAATTATTTAATGCACGTTTATTATTCAGTCAGTCTCTTCATTTCAAACAAAAGGCAGAAAACCGTCCTCATGAATTCAGTATTAACTCTATTAATTCATATTCCTGATCTGATTGTGACCAATTCATCATTTATGATATTCCTAAAGAAAACGTTTCTCTTAATAATCAAAAATATAATAACTTGCGTCGCCTTTTTCAACTGATGTCATCAATCGCATTCATTATTGATTCCGCTTCATATAAAGACTTTCAGCATCCAATCAGGTGATCAGGATCAGATCCAGGAAACGCATCACATTATGGAAGTAAACCGTCTGAAGTGGTGGTGTAGTGATGATGTGATGATGATGTCATCTCTCCTGCAGGGACGTGTTCATGGCCTGGTGTGCGATCAGAGGACAGAACTCCACCACCGTCACATAGATGGACAGACGAGCGACTGTCCTCAGATCAGTGCAGACCCACAGACTCAATCATGGCTTTCTCAAACTAACTACTTTAGGAGGAAAAATAGGAGTATTTAAAACGATTTAATTAAGGTAAGTGTGTATCTGAAGGTGTTTGTGAAACACCGGCCAGAAACGGTTCATGAGCTGCGCTCACGTGTGTGTGTGTGTGAGCGTACTGGATGTTCTGAATCACGAAAGACTCTATTAAAACCACGAGTTGAATTTCCCGCTCGACTGTATGTTAAACGAGACTTTGATCTTCCGGCTCTTCCAAACATTGACCACAGCGGCTACGGTTTATGCCCAGAATTCCGTGGTTGCTATGGTTACCAGCTACTGTCAATGCCCAGAATTCCGTGGTTGCTATGGATAACAGCTACTGTCTATGCCCAGAATTCCGTGGTTGCTATGGATAACAGCTACTGTCTATGCCCAGAATTCCGTGGTTGCTATGGATACCAGCTACTGTCTATGCCCAGAATTCCGTGGTTGCTATGGATAACAGCTACTGTCTATGCCCAGAATTCCGTGGTTGCTATGGATACCAGCTACTGTCTATGCCCAGAGTTCCGTGGTTGCTATGGTTACCAGCTACTGTCTATGCCCAGAATTCCGTGGTTGCTATGGATAACAGCTACTGTCTATGCCCAGAATTCCGTGGTTGCTATGGTTACCAGCTACTGTCTATGCCCAGAATTCCGTGGTTGCTATGGTTACCAGCTACAGTAGCGATTCCGCACAATGACAAATGTTCTAGAAACCGGTTTGAGATTTCATATTTATTGTGATTTTTGTTATATTGTACATTTACGTTGATGCATTTGGCAGACGCTTTTATCCATTGCATTTGATTAGTTACATTCCCTGGGAATCCATCCCGTGACCTGGAAAAAAATGGGAAAAGGTTGGTTTACTATAGTACTTTTTTGCTTTATTATCTTTTTACATCATCAGGAGTAAAACGTACTGTGATGCTGTGGGACAAAAAACAGTGGATTGTATATTAGGGAAATGTACAGGAAAAGACATCATACTTTTAACTGCGCATGAAAATATTTAGATTTTTATTCACTACTTTACTTTTTGGACTGTTGTATCATCATCATCATCTCAGTTCTGTTGAGGAGTTTACGAGATCAATCAAATGGAAAAAATGAAATAAAAGACATGAAATAAAACCGTGACGTGTTTGTTTTGCTTCTCTATCTATAATCGGTGTGATTCTTCAGTTGAAACCTACACAGAAATGCTTTTAAATGACTAATTATAATAGTTAAACAGGAAGAGCTCACAATAATGATCAGAATCTTTGATTTCATAAACCGTTTTATCCAGCAGTGGTTTAACACGTAATTAGTCAAATTGTTAAACTAGATTTTTTTTTTGGTGTAAATTCTGTCCTTAAAGCTGAAAATCAGTATCATATTTATGTAACTGGTTGTTGTTAAATTTTTCATATTTTGTAATATACGTTGGGTAAAAACGACAGAGCTTTTCTGGTTATTGACATCTATGGTTATGGTTATGATGGAGAATTGACATTTGAGAAACACTTTATACATGACAAATAATTTTACATCTGACTAATTTCTTTTAGGTGTGTCATTACCATAATGGTTTAGTATGAGATGATACATAAAATATGTTTTATAAACAAACTCTGAAATCACATTTAGACGGGTATCAGTAACTTGCAAATTATTACTATATATATATATATATATATATATATGTGTGTGTGTGTGTAGTTAGTATGATTTAATATATAAAATAATCTAACTTAATTAAAATACTCAAAAAGCCTAAAATAACTGAAATCATATTTATATATTTTCCCTCAGTTCTTGAAACTTGTGTAATTGCAAAATTAATTGAGGGTAATTTGCCTATATTCATACTATATATGTATTATATTATGATCGGTTAATATACGTATAGATGACAAAAAATTATTTAAAAAAACATCTTATTAATCTGAAAATGCGCTGTATGCAACTTGGTCTGAGAGCGCGAGGAAAAACCACGTGCTCTGATGGAATTCGCGCGCTTTTGAATGACACTAGATGGCGGGAAAAAAAAGGCCGTGCGCGCGGACTGCTAGAACGCGGTGATGTGCGGAGGAAGCCGGAGCAAAGCATGTGACCTCAACGGCGGGATTTCATTGGTCGCTAACCTGATGACGTAACCGTCAGGGCGGGAGTTTCTGTGAGGGAGGAAAACAAAAGCCATAATAAGTACCCTGGTGTCTTTTTATATATCGAATATAGAGTTTATAAATGAACACAGGTGTACAACTTGTTCAGTTTTTAATCCATTTTAAACACATCATTCGCGCATTTTTATAATAAACAATTGTTTATTTTTAATAATAAACAAATCACCTATAAATACACAAAATGGCAGCTCAAATAAATAAATAAATATATACATAGCACAAAGAAATTAATACAACATATTCAAAAGAATACAAATGGGTAATTAAAAATAAATACCATGTTTTAAAAAATATATATATTTAATAAATATTAAATAGATGCATACCGAGCAGAAAGAGGGAGGAGCTAAAGATAACACACACATGCGTGTTTTAACATGATATATTCACATCATCATCACCACCACCACCACAGACCGAACGAGCACTGAAAATATTACATTTTAAAGAAGAATAACCGTCTTTTTAATAGACACTTTTGAAATTATTGAAAAATTAATTTTTCATATTTTCGTTCATTTTGCGTTAGTTGTTGTTCTATCGTCCGATAGAGAGTGGAAATAGTGAAAATCACACGAGAGAGTGTGTATAAGTGTGTGTTTGTTCTCTCAGTGTGTGAGTGTGTGTGTGTTGATGTGATATTATGGCGGTGAATCTGGATAAAGACGCGTTTTATCGCCGCATCAAGCGACTCTACGGCAACTGGAAGGTACAGAGAACTCAACGCCTGTCACAAACATCACTAACTCGAGAATATTCGATCATATTTATTCATGTATGATGTGTTTAAACGCAGATGTGATGCTGAAAATCCTCACACACATATACACACACACATACACGTTCTCAGGCCTCATTTCCATATAACTGTTATACAAACACACTCAATCGACTCCGTTTGTGTCGGACAGTCTGTAAGTCTAGTGTATTGTTTTATTTTCTTTGCGAAATCGCTGGAGTTTGTGGTTATTTCATAGCGTTTATGTGTGATTAGCACAGCGGCTAATGTGTTAGCCTGCTAGCATACAATGTTTTCACTCCATTTCCGCTCGGCTTTTATTCACGTTTGTGAAGTAAATCTAAAACCAGTCAGACTTTGTGTTTCAGCAGATGTTTATCACATAAAAGTTTAATTTGGATGGCAAACATTTGTCTGATGTAGCATGTAGCTGTGGGCTAGCTTACATTCAGACATGCTGCAGGTGGGAAAGATGATTAGTATTAGTTATTTTTGTTTACAACAAACAATAAAAGGCTAAATCATGTAAGCAATCTAAATATTGTTTCTTTACTTCTAGCACTGTTACATTGTTTGGAAAATGTTTATCCTAATACTTCTGAATATAGAAGTTTTGCAGAAAGTTATTTTGTAATTATTTATTGTATAGAAAATTTGGTAACACTTTATTTTACAGTGTCATTGTTTCACATCTTGTACCAAAAGTTGTAAAGATAACCGTATATAGTACTAAAAACTTGCTTTAGAAAAGTTTTGAATGGCGAGGGCTGATATGTTGGGTTTCTCATAACTCTTTATGATATAATTCTGCATCATAACCCTGTTTCTCCATCACAGAAAGGTGAAGATGAGTTCGGGAAGGTGGACGCCATCGTTGTGTCTGTTGGAGTCGATGAGGAGATCGTCTACGCCAAATCTACAGCGCTTCAGGTACAATGAAATACCATCATAATCATATCATCATTACATGATCGCAGCTCATTAATCATAATCAATAATCATCATGTTGTTGTTTCTCTCTGGCAGACGTGGCTGTTTGGCTACGAGCTCACCGACACTATAATGGTGTTTTGTGAGACCAAGATAATATTTCTGGCCAGTAAGAAGAAAGTGGAGTTCCTGAAGCAGGTCGCCGTAACCAAGGGCAACGAGAACGCAAACGGGATTCCTCCAATCACGCTGCTCGTCCGGGAAAAGGTATCGCACGCGATTGGACGAAAAACTGACGTCGCGACATTTAGGTTTTTTTAGCGGTGTATGAAAAAATGACTTTCATAGCTATATTCCGAAAGAATAAATCATTTTAAAGTTATGTATTTTAATATACATAATAATATAGTATATAGGCCTATGTGTAATATACTATATTGTACTATACATACATTTTTTATATATATAATAAAAAAACGTGAAAAGTTACTTGACTTTTTTTTTTTTTATAATCCATCATGACTCAAAGTAGGCTATATTTTTCTAGTGTAGAAATTTTTTTGTTTATTTTTAATGTAATGTAAAATTTATTTACAAAACTTATAAATAAAATGTATTCTAAATGAAAACATTTTCATTTGAGTTTTCATAGGCCACAAAAAATACAAAAGACTATAAAATGTTATAATTATATTGTGATTAATATTAGAAAGTAAAATTATTGTAAAAGCACTATTGCAAAATAAAGAAAAAATTAGCAATATAAAAAGTTATTTAACTGTAAAATTATGATACTTTACAGCAAATAAAAATATGCGCTGCTGATTTCAAAAGTGAAGCTTGGCACTGTGTTCGTTTACACGCATGAAAACGCTAGTGCATATATTAGGATAAATCATAGTTTGTGTGTTTTTAAAACCACATAAGCCATATGTATATATATGTATATGTTCGTAAATGTATATATTTATGTGTGTATATATTATACATGTGTAATATATATCAATATTTCAACATGTCATGCAGCCACATTTGCACATATCATACTTTACGAACTAACGTGTTTATCTGATGGACACACATCGATCTGAAACGCGTGTAACTTGTTTAAATCTGATTGTGTGACAGAACGAGAGCAACAAGGTGAACTTTGAGAAGATGATCGAAGCCATTCGTGGAAGTAAAGAGGGCAAGACGGTCGGCGTGTTCATCAAGGACAAATTCCCCGGAGAATACATGAAGAACTGGAGCGAAATGATCACGGCCGAGGGCTTGGAGAGGGTCAGATCCCGTTACGCCTCCTGTATCTTCAACACTGTGTTTTTAAATCGCACATTGAAAACAATATTTTAAATTAGTGTTGTTATAATATTATTAACATAGTTATTTTTATATTTTCAGTTTTAGTTCAAGTTTTAGTCATTTTGTTCTTTTGTAACCATTACATGCCGTACTA
Organism: Squalius cephalus; assembly: GCA_022829025.1. Classification (NCBI taxonomy): domain Eukaryota; kingdom Metazoa; phylum Chordata; class Actinopteri; order Cypriniformes; family Leuciscidae; genus Squalius; species Squalius cephalus. The sequence continues at coordinate 2,503,028 of CM040793.1, forward strand.
AACATTGAGATTGAGATTGTCATGCCGTTGTTGTGATTGCGATGAAATAAATTAGGGATGCTCGACATATATGCCACCATATCGGTATCGGCCGATATATGATCATTTTTATGATATCGTTATCGGCCAGATAACACATGGCCGATATATTAAAGTCAATAAATAATGTAGTGTTTCCTTCAGCTGAGACACTTCAGATGCGCACTGTTCAACATGATGGGTTTGAATTGTGTGAAATATGATTGAAATCACTTCAAAAAAGGAAAAAATACAGTAAAGTAGTGCAAGTCTGTTATATCGGCTTAATAAAATATCATGAGATCATTATAATTGTGTTATCGGCTTTCATATATACAGAATTATCGGTTATCGGCTTTCAAATATAAAGAATTATCGGTTATCGGCTTTCAAATATAAAGAATTATCGGTTATCGGCTTTCAAATATAAAGAATTATCGGTTATCGGCTTTCAAATATAAAGAATTATCAGTTATCGGCTTTCAAATATAAAGAATTATCAGTTATCGGCTTTCAAATATACAGAATTATCGGTTATCGGCTTTCAAATATAAAGAATTATCGGTTATCGCCTTTCAAATATAAAGAATTATCGGTTATCGGCTTTCAAATATACAGAATTATCGGTATCGGCTTTCAAATAAAAAAGAATTATCGGCTTTCAAATATAAAGAATTATCGGTTATCGGCTTTCAGATATTAAGAATTATCGGTTATCGGCTTTCAAATATAAAGAATTATCGGTTATCGGCTTTCAAATATAAAAAAATATCAGTTATCGGCTTTCAAATATAAAAAAATATCAGTTATCGGCTTTCAAATATACAGAATTATCGGTTATCGGCTTTCAAATATACAGAATTATCAGTTATCGGCTTTCAAATATAAAGAATTATCGGCTTTCAAATATAAAGAATTATCAGTTATCGGCTTTCAAATATAAAGAATTATCGGTTATCGGCTTTCAAATATACAGAATTATCAGTTATCGGCTTTCAAATATACAGAATTATCAGTTATCGGCTTTCAAATATACAGAATTATCAGTTATCGGCTTTCAAATATAAAGAATTATCGGTTATCGCCTTTCAAATATAAAGAATTATCGGTTATCGGCTTTCAAATATACAGAATTATCGGTTATCGGCTTTCAAATAAAAAAGAATTATCGGCTTTCAAATATAAAAAAATATCAGTTATCGGCTTTCAAATATAAAAAAAAATCAGTTATCGGCTTTCAAATATAAAGTTATCGGCTTTCAAATATAAAGAATTATCAGTTATCGGCTTTCAAATTATCGGTCATCGGCTTTCAAATATAAAGAATTATCGGTTATCGGCTTTCAAATATAAAGAGTTATCAGCTTTCAAATATAAAGAATTATCAGTTATCGGCTTTCAAATATAAAGAGTTATCAGCTTTCAAATATAAAGAATTATCAGTTATCGGCTTTCAAATTATCGGTTATCGGCTTTCAAACATAAAGAATTATCAGTTATCAGCTTTCAAATATAAAGAATTATCAGTTATCAGCTTTCAAATATAAAGAATTATCGGTTATCGGCTTTTAAGTATAAAGAGTTATCGGCTTTCAAATATAAAGAATTATCAGTTATCGGCTTTCAAATATAAAGAGTTATCAGCTTTCAAATATAAAGAATTATCAGTTATCAGCTTTCAAATATAAAGAATTATCGGTTATCGGCTTTCAAATATAAAGAATTATTGGTTATCGGCTTTCAAATATAAAGAATTATCGGTTATCGGCTTTCAAATATAAAGAGTTATCAGTTATCGGCTTTCAAATATAAAGAGTTATCAGCTTTCAAATATAAAGAGTTATCGGTTATCGGCTTTCAAATATAAAGAATGATCAGTTATCGGCTTTCAAATATAAATAATTATCAGTTATCAGCTTTCAAATATAAAGAGTTATCAGCTTTCAAATATAAAGAGTTATCGGTTATCGGCTTTCAAATATAAAGAGTGATCAGTTATCAGCTTTCAAATATAAAGAATTATCAGTTATCAGCTTTCAAATATAAAGAGTTATCAGCTTTCAAATATAAAGAGTTATCGGTTATCGGCTTTCAAATATAAAGAGTGATCAGTTATCAGCTTTCAAATATAAAGAATTATCAGTTATCAGCTTTCAAATATAAAGAATTATCGGTTATCGGCTTTCAAATATAAAGAGTGATCAGTTATCAGCTTTCAAATATAAATAATTATCAGTTATCAGCTTTCAAATATAAAGAGTTATCAGCTTTCAAATATAAAGAGTTATCGGTTATCGGCTTTCAAATATAAAGAGTGATCAGTTATCAGCTTTCAAATATAAAGAATTATCAGTTATCAGCTTTCAAATATAAAGAATTATCGGTTATCGGCTTTTAAGTATAAAGAGTTATCGGCTTTCAAATATAAAGAATTATCAGTTATCGGCTTTCAAATATAAAGAATTATCGGTTATCAGCTTTCAAATATAAAGAATTATCGGTTATCGGCTTTTAAGTATAAAGAGTTATCGGCTTTCAAATATAAAGAATTATCAGTTATCAGCTTTCAAATATAAAGAATTATCAGTTATCAGCTTTCAAATATAAAGAATTATCGGTTATCGGCTTTTAAGTATAAAGAGTTATCGGCTTTCAAATATAAAGAATTATCAGTTATCGGCTTTCAAATATAAAGAATTATCGGTTATCGGCTTTCAAATATAAAGAATTATCGGTTATCGGCTTTCAAATATAAAGAGTTATCAGTTATCGGCTTTCAAATATAAAGAATTATCAGTTATCAGCTTTCAAATATAAAGAATTATCGGTTATCGGCTTTCAAATATAAAGAATTATCAGTTATCAGCTTTCAAATATAAAGAGTTATCGGCTTTCAAATATAAAGAATTATCGGTTATCGGCTTTCAAATATAAAGAATTATCAGTTATCAGCTTTCAAATATAAAGAGTTATCAGCTTTCAAATATAAAGAGTTATCGGTTATCGGCTTTCAAATATAAAGAATTATCAGTTATCAGCTTTCAAATATAAAGAGTTATCAGCTTTCAAATATAAAGAGTTATCGGTTATCGGCTTTCAAATATAAATAATTATCAGTTATCGGCTTTCAAATATAAAGAATTATCAGTTATCAGCTTTCAAATATAAAGAGTTATCAGCTTTCAAATATAAAGAATTATCGGTTATCGGCTTTCAAATATAAAGAGTTATCGGTTATCGGCTTTCAAATATAAAGAATTATCAGTTATCAGCTTTCAAATATAAAGAGTTATCAGCTTTCAAATATAAAGAGTTATCGGTTATCGGCTTTCAAATATAAATAATTATCAGTTATCGGCTTTCAAATATAAAGAATTATCAGTTATCAGCTTTCAAATATAAAGAGTTATCAGCTTTCAAATATAAAGAATTATCGGTTATCGGCTTTCAAATATAAAGAGTTATCGGTTATCGGCTTTCAAATATAAAGAGTTATCAGTTATCGGCTTTCAAATATAAAGAATTATCAGTTATCAGCTTTCAAATATAAAGAGTTATCAGCTTTCAAATATAAAGAGTTATCGGTTATCGGCTTTCAAATATAAAGAGTTATCGGTTATCGGCTTTCAAATATAAAGAATTATCAGTTATCAGCTTTCAAATATAAAGAGTTATCAGCTTTCAAATATAAAGAGTTATCGGTTATCGGCTTTCAAATATAAAGAGTTATCAGTTATCGGCTTTCAAATATAAAGAATTATCAGTTATCAGCTTTCAAATATAAAGAGTTATCAGCTTTCAAATATAAAGAGTTATCGGTTATCGGCTTTCAAATATAAAGAGTTATCGGTTATCGGCTTTCAAATATAAAGAGTTATCGGTTATCGGCTTTCAAATATAAAGAGTTATCAGCTTTCAAATATAAAGAGTTATCGGTTATCGGCTTTCAAATATAAAGAGTTATCAGTTATCGGCTTTCAAATATAAAGAATTATCAGTTATCAGCTTTCAAATATAAAGAGTTATCAGCTTTCAAATATAAAGAGTTATCGGTTATCGGCTTTCAAATATAAATAATTATCAGTTATCAGCTTTCAAATATAAAGAGTTATCGGCTTTCAAATATAAATAATTATCAGTTATCGGCTTTCAAATATAAAGAATTATCAGTTATCAGCTTTCAAATATAAAGAGTTATCAGCTTTCAAATATACAGAATTATCGGTTATCGGCTTTCAAATATAAAGAGTTATCGGTTATCGGCTTTCAAATATAAAGAGTTATCGGTTATCGGCTTTCAAATATAAAGAGTTATCGGTATCGGCCAAAATGTTCCTGTCTGTTTATCCCTGAAATGAAACGTCACGACTGCTCTTGTGTTGGCGTGTCAGGTGGACATCAGCACAGTGGTGGCGTATACGATGGCGGTGAAGGAGGACGGAGAGCTGGTGCTCATGAAGAAAGCGGCCGCCATCACCAGCGACGTCTTCACCAAGTTCTTCAAGGAGAGAGTGATGGAGATCGTGGATGCCGACGAGGTTTGTTCACGCACTTTATCCCTCATATAACGCAGATGTCTTGAGTCTTGTAAGCTTGCAGTTCCTCTGTTTTGCTGATAGATGAACATGATTAATTTAATATTTTATTCATATAAGTTTGTTCTGTTTAGATATACATTATTAATTTTATATGTGCACTTCTTAAATTTGATTTGAAATATTCTGCATATACACTGTGTACAGTCAAACCAAACATTATTCAGACACCAGATATACATTGTGATATTGTTTCACTAGTGTGTGCAGGACACTATAGTTCATTAGTGTGAGTGAGGAGAGCAGAATACAGTAAACTGAGACATATTACACCCAGAAACTCTTCATTCAGAGACTACCAGTGACATTTTGGAGCAAAAATGATTGGGACACTTTGAGCTGATCATGTTTTGCTGAAGTGTGTTTTCTTTAATTGCTAATGCTCTTTTTACACACAGACTGAACAAAATGAAGCATTGCTTGGTGATTGGTTGAGCTAAACTGGTATTATCTAATAGTGTAGTTAAATTTAACAGCTGACAGATATTCAACATAACTCATGTGTGAGACAGTCTAACAGAAGGACGGACAAAACCAGTTCTGCTCATATTTTATCACCATTTTCTAAACTATAGCGAATAAACTGTGATAATGTTGGAGTCTGAATACATTTTGGTTTGACTATAGATTATTAATTATACAAACACACCAAAAATGTGATTGTTTTGTGTTTTTCCTGCCGTTGAGCCTTAAGCGATCACTGAAAGAGCCATATAACATACAGTAGTCAACATCTGGATCAAAACCTTTCATCAAAGTTATACATGAATGTTGATCAATACCTGTTCTTGTCTTAGCACGACTTTGATGAACTCTTTTGGTCCTCTTCAAATGTTGACTACTGTATATCAGCGGTTATTTGTGTTTACTGACGCGTATGCTAACCTGTTTGCTCTGTGTTTGTGTGTTGATCAGAAAGTGAAGCACAGTCGTCTGGCCGAGTCGGTGGAGAAGGCCATCGAGGAAAGGAAGTTCCTGGGCGGCGTCGACCCGTCCACCGTGGAGATGTGTTACCCTCCCATAATCCAGAGCGGCGGAAACTACAGCCTCAAGTTCAGCGTCGTCAGGTGAGACTCAAGTGCTCTGTTCTTCTGAAGCTACGCTAGCTTAGACGCTAAACCATAGGTGTAGCCACGGGGGTGCCAGGGTCGATATTGTATTGGTCCAGGGTCACATATCATAAATATGCAGTTTTTTTTTCTTTTCTTTATTTATGAAGGGACCATGTAATGTAAAACCATAAATGTTTCCATTTCATGCATTGTAACGGATGTAGCCAAATGCTGATTGTGATCCGTAGTCCCGAGGCAGGACCACTAACAGAACATTACACAGACGAACACCTGTGCATTACGGCTGAGTAAATATGTATTATTTTTTACTTGGCGGAGATTATTCTAATATGTCAAAGCTGACCGAACACTGATGAGAGAATAAGTTAGCGCTGCACGATTAACAACAGTTTTCATGTGATCGCGCATGAACCGATTTGGCTGATGAGGTCACCATGCTGAGATTGTTCATGTGCAGCGTGTCAGTGACGTACGGCTCAGTAAACGCGGCGCACTCTGAGTTCCAGTCGCTTATATCGTGCATTTGAAACAGCAACACGGCTGAGCTCCTCCTCCTGGGAGACGATGAGCTTCTGACACAGAATAAGGCAGTCGTGTGTTTATTAGTCGTGATTAAAGCATTTCAATCTTCTGTTTATTCAGAGACAGCGACAGGGGTTTCCTGGAATGTGTGTGTGTGTGTGTGTGTGTGTGTGTGTGTGTGTGAGAGAGAGACGCCCTCTAGTGTTCAGAGGGATATATGTTGTGTGTGTGTGTGAGAGATGCCCTCTAGTGTTCAGAGGGATATATGGTGTGTGTGTGTGAGACGCCCTCTGGTGTTCAGAGGGATATTTGCTGTGTGTGTGTGTGTGAGACGCCCTCTAGTGTTCAGAGGGATATTTGGTGTGTGTGTGTGAGACGCCCTCTAGTGTTCAGAGGGATATTTGCTGTGTGTGTGTGTGTGAGACGCCCTCTAGTGTTCAGAGGGATATTTGGTGTGTGTGTGTGTGTGAGACGCCCTCTAGTGTTCAGAGGGATATTTGGTGTGTGTGTGTGAGACGCCCTCTAGTGTTCAGAGGGATATTTGCTGTGTGTGTGTGTGTGAGACGCCCTCTAGTGTTCAGAGGGATATATGGTGTGTGTGTGTGAGACGCCCTCTAGTGTTCAGAGGGATATTTGCTGTGTGTGTGTGTGTGAGACGCCCTCTAGTGTTCAGAGGGATATTTGGTGTGTGTGTGTGTGTGAGACGCCCTCTAGTGTTCAGAGGGATATTTGGTGTGTGTGTGTGTGTGAGACGCCCTCTAGTGTTCAGAGGGATATTTGCTGTGTGTGTGTGTGAGACGCCCTCTAGTGTTCAGAGGGATATTTGGTGTGTGTGTGTGAGAGACGCCCTCTGGTGTTCAGAGGGATATTTGCTGTGTGTGTGTGTGTGAGACGCCCTCTAGTGTTCAGAGGGATATTTGGTGTGTGTGTGTGTGTGAGACGCCCTCTAGTGTTCAGAGGGATATTTGCTGTGTGTGTGTGTGTGAGACGCCCTCTAGTGTTCAGAGGGATATTTGCTGTGTGTGTGTGTGTGTGAGACGCCCTCTAGTGTTCAAAGGGACATATATGGGGTGTGTGTGTGTGAGAGAGATGCCCTCTAGTGTTCAGAGGGATATATGGTGTGTGTGTGTGAGACGCCCTCTAGTGTTCAAAGGGACATATATGGGGTGTGTGTGTGTGTGAGACGCCCTCTAGTGTTCAGAGGGATATTTGGTGTGTGTGTGAGACGCCCTCTAGTGTTCAAAGGGACATATATGGGGTGTGTGTGTGTGTGAGACGCCCTCTAGTGTTCAGAGGGATATTTGGGGTGTGTGTGTGACGCCCTCTAGTGTTCAGAGGGATATTTGGTCTGTGTGTGTGTGTGTGACACCCTCTAGTGTTCAGAGGGATATTTGGTGTGTGTGTGAGAGACGCCCTCTAGTGTTCAGAGGGATATTTGGTGTGTGTGTGTGAGACGCCCTCTAGTGTTCAAAGGGACATATATGGGGTGTGTGTGTGTGTGTGTGAGACGCCCTCTAGTGTTCAGAGGGATATTTGGTGTGTGTGTGTGTGTGTGAGACGCCCTCTAGTGTTCAGAGGGATATTTGCTGTGTGTGTGTGTGAGACGCCCTCTAGTGTTCAAAGGGACATATATGGGGTGTGTGTGTGTGTGAGACGCCCTCTAGTGTTCAGAGGGATATTTGCTGTGTGTGTGTGTGTGAGACGCCCTCTAGTGTTCAAAGGGACATATATGGGGTGTGTGTGTGAGACGCCCTCTAGTGTTCAGAGGGATATTTGGTGTGTGTGTGTGAGAGACGCCCTCTAGTGTTCAGAGGGATATTTGGGGTGTGTGTGTGTGTGTGTGTGTGTGACGCCCTCTAGTGTTCAGAGGGATATTTGGTGTGTGTGTGTGAGACGCCCTCTGGTGTTCAGAGGGATATTTGGTGTGTGTGTGTGAGAGACGCCCTCTAATGTTCAGAGGAATATTTGGTGTGTGTGTGTGAGACGCCCTCTGGTGTTCAGAGGGATATATGGTGTGTGTGTGTGTGAGAGACGCCCTCTGGTGTTCAGAGGGATATTTGGTGTGTGTGTGTGTGAGACGCCCTCTAGTGTTCAGAGGGATATTTGGTGTGTGTGTGTGAGAGACGCCCTCTAGTGTTCAGAGGAATATTTGGTGTGTGTGTGTGTGTGAGACGCCCTCTGGTGTTCAGAGGGATATATGGTGTGTGTGTGTGTGAGAGACGCCCTCTGGTGTTCAGAGGGATATATGGTGTGTGTGTGTGTGAGAGACGCCCTCTGGTGTTCAGAGGGATATTTGGTGTGTGTGTGTGTGTGAGACGCCCTCTAGTGTTCAGAGGAATATTTGGTGTGTGTGTGTGAGACGCCCTCTGGTGTTCAGAGGGATATATGGTGTGTGTGTGTGAGAGACGCCCTCTGGTGTTCAGAGGGATATTTGGTGTGTGTGTGTGTGAGACGCCCTCTAGTGTTCAGAGGGATATTTGGTGTGTGTGTGTGAGAGACGCCCTCTAGTGTTCAGAGGAATATTTGGTGTGTGTGTGTGTGTGACGCCCTCTAGTGTTCAGAGGGATATTTGGTGTGTGTGTGTGAGAGACGCCCTCTAGTGTTCAGAGGAATATTTGGTGTGTGTGTGTGTGAGACGCCCTCTGGTGTTCAGAGGGATATATGGTGTGTGTGTGTGTGTGAGACGCCCTCTGGTGTTCAGAGGGATATATGGTGTGTGTGTGTGTGTGAGACGCCCTCTAGTGTTCAGAGGGATATTTGGGGTGTGTGTGTGAGAGACGCCCTCTGGTGTTCAGAGGGATATTTGGTGTGTGTGTGTGTGTGTGTGAGACGCCCTCTAGTGTTCAGAGGGATATTTGGTGTGTGTGTGTGAGAGACGCCCTCTAGTGTTCAGAGGAATATTTGGTGTGTGTGTGTGAGACGCCCTCTGGTGTTCAGAGGGATATATGGTGTGTGTGTGTGAGAGACGCCCTCTGGTGTTCAGAGGGATATTTGGTGTGTGTGTGTGTGTGTGAGACGCCCTCTAGTGTTCAGAGGGATATTTGGTGTGTGTGTGTGAGACGCCCTCTAGTGTTCAGAGGGATATTTGGTGTGTGTGTGAGACGCCCTCTGGTGTTCAGAGGGATATATGGTGTGTGTGTGTGAGAGACGCCCTCTGGTGTTCAGAGAGATATATGGTGTGTGTGTGTGTGAGACGCCCTCTGGTGTTCAGAGGGATATATGGTGTGTGTGTGTGTGAGACGCCCTCTGGTGTTCAGAGGGATATTTGGTGTGTGTGTGTGAGAGACGCCCTCTAGTGTTCAGAGGGATATATGGTGTGTGTGTGTGAGAGACGCCCTCTAGTGTTCAGAGGGATATATGGTGTGTGTGTGTGAGACGCCCTCTAGTGTTCAGAGGGATATTTGGTGTGTGTGTGAGACGCCCTCTGGTGTTCAGAGGGATATATGGTGTGTGTGTGTGAGAGACGCCCTCTGGTGTTCAGAGAGATATATGGTGTGTGTGTGTGTGAGACGCCCTCTGGTGTTCAGAGGGATATATGGTGTGTGTGTGTGTGAGACGCCCTCTGGTGTTCAGAGGGATATTTGGTGTGTGTGTGTGAGAGACGCCCTCTGGTGTTCAGAGGGATATTTGGTGTGTGTGTGTGAGAGACGCCCTCTAGTGTTCAGAGGGATATATGGTGTGTGTGTGTGAGAGACGCCCTCTGGTGTTCAGAGGGATATTTGGTGTGTGTGTGTGAGACGCCCTCTGGTGTTCAGAGGGATATTTGGTGTGTGTGTGTGTGAGAGACGCCCTCTAGTGTTCAGAGGGATATTTGGTGTGTGTGTGTGAGACGCCCTCTGGTGTTCAGAGGGATATATGGTGTGTGTGTGTGAGAGACGCCCTCTGGTGTTCAGAGGGATATATGGTGTGTGTGTGTGAGAGACGCCCTCTGGTGTTCAGAGGGATATATGGTGTGTGTGTGTGAGAGACGCCCTCTGGTGTTCAGAGGGATATTTGGTGTGTGTGTGTGAGAGACGCCCTCTAGTGTTCAGAGGGATATTTGGTGTGTGTGTGTGAGAGACGCCCTCTGGTGTTCAGAGGGATATATGGTGTGTGTGTGTGAGAGACGCCCTCTAGTGTTCAGAGGGATATATGGTGTGTGTGTGTGAGAGACGCCCTCTGGTGTTCAGAGGAATATTTGGTGTGTGTGTGTGTGACGCCCTCTAGTGTTCAGAGGGATATTTGGTGTGTGTGTGTGAGACGCCATCTGGTGTTCAGAGGGATATATGGTGTGTGTGTGTGTGAGAGACGCCCTCTAGTGTTCAGAGGGATATTTGGTGTGTGTGTGTGTGTGTGAGACGCCCTCTAGTGTTCAGAGGGATATTTGGTGTGTGTGTGTGAGAGACGCCCTCTGGTGTTCAGAGAGATATATGGTGTGTGTGTGAGAGACGCCCTCTAGTGTTCAGAGGGATATTTGGTGTGTGTGTGTGTGTGTGAGACGCCCTCTAGTGTTCAGAGGGATATTTGGTGTGTGTGTGTGTGAGACGCCCTCTGGTGTTCAGAGAGATATATGGTGTGTGTGTGTGAGAGACGCCCTCTAGTGTTCAGAGGGATATTTGGTGTGTGTGTGTGAGACGCCCTCTAGTGTTCAGAGGGATATATGGTGTGTGTGTGTATCTGTGTGTGTATGTGTGTGTGTGTGTGAGAGATATCCTCTGGTGTTCAGAGGGATATTTGGTGTGTGTGTGTGAGAGACGCCCTCTGGTGTTCAGAGGGATATATGGTGTGTGTGTGTATCTGTGTGTGTGTGTGTGTGTGAGAGATATCCTCTGGTGTTCAGAGGGATATTTGGTGTGTGTGTGTGAGAGACGCCCTCTGGTGTTCAGAGGGATATATGGTGTGTGTGAGACGCCCTCTAGTGTTCAGAGGGATATTTGGTGTGTGTGTGTGAGAGACGCCCTCTAGTGTTCAGAGGGATATTTGGTGTGTGTGTGTGAGAGACGCCCTCTGGTGTTCAGAGGGATATATGGTGTGTGTGTGTATCTGTGTGTGTATGTGTGTGTGTGAGAGATATCCTCTGGTGTTCAGAGGGATATTTGGTGTGTGTGTGTGTGAGAGACGCCCTCTGGTGTTCAGAGGGATATATGGTGTGTGTGAGACGCCCTCTAGTGTTCAGAGGGATATTTGGTGTGTGTGTGTGAGAGACGCCCTCTAGTGTTCAGAGAGATATATGGTGTGTGTGTGTGAGAGACGCCCTCTAGTGTTCAGAGGGATATTTGGTGTGTGTGTGTGAGAGACGCCCTCTGGTGTTCAGAGAGATATATGGTGTGTGTGTGTGAGAGACGCCCTCTAGTGTTCAGAGGGATATTTGGTGTGTGTGTGTGAGACGCCCTCTAGTGTTCAGAGGGATATATGGTGTGTGTGTGTATCTGTGTGTGTATGTGTGTGTGTGAGAGATATCCTCTGGTGTTCAGAGGGATATATGGTGTGTGTGTGTGAGAGACGCCCTCTGGTGTTCAGAGAGATATATGGTGTGTGTGTGTGAGAGACGCCCTCTAGTGTTCAGAGGGATATTTGGTGTGTGTGTGTGAGAGACGCCCTCTGGTGTTCAGAGAGATATATGGTGTGTGTGTGTGAGAGACGCCCTCTAGTGTTCAGAGGGATATTTGGTGTGTGTGTGTGAGACGCCCTCTAGTGTTCAGAGGGATATATGGTGTGTGTGTGTATCTGTGTGTGTATGTGTGTGTGTGAGAGATATCCTCTAGTGTTCAGAGGGATATTTGCTGTGTGTGTGAGACGCCCTCTAGTGTTCAGAGGGATATTTGGTGTGTGTGTGTGAGACGCCCTCTAGTGTTCAGAGGGATATTTGGTGTGTGTGTGTGAGACGCCCTCTGGTGTTCAGAGGGATATATGGTGTGTGTGTGTGAGAGACGCCCTCTAGTGTTCAGAGGGATATTTGGTGTGTGTGTGTGAGAGACGCCCTCTGGTGTTCAGAGGGATATTTGGTGTGTGTGTGTGAGAGACGCCCTCTAGTGTTCAGAGGGATATATGGTGTGTGTGTGTGAGAGACGCCCTCTGGTGTTCAGAGGGATATTTGGTGTGTGTGTGTGAGAGACGCCCTCTAGTGTTCAGAGGGATATTTGGTGTGTGTGTGTGAGAGACGCCCTCTGGTGTTCAGAGGGATATATGGTGTGTGTGTGTGAGAGACGCCCTCTGGTGTTCAGAGGGATATATGGTGTGTGTGTGTGAGAGACGCCCTCTAGTGTTCAGAGGGATATATGGTGTGTGTGTGTGAGAGACGCCCTCTGGTGTTTAGAGGGATATTTGGTGTGTGTGTGTGAGAGACGCCCTCTAGTGTTCAGAGGAATATTTGGTGTGTGTGTGTGAGACGCCCTCTGGTGTTCAGAGGAATATATGGTGTGTGTGTGTGAGAGACGCCCTCTAGTGTTCAGAGGGATATTTGGTGTGTGTGTGTGACGCCCTCTAGTGTTCAGAGGGATATTTGGTGTGTGTGTGTGAGACGCCATCTGGTGTTCAGAGGGATATATGGTGTGTGTGTGTGTGAGAGACGCCCTCTAGTGTTCAGAGGGATATTTGGTGTGTGTGTGTGTGTGTGTGAGACGCCCTCTAGTGTTCAGAGGGATATTTGGTGTGTGTGTGTGAGAGACGCCCTCTGGTGTTCAGAGAGATATATGGTGTGTGTGTGTGAGAGACGCCCTCTAGTGTTCAGAGGGATATTTGGTGTGTGTGTGTGAGACGCCCTCTAGTGTTCAGAGGGATATATGGTGTGTGTGTGTATCTGTGTGTGTATGTGTGTGTGTGAGAGATATCCTCTGGTGTTCAGAGGGATATTTGGTGTGTGTGTGTGAGAGACGCCCTCTGGTGTTCAGAGGGATATATGGTGTGTGTGTGTATCTGTGTGTGTATGTGTGTGTGTGAGAGATATCCTCTGGTGTTCAGAGGGATATTTGGTGTGTGTGTGTGAGAGACGCCCTCTGGTGTTCAGAGGGATATATGGTGTGTGTGAGACGCCCTCTAGTGTTCAGAGGGATATTTGGTGTGTGTGTGTGAGAGACGCCCTCTAGTGTTCAGAGGGATATTTGGTGTGTGTGTGTGAGAGACGCCCTCTGGTGTTCAGAGGGATATATGGTGTGTGTGTGTATCTGTGTGTGTATGTGTGTGTGTGAGAGATATCCTCTGGTGTTCAGAGGGATATTTGGTGTGTGTGTGTGAGAGACGCCCTCTGGTGTTCAGAGAGATATATGGTGTGTGTGTGTGAGAGACGCCCTCTAGTGTTCAGAGGGATATTTGGTGTGTGTGTGTGAGAGACGCCCTCTGGTGTTCAGAGAGATATATGGTGTGTGTGTGTGAGAGACGCCCTCTAGTGTTCAGAGGGATATTTGGTGTGTGTGTGTGAGACGCCCTCTAGTGTTCAGAGGGATATATGGTGTGTGTGTGTATCTGTGTGTGTATGTGTGTGTGTGAGAGATATCCTCTGGTGTTCAGAGGGATATTTGCTGTGTGTGTGAGACGCCCTCTAGTGTTCAGAGAGATATATGGTGTGTGTGTGTATCTGTGTGTGTATGTGTGTGTGTGTGAGAGATATCCTCTAGTGTTCAGAGGGATATATGGTGTGTGTGTGTTCAGATGGAGCGTTTACTACGATCACTCGTTATTCACTGACGAACTGTGCATGAGATAAGGTGTCGCTGATTAATCGTGCAGCGCTAGAATACATTATATTTACAACAAACAAAATCCTATTTCAGGAGAAGCACGTTGTTTACTTGGACAAGTGAAGGACTGAAGGACAAGTGCATGAAAGGGTTAATAGTACAGTTGCACATCATGAGGACAGTTGTGCACCTCAGTCTATCCTGTGGAGCCACAGTCAGGGGTTTCCACATTAATCTGACAGTTCTCCTCCTCCTCTTCTGGCTACGCTAGTCACTGAACGCCTGTGACTTTCTCCCTCAGCGATAAGAACCACATGCACTTCGGGGCCATAACGTGCGCCATGGGGATCCGCTACAAGTCGTACTGCTCCAATCTGGTGCGCACGCTCATGGTCGACCCGCCGCAGGAAATGCAGGACAACTACAACTTCCTGTTGCAGGTGGAGGAGGAGCTCCTGAAAGAGCTGAAGCACGGTGAGACCAGTTCATGCTTTACATACGTTTAGAAAAAAGATGTTTATGTTTTATTTGTTTAGATTTAATATTAATTTATTTAAAAAAAATATATATATATATATATTTCTCAGTATCGATAATTATTGAAATTTTTTATAACCTTTTTTTTTATCCACATTTTTCAGGGAAAAAAACATTATATTAGTTTTAGCAGTCAAAAATGACACGGCGTCACGTTAGGTACGGTTTCGATACAGCAAAAAGAAGGACATACCAGATTTTAAATTTCCTTGATTTAAAAAAATATATATATATATATTAAAAGAAAAATTCTGTTTTAAATAAGTGTGAGTTTTCCTACATCTTGAAACGTTTAGTTTTATAAAAGTGGGTAATATTTGAAGGATGAGCACATAATGTTTTGGTCATCACATTGAAAATAACATTTTAAATATGATAATATGTGAGTTTTGAAGTGCTGGAGAAAGATGCACACGTACTTGAAAGCATTTTACGTCCACAGTTACGGCGAGTGTTACTACGGTAAAGCCATGGTGAATGTTGCAGATCTGTGGACTGTAACCAGTTCATCCACGGCACAGTGTTTCTCCTGGTTTGCACGTCAGCGCTGTTTGATCTAATAGAGATCACGGTTAATAACAGAGAAATCTGAATGCTTTCTTCACTGGATCTCTAGCGCTGTGTAGAAACACTAACACGTTTGATGTTGGGCCACGTCACACACGCATTTGAATGAAAAGATGGAGCGCTATAACGAAAAAATCTTATCGTTACCAACAATGGTGTACCATCGATAATACAGTTTTATCAGCCAGCACTAATAAATATTACTAGTATTAAAGTAATATAAAGCAATAAAATATAAATATAAAAAGTATTGCTTTTATAAAACGGTTACTCCATAAAATATTCATTTTAATATTTATTTTATTCATAAAATAAACACCATCAAAAATCGAACATCATAACACATTTATTCCTCCGCCAAGCAATGTAGTTCCAAAGAGGTTGCTAAGCAACACAGCAACGAAGAGTCACGGACGGCAGTTGTAATGTGTGTGTGTGTGTGTGTGTGTGTGTGTGTGTGTGTCATTTACAACGGCTTCGAACACGGCTCAACCAATCAGAATGAAGGACCAGAACTATCCTGTTTCTCGAGTCTGATTGGCTGAGAGCCTTCTGAAGGATCATGTGACACTGAAGACTGGAGTAATGATGCTGAACATTCAGCTTGGATCGCAGGAATAAATTACATTTTAACATGTATAAAAATTAGGGCTGTCAAACGATTAATCGCATCCAAAATAAAAGTTTGTTTTTACATAATATATGTGTGTGTGCGGTGTATAATGATTTTCTATATATAAATACACACACATACATGTATATATTTAAGAAATGTTTGCATGTATATACTGTGTATATATATTTATATTATATATAATTTATATATATAATATAAATTATATTATATATAATATAAATTATATATAATATAATTTATATTATATATAAACATTTTATATATAAATAACACATTTTTCTTAAATATATATGCATGTGTGTGTATTTATATATAGAAAATAATTATACAACGTGTACACACATATTATGTAAACACAAACTTTTATTTTGGATGCGATTAATCGTTTGACAGCCCTAATAAAAATAGAAAACAGTTATTTTAAATTGTCATAATATTGAACAATATTATTATTATTATTATTTATTTATTTATTTATTTTAATAAAAAACGCAGCCTTGGTGAGCAGAAGAGACTTCTTATAAAAACATTAAAAATCTTACCGATCCGAAACTTGTGTCTGGTAGTGTAAATATTCCAGAAATACGGTATACGTTTGTGTGTGTGAGGAGGAGTGTTATAATCTTTGTGTGTGTGTGTGTGTGTGTGTGTGTGTGTGTCCATCAGGTGTGAAGCTCTGTGACGCCTACAACACCGTCCTGGAGTTCGTCAAGAAAGAGAAACCAGACCTGGTCAGCAAGCTCACGAAAAACCTCGGGTTTGTGTCTGAAACCCTCGGGATGTGTTGTGTGTGTGTGTGTGTGTTGGAACTGTGAATGTTCAATACGAGGCGTGTGATCACGGCATCGGTGTGTGACGCGTGTGTGTGCTGCAGGTTCGCCATGGGGATTGAGTTCAGGGAAGGATCGCTCGTGCTGAACGCAAAAAATCAGTTCAAACTGAAAAGAGGTGAGTGTGTGTGTGTGTGTTTGTGTGTTTGTTTGTGTGTGTGTGTGTGTGTGTGTGTGTGAATACTTTTCAGGCTTCCAGTTATCTGTATTGCACAGTATTTGTTGGGTTGCTCTGATTGGTCGGCCGATAATCGCTTTGGGAAGTTTGATCATAAACCGCTCTCATGCATAAAGACACGCTAAACAAACAGCACGGAAAACCAAACTGCGCTAAAATGGTCAAACACACACACATGTACAAGAGCACCGTTTCGATGAGTATGCGTGTAGCTGTGTAACAGCATATTAGACCCGTGCACTCGTCTTAAAGTGACAGCAGCCTCTAATAATCCCGCTTGTTTGATTAGCATTAATGACACTCACTGCTCTCACATTTGTAACCTTGATTGTAAGGATTAATCTGTTTTTAATTTACTCAGGGAAGAAATATTACATTTCTTTAGTGTTTCTTCCCTCAACACAAATGTTAGACCTTCCTGAAAAACACTTGCAGCACTGTGTATTTATTCTGTATCTTTATTCTATATAATTTATTTGTGCTACTGCTTGTAAATTGTTTATTTGTTCCTATTTTATTACTGACTGTTTACTTGTCTTGTTTGTGAATTCAGTTCACCGTTATAATTATAAATCCGGCTTTTTAAAAAAAAAAGTCTATAAAAAATGACCCCCTCAAATAAAAAAATCCCCCCACAAGAGTCACTTAAGGAGGGATTCCCCATCTTCAAAAATGAATGTCTGTAAAATCCTGATTGCAGGATTATAGAAAATCCATCTCTATAAATAATAATAATAATAATAACTCCACATAAGTCTAATAGATCGGTATCGGTGATCAGCAGATTCTGCTTCCTGTGATCCTGATCGGAGCACTCGTACTATTTTGCATTGTCATTAAAATATTAACAAATATTTTGTTCCTGTAATTAAATTGTATTAATTCAGCATTTGTTTTTAAAGATTCATGATGCTGTTTGAAAAGTGTATTATTGTGTGTAATGTTCAAAAATGTACAATTTTGTTTGTGTATCAAAAACTCTAATAGCAATTCTTCTGATTAAAAATGTTTTTTGATTATCTACAGTTTGTCTGTAAAATTAAATTAATATTATGTTCTTTATATTGGGAAAAATTTTTATATATATATAAAATGTCATATTGTGCAGCACTAAAAACTAGCACAGCAAACCTGGAGCAATAACTGAATAAATGGGGGCATATAAATAAATAAATCCTTCATTCATTTATCCATCCAATCTATCTATTCATCCAATCATCTTTCTGTTTATTCATCCATCCATTTATTCATTAATTTAATCAATTCATTCATCCAATCCATCCAAAATATTGAATAATTTATATTATTATTTAAATACTTTTTCCTGTAACCTGTAGATTTCCATACTAAAGGTTGTCTTAATTTATTCATTTTAAGACATTAAACCATCTAGCTTTCTGGGCAGAAGCCTTTAACGTCTCTTCTGTTGACAACGGCCTGTTTATAAGTGTTTCTCATTGCACGTTTGAAAACGCAGCACACGTTACGAATGAAACTCTTGAGGCGCTGACATGTTCACATGTGGAAGGACGCAGTGCTGCGCTTCACTCTGAAACACGCATGTTTGAGCCCCAGTGTGCAGTTACTGATGCCTGTGTGTTTGTGAAGGGATGGTTTTCAGTGTCAGTCTGGGACTTGCTGATCTGATCAACAAAGAAGGAAAGAAAGACGAGCAGAAGAAATACGCCCTCTTCATTGGAGACTCCATACAGATCAATGAGGTGGGTTATGCTCTTCACCTGTTCATGGTTAGCCAGGATAGAAATGACCCGTTGTGAGCGAACCGCTATTAAACGTTCCTGTGATCGTGTGTTCGTCCGCAGGAGGATCAAGCCACCATCCTCACCCCGGTGAAGAAGAAGATTAAAAACGTCGGGATCTTCCTCAAGGTATCGTCAGTCCGTCTCCTGCGTGTTCGTTTCAGTTTGAGAACGTCAAAATCCGTTCAATAAAATATTCTTCCGTCCATGTGTTTTTTATTCACATTTTGGGTCCCACTTTATATTAAGTGGCTTTAACTGCTATGTACTAACATTGAAATTAATAATTTGATACGGTGGACTTACTGTGTACATGCATGTTTTTACATTGTACTTATATTTTGAAAATGAGACTCTTCATGAGACAATGATTTTTATCATATCAAACTTTGAAGGACTTACTTGTGAGAAGGAACCAGACAGAAAACTAACTTCCCTCACGAGTACATGTGACCTTCATCCTTCCCTCGCACTGTGTAACACAACCCGAAGCCCTAAAATTATACTTCATTTATTTATTTATTGTCCAGAAAGCTTATTTTATTTGTGATATTTTTTTTTCTATTTTTAATGCAATCTTTAGTTATTTTTGTATTTTATTTACCTTTTAAATGACTAGATTTGATCAATAAATAATAAAGAAATAGTAATTTAAGCACATTCCTCACATTCTTTCAAAGTTAATTCAAATTCAATACATTGTACGTATTTTCTGATGCTTAAAAAGCCACTTAATATAAAGTGGGATAAAATTTTGCTATTAAAAAAAAATGTTGGATGGAAACACCAAGATGTGAAATCAGTTATTTTATGCCATATTCAAAGTTTAATTCGCAACTTTGTACTGAATAAATAAAGCTGGGAAAGAGGTTGAACTGTTTTCTGTGTGCATTTCTAGAACGATGACGAAGATGACGATGAGGAAGAGGATAATAATGCCGATGAGCTGCTGGGAAAAGGAGCTCGTGGCGCCGCCCTGCTGACCGACAGAACCAGGGTATTTACTTCTGTTTATTAACCATAACCATCATTTATTCACACACACACACACACACACACACACACACACGAGAGAGAGACTCAGATGAGGCCAAAACACGGGCCAGACTCTATCTTCTTAAGCAAAAACATTTCAGATAAATCAGTTTGTAATATTTCGTTAATATTGTTATTTCATATATCGGTAACACTTTGCAATGAGGTTTTTTCAATGGCAGTTCTGGTAAAAGGAAAGGCGATGACCAACTCGAAAATAGCGAGAGAGAAAAGTCAAGCTTCATAAATATGATACCTCATACATTAGGTATGGATTTACGACAACAGGCGATTCCGTGGCGCCAAATCCGTTGTGTATTATTTGTGGTGAAAAACTGTAAGCTGGTTTTCGTTCATATTTGTAAAGCAGACCTTTTTAAATTTCGTTTTATTGTATCCTGGAATTTGTGTGCATTGTTTTGGATGCATATGTTTTTTATGGATGCTCAGGAAGAACAGCTTGTCTTGTGCACAGCTACAAATACAGTAATATCAATAAGCAGTTCATGCTCACATTAAAATAGTTTTGTTCTCATTGGTCTGATCTGGTATTTTTTGTTAAAGGTTAAAGTTTAATCTCTAATTTTATACTTTTAAAAATGATTGGCTGAAATCACTAAGTTATGTGTTTGCTATTGTATTCTGAAACTGTCTGATTGTTGAAACTGGCACTTATTTTCATACAATTAGCCTTTGTTGTCACCTGTTGGTGTGTGAAAACACTAAGTTGCTGTTGAAGTGATTGTCTTTAGTGGTTCTGGAGAGATTTGACAGGTGAAATGGACTGGTATTTTCATACAATTTGCCATTACTGCCACCTGCTAGTGAGTGAGTGCTGTGTGAGTTGCTTTTGAAGTAGACCTAATTGTATGGCAGAAAAGGGAAACATTTTGTGAACTGGTCTGAAAGTTTAAAAAGATTTTTTATATTAATACAAGTAGCCTTTGTTGCCACCTAGTTCATTATATGCAAATAAATGATAGGCTGTTACTGTTTTACACAGTGATATGTTCCAAACGATGCATCTTAAAATTGACAACTGGTCCCTGGAATTTTTTTTATGAATATGCTGGTCCCTGGCACAAAAAAGGTTGGGAACCCCTGGTTTAGAGAATGGTGATAAAATATGAGCAGAACTAAACTTTGTCCGTCCTTCTGTTAGACTGTCTCACACATGAATTATGTTGAATATCTGTCAGCTGTTAAATTTAACTACACAATTAGATAATACCAGTTTAGCTCAACCAATCACCAAGCAATGCTTCATTGTGTTCAGTCTGTGTGTAAAAAGAGCATTAGCAATTAAAGAAAACACACTTCAGCAGAACATGATCAGCTCAAAGTGTCCCAATCAGTCTCTGAATGAAGAGTTTCTGGGTGTAATATGTCACAGTTTACTTTATAGTTAATTTATGTAAGTGAGGAGAGCAAAATAGTGTCCTGCACACACTAGTAAAACAATACAAAAAATTATACGTGGTGTCTGAATCGTTTTTTGGTGTGACTGTATATTCATGTGTGTGCGCTCACGTTCGCTGTGCTCTGATTGGTTAGAATGAGATGACGGCTGAGGAAAAGAGGCGGGCCCATCAGAAAGAACTGGCCAATCAGGTGAACGAGGAGGCCAAGCGGCGACTGACGGAGCAGAAAGGAGGACAGCAGATCCAGAAGTGAGATTTACAACACACACACACACACACACGCTTCTATAGGTCATGCTAGTCTGACCTAAACACAAGAATTTCAAAATAACGAATAATTTGATGTAAATCCTGTGATGGGAAAAATATGCGTTTACTCTTTTTGACCAAGTAGAGTGAATAGGGTCTCAAAACTGAATTAACTCGTGGTCATTTATTGAAAATGTCAGTATCTTGTCTGTTTTTGGTCTGGTCAGTTTTTAACTTCATGAGTCAATGATTTTTATCATATCAAACTTTAAAGGACTTACTTGTGAGAAGGAACCAGACAGAAAACACACTTTTGTCCAGGAAGCTTATTCTATTTCATTTTGATTTTTTTTTTTCTCTTTTTTTTTAATGCAATTTTATTTATTTTTTTCCTATTTTATTTACCTTTAAATGACTAGATTTGATCAATAAATAATAAATAAATTGTCATTCCTCACATTCTTTCAACTTAAATTCAAAATAACTCACAATTTCATGCATAACCCTTTTAATTCAGCTCAAAATATCTTACATTGTGTGTGTTTGCCGACCTCTTGTGGAAAAATAATAATATAACAGGATATTTAATGACTCTAGATGGCCTTATAGCTCTATATGGAGCAAACGAGCTGTTCCTCTGGGTCCTAAAGTCAGTTTTCCTTCAGTGTGCATTCAGATACACATGTAGACATTATAAAAAAGTTTCAGCATTTTTAGTTTGGATTTTGCGCATTTTTAGGTTTTTCTATGTGTACTGAAGCATTCCTCTCATGCCATTCATTCCTAAGGGGGTCAAATTGACCCGCGATGGAAGGATTTGTTTCGTTTTTAAATTTCAACCACAAAACTAAAAAAAAAAGTTACTTTAAAAAAAAATAATTTCGGGTCAAAATGATGATATGCAATTGTAAATATACATTTTTTTTTCTAAGTTGAATTTTATAAAAAGTGTTCTGTTATAATGTTGAATCTGTGTGTCATGTAGTGAACTTCAATACATTTAAATACAACCAGCATCGATTGTAAACGCTCTTCTCTCCTAATGTTCCCCCTTCAGAGCCAGAAAGTCCAATGTGTCGTATAAGAACGTTTCCCAGATGCCCCGGGAGAAGGACATCAGAGACATGAAGATCTTCATCGATAAGAAGTACGAGACGGTCATCATGCCCGTGTTTGGCATCGCTACACCTTTTCACATCGCCACCATCAAGGTAACCTCTCGCTGATGTGTATCTGGAGCCAGATTCACCAAATATTCCTAAGAATATATCATGATATGTTGGTAACACTGTACAATAAGGTGCATTAGTTAACTACCTTAGGTAACATGAACTAAGAATGAACAATACTTCAGCATTTTATTAATCTTCGTTAATATTAATTTCAACATTTACTAATGCATTATTAAAATCAAAGGTTGTATTAGTTAATGCACTGTGAACGAACATGAACAAACAGCTGTATTTTATGTTAACTAATATTAACATAGATTAATAAATACTGTAACAAATGTGTTGGTCATTGTCAGTTCATGTTAGTTAATACATTAATTAATGTTCGCTAATAAACCTCATTGCAAAGTGTTACCGATATATGAAATAACAATATTAACGAAATATTACAAACTGATTTATCTGAAATGTTTTTGCTTAAGAAGATAGAGTCTGGCCCGTGTTTTGGCCTCATCTGAGTCTCTCTCTCTCGTGTGTGTGTGTGTGTGTGTGTGTGTGTGTGTGTGTGTGTGTGTGTGTGCAGAACATCAGTATGTCAGTGGAAGGAGACTACACCTATCTGAGGATAAACTTCTTCGTGCCGGGCAGTTCGCTGGGGCGTCACGAGGGCAACATCTTCCCAAACCCAGAGGCCACGTTTGTCAAAGAGATGTAAGAGATTTCATGATGTTGAAGTCCATCGTTGGACCTGATTCATGAAACAATGTGTATAAATTGCTCAAAATCTTTTAAAGTCCCCCTGTAGTCAATTTTCTCCCTTAAAACTCATCTTTAATCACCAAAATGACACATTTAAAAGTTTTTTCCTTGGAAACAATTGCTTGAATGTAACTCGACACCCTTGCCTCATTTAGTATGCGCGGTTCTATGAATATGCAAATGAGCACCGCCTCCACTCACTCACTCAGCTCAGAGATCCACTGGTTAACGATCAGACGTTGATCTGATTGGTTACAAGGTAGTTTGTGACGTCAGAAACACTATATACTATATATACTCCGCAATGGTGTTGACTTATGAATTTTACGGTTAATCCTACGATCAATCAGTTCCAAAAATAAATACAAAACCTGTGCTAATTAAAAGAAAACAAGCTGAAAAAAAAAAAGGTTAAATACAATATATTCTGATAATACAGCATAATGAGAGATTTACAATTTAAAAGGCGGGTCATTTCTGACCCGGAACACCAAATCAGGGAAAGGATTTAGGTTTAAACTTGATAACTTGAAACATTGATACATTTTTTTTATCCAAAATTATTCAACGCCTGCACCTTGTTTTCAAGGTTTATGTTCTCGAGCCCCAAACACTGTTGTTGTGTGAGAGAGCGGCCGGAGCGCGTAAAGGGTTTTCTGTTAGAGCGGTGTGTGTTAGCGGCCCCTAAGTTAATAACTAATGATCTTTACAACAGAAGTGAATCAATCAAAACTAACTTTATCTGGACAATAACTTTACTCTAGATCTGCTGTAAAGCCTGAACAATCTGTTACTGTAATCTCCTGTTATCACTGTAAAGCTGCTGTGAAACATCTATATTGTTAAAGCGCTGTATAAATGAAGTGACTTGACTTCAAGCATGACCTTACGAACAACATTGGGTTTCACTCGCGGCTCTTTTCCTCTTTTAGCACGTACCGTGCGTCTAACCTGAAATCCCCGGGCGATCACTCGGTTCCCTCCACAAACCTGCAGAACGCCTTCCGCATCATCAAGGAGGTGCAGAAGCGCTACAAGACCCGCGAGGCGGAGGAGAAGGAGAAGGAGGGCATCGTCAAGCAGGACTCGCTCGTCATCAACCTCAACCGCAGCAACCCCAAACTCAAAGACCTCTACATCAGACCCAACATCGCCCAGAAGAGGATGCAGGGCTCGCTCGAGGCGCACACCAACGGTGAGAGGGCTTGAGCGCTCCGGTAAAGGGATACCTCTCCCAGAACCCATGATTTACTCTCCCTCACGCATTCCTCGGTGTGTATGACATTATTCTTTCAGGCGAACACAATCAGAGTTATATTAAAAAATGTCCTGGCTCTTCCAAGCTTTATAATGCCACTTTTATGATGGATAGATGCACTTTTATGATGGACAGATGCACTTTTATGATGGACAGATGCACTTTGATGATGTATAGATGCACTTTGATGATGTATAGATGCACTTTTATGATGTATAGATGCACTTTTATGATGTATAGATGCACTTTTATGACGTATAGATGCACTTTTATGATGGACAGATGCACTTTTATGATGGATAGATGCACTTTTATCATGGATAGATGCACTTTTATGATGAAAAGATGCACTTTTATGATGGATAGATGCACTTTTATGATGGACAGATGCACTTTGATGATGTATAGATGCACTTTGATGATGTATAGATGCACTTTTATGATGGACAGATGCACTTTTATGATGGATAGATGCACTTTTATCATGGATAGATGCACTTTTATCATGGATAGATGCACTTTTATGATGGATAGATGCACTTTTATGATGGACAGATGCACTTTTATGATGATAGATGCACTTTTATCATGGATAGATGCACTTTTATCATGGATAGAGGCACTTTTATCATGGATAGAGGCACTTTTATCATGGATAGATGCACTTTTATGATGGATAGAGGCACTTTTATGATGAAAAGATGCACTTTTATCATTGATAGATGCACTTTTATCATGGATAGATGCACTTTTATGGACTTTAAAACAGAAACAGCCATTCACTTCCATTATAAAGCTTGGAAGAGCCAGGACATTTTTTTAATATAACTCTGATTGTGTTTGTCTGAAAGAGGAATGTCATATACACTTTAAGGATGGCTTGTGGGTGAGTAAATCATGGGCTAATTTTAACTTTTGGGTGAACTATCCCTTTTAATGTGGGTTTTTAACAACTGATAATGCTGATATTCGATTGTATTAGAGCTGCACCATATATCGCAATAAAATCCAAATGGTGTGTTGTGATTGTCAGTTTCATACATCCAACCCGTCAAAATAAAAGTCTGATGGTTTCACAATTGAAAATGAAGAATTTAAGATGTGAGTATTAGTATTGTAATTTTACAGTTGTACTATAACATCCTTTTTTAAATTAATTTCTTATTTTACAGTACAGCAGTTACAATATTACAATTTTTTTTTAATTTAATTTAGCATTTTATTTAATAAGTCACAATTTATTATTTAATTTATATAGAGATGCACCGATTACAATTTTTTGGGCCGATTCCGATTTTTCATTAAGTTTGACCTGCCGATACCGATTTTAGCCGATTCCGATTTCATTTTTTCTAACCACTTTACAGCACACACAAATATTTATTTTATATCTTTTCTGTAATAGAACATTTTACAATTTGCATATACATATTGTTTTGAACAGATAAACGCTATAAAATAGAACTATATAAATTACTCCAGGTGTGGGTAATTCACACACATCTAAAGTGCAGTGTTATGGAAGAACCATTTCCTTTTCACATTCAATATCCAATATTTTTTTATATATGTATTTAGCCAACTAAACGTCTGTATGAAAACAGGGAATGGCAATAAAATAATATATAAATAAAAAATAAAATAAATATAGCCTTGCAGTATAAAGATATTTCTCAAAGCACACACACACACACAGGCCTATTGCAATCACTTGTACAAACTGAATAATAAAAAGTTTAAATGGGGACATTTTCTATAAATATTAGTCTTCGGTTTCTTTTCTGACATAGCCTACTCCAGTTCTTGTTAAAACACGCAAATTCTGTGCATTTTGGGCACTTTTTTTTGTGAAACCCTATTTAGGCTATTTTTTCCATCAAAAGTGTGCTTTCCCTTTAATTGAGCGCGAGCAGTGCAGCAAATAGACTCACGCCGAAACACGCGCTTCACTGCTCGCGACGCTCCTGCTTGACGCTCACGCGCTGCTCCTGCTCCCGTTGTGAATGCACTCATTGATTAACATGCACGCCGAAAAAAATACGCGCTTGCGGCCTGAACGGATGTAATTCACGAGGTTTTTTACATGTGTGTTCCGTGTGCACGTGTGATGCTGATGTTGCGCGATGTTAATCATGCGGCGCCCGAGTGCATTTGACCGGCATAAAATCGGCATTTGTCAGACTGACCGGCCGGTCGCCGGTCACGGCCGATCACGTGAAAATCGGCCAATTCCGGTCACCAGCCGATCAATCGGTGCATCTCTAAATTTATACTAAATTTGTCAAAAAAAATTTGTGTAAAACTAAGAAATTGAGTATTTGACAAAAATAATTGTATTTTAAACTACAACTGTAAAAATCCCAAATAGTTCAGCCTTAAAAAGATGTTTCACACTCAAAGTAATAATAAAAAAAACTTTCCAGCTTAAATTTTTTGAATAATTTTTTTCATTTGTCAGTCGTATTATTACAATGTAACTTATTAATTGCAATAATTGTCTCCTAACAAACTATTCAATAAATCTCTATCAAATAAAAGTTCATCAATCTCAAAAGACTGACTGTCTTGGCGTCTCCAGGTTTCCGTTTCACGTCAGTACGCGGAGATAAAGTCGACATCCTTTACAACAACATCAAACACGCCGTATTCCAGCCCTGCGACGGGGAGATGATCATTGTGCTGCACTTCCATCTGAAGGTGGGTCACTTTACTAGCACTGATGCACTATTGTAGCTTTTATTAATAGGTTTAATTATTTCTGTATTCTTTTTAATTATTATTTATATTTTCTGTAATATTTTGAATTCTTTTTTATATATTCTGTATTTACATTTTTTATATTTTATGTATCATTTTTAATTATTTTTAATATTTTATGTATTTTTTATTGTATATTTTCTATTTTTTAATAATTTCTTATATTTTTATGTATTTTTTATATTTTTTTTATATTTTATGTATTTTTAATTATCTCATTTTATGTATTTTTTTTTATATATTTTCTGTGTTTTTAATTATTTCTTATTTTCTGTATTTAATTATTTTCATATTTTATGTATTTTTAATTATTTCTTATATTTTATGTATTTTTAAATGTTTATATTTTCTGTAATTTTTATTCTTTTTTGTATTTTCTGTATTTTTAATAATTCTTTTTACTTTCTGTATTTTTTATTTTCTGTATTTTTACTTTTTTTTATTTTCTGTGTTTTTAATTCTTTGTTATATTTTCTGTAATATTTTTTATTCTTTTTTTATATTTTCTGTAATATTTTTATATATTTTTTTTTTATATTTTCTGTATTCTTTTTCCTTCTGTTTCTCAGTACATTGGCTGAATTTAACTCAGTTTTGTGTGTCGTAGAACGCCATCATGTTCGGTAAGAAGCGCCACACAGACGTGCAGTTCTACACAGAGGTGGGCGAGATCACGACGGATCTGGGCAAACACCAGCACATGCACGACCGCGACGACCTCTACGCAGAACAGATGGAGCGAGAGATGAGACACAAACTCAAATCCGCCTTCAAGAACTTCATCGAGAAGGTGGAGTCTCTCACCAAGGAAGAGCTGGAGTTTGAGGTCCCTTTCAGAGATCTCGGGTGAGTGAGCTGAAGATGAAATGAAGCTCAAACATGCTTGAGTGTTCCCATACACACATAAGATTTCAATCAAAACAATGGGTCACATTCACTTTTGTGAGTGAAGCTTGAAACACAAATGCAATGTTTCTTGGGGAAATGCAAAACTTGTGAACGAACAGAGTTATCGCAAAAGTTTTAAGAATGAACTCTTTGGGGAATGCAAAGTATTTGGAGTTAATGCAAAAACAAATTAAGTTTTCTGGGGGGTTAACACAAACTTTTGAGGGAGAATGCAAGCGTTAAGCAAATGAAAGTGACAAAAGGCGATAAAGTGAGGTTTCTGCAAAAAGCCCTTCTATAGAGATGGTTTTTAACATTGGATCAAGTTTAAGAACAAACTCCTGTGCATACGTACATGAAGTGGAAAGTTTTCGTGAGATATTTTCCTGTGCATATCAATACGCATGATCTATGTACTTATTAGTGAATGATACCCTGTGGCTTTGTCCCAGATTGCTCCTGGTTTGAGCGCTCTGTAAGCCGCTATTCTCCACTGTTTCAGGTTCCAGGGCGCCCCCTACAGGAGCACCTGTTTACTGCAGCCCACGTCCAGCTCGCTCTGCAACGTCACCGAGTGGGTGAGTGTCGCGCCACACGACCCATACTAGTGCTGGAGCAGATCACTAAATTCACGGTTCGGATCATTTACGGTTTTTGAGCCACGGATCGGATCACATATATATATATATATATATATATATATATATATATATATATGGAGGAGGGTGTAACTTTGCTTTTCATTTATTACTTAAAGCTCACTTTAATTTTTTTTATACTACATTAAGAACTACTAGCCTAACTGATAAAGTTCAAGCAGTATTAAAAACAAGTGGACAGTCGGTAATAAAATACATAACAAATAAACAAATTACAAGCAGAGATGAATACTAAATAACAAACTTGCAAAGTCTAACAGTAGTATTCAGGTACAGAAGTTAAAATGTAAAATAATACTGTTCCCTTTAGAAATTAAAGCGACAAAATACAGCTTTAACAAAGATAAATCTATATGTATTAACATTAGCGACACGGATGACAGCAGGAGTATTAGGCTGCTGTCACTTTAAGGCAGATAAGTGCAGATAACGCGCGTTTTCGCCTCTTCTTCTGCATTTAAAATTGTTTGAATGTGTAAATTGGCAAGACAAAACACATCCAAATTATAAACTTTCACTCTGTGATGGTTAAATTTAGTAGTCAATCAGCGAATCGCATGAGTGGCGAACCGTGGGGTAAGCTGGTCCGTTCCACCCCTAACAGACACACACACACACACACACACACACACCCCCGTTCTCACGCCCCGCCTCTCTCTCGCAGCCTCCGTTCGTGGTGACGCTCGACGAGGTAGAGCTGGTTCACTTCGAGCGAGTCCAGTTCCACCTCAAGAACTTCGACGTGGTCATCGTTTATAAAGACTACAACAAGAAAGTCACCATGATCAACGCCGTGCCCGTCAACTCTCTGGATCCCATCAAAGAGTGGCTCAAGTAAGATTTTCACTGGATGTACATGTAAAATAAATACGTTTATGTGCAACAGTTGTTTTCATGTTATCTACTATCTTTAAAGGTGCACTGTGTGATTTTAGCGGCATCTAGTGGTGAGGTTGTGAACTGCACCCAACAGAAGTTAAGGTGGCCGACAGGAAGTGATGTCGTCGTCTGAGACAGCAGAGAGTAGCCAGTTAAACAATGATGTTTCTTTACAAAGACAAATTAAGAAATTAGGTTTACTTAATTATTCAGTAAAACGATGTTATTGCGAATATTATTGTCACCTGTTCATCATTGTGTCAGTGTTTTATCCGCTGACTTTAGCTCGCTTCTTTACACGAACAACAACAGAGTGACGAAGCGTGTTTGTCCGTTCAGGGCCACCGTAGAAACATGTGGATGTAAGCGGACCCGCGGTGTGTGTAGAGAGAAACGCCTCATTCTAAGCTAATAAACACACAACGCTTCATTATGTAAGGTCTTTATACACCACTGAAAACATAGTTATGTAAATGATATTGCATGTAAACAGATCCTCCTGAATATTACACACTGCACCTTTAAATTAAACATATCAGCCAATATAGATGATGTCGGCATCTGCCATCTAAAAAAAATATTGGTAAATGGCTAATGCTAACAGAGTGAATGTGTGTGTGCAGCTCGTGTGATATCAAGTACACCGAGGGCGTCCAGTCTCTGAACTGGACCAAGATCATGAAGACTATAGTGGACGACCCCGAGGGCTTCTTCGAGCAGGGCGGCTGGTCCTTCCTCGACCCTGAGAGTGAGGTGAGACGTCTTGCTGTAATGAGGAATATTGTGACGTGTTCGTTCCCGGAAGAAACTCAAGACTACAATGGAGGCGTCTCAGGGGTTCAGAAACACTGATGTGGAGAAAGATGAGTGTGGAGAAACAGGTCCTCTTTAAATGTTCCCCCGGTGATTAACGGTGTTGGCGTTTGTGCCGTGTGTCTCAGGGAAGCGGAGCGGAGGACGACTCGGAGTCTGAGATGGAGGACGAGACCTTCAACCCCTCGGCTGATGAGGAGGAGGAGGAGGAGGAGGACAGTGATGAAGATTACTCCTCTGAGACCGAGGACTCCTGTAATGGTAAGGCTCGCTTCACTCTTGCTGCATTAGGGGCTTTCGCACCGGAGGAACCTTTTCATCGTCCCTAGAGCTATTGGCGGAAGTTCCCGGATGTCGGCGTGTTTGTTCTAGGAACGAGTTTAGTTCTAATTTACTCCTACTTCAGAGTCGGTCTAAACCAGCGCTATAGGAACTATCCATGGCGGTAGGGTTCGCTGAGTGGCCGAACACACGCGAAACACAAGTACCCGCCATTTAAAAACAAGCTGTTTAAACACACAGATTATAGCCTATATATTTACTCCAGAAACTCTACGAACATGTAAAACAGTGATAGATGAACCTCTCAACCTTTACACTGGGGAGAAAATCACACACAACTTTGAGGAGACCAAGAGAATCGCTAATCATATCATACGCTAATAACTCTTCATCACTGTCGTCTTCACTCTTCATCACTGTCGTCTTCATCACTGTCTACTGTCTATCTTTAACCAGTCCCTCCAGTTTTTCGCGACTCCGCGATCGCTGAATACAACGCAAAATCAACAAATTGTCGCATTTTTTTGCGATCCTGCATAATTACTAATTTAACCGCAAAATAATCACAAAAATGAAAAAGACCTCACAAAACATTAAATTATAATCACCCAATTGAAATATCTCAAGTTTAATTAAAGTTTCAATGCATTTTACGTGGATACAGATGTTGCGCACGCAACGTGATGTCTGTGAGCGGTCTGTCAGAAACATGGCGAAAGAAAATTTGTCTCACCTGCCCTCTCACATAAGCGCCAAGGAGCGGGCTAAGCAATATCCTGATATATTGCACGAGAGTGGGGGTAAATTGTTTTGTGTTGACCGAGTGACTGCCTGACTGCAGTGTGTGTGTGTGTGACTGACTGCAGTGTGTGTGTGTGTGTGTGTGTGTGTGTGTGTGTGCGTGCGTGTGCGTGTGTGTGACTGACTGCGTGTCACCGCCTGTCAGCGTAAATTCTCTTTATAGCGCTTGAACAAATACACATAGCAACAATTACTTCAAAATATTAATCTTGGCGAGTATTTACGTAAAACTATCAGTAATAACTGATTGGGACGTTTGTCATTACTGTAGTAGGTCTTAAAGTGACAGTAACCTAATTTACCTGCTGTTGTCAGTGTTGTTAATGTTAATCAAGCAACAACAATAGGCTACAGCACAATTAAAAAAAAACCTAAATTATCCTCTGTTTGTAACTGTATCCTTGTATTTATTTGTCCTGTTTTGTTTATTTTTGTTATTTGTTCCTTTGTTCTTATTTCATTACTGAGTGTTTACTTGATTATTTAAATCATTTCTTGGATGTTCCTGGTTGTGCCCATAGGTTGTTTTAAAAGTTAATTTGATGAGAATTTGATTAGACCAAAATAAACAAGCTTTATGCATTTTGTTTGTGATTTGTGTCATGGATGACTATTGTGCATCTGACATAATACTTTTATGGTAAATGTGATGTCCTAATTATAAAATATAAAAATCGCAAATTTTTTCACAAATTTCTGGAAATTACCACCACAAAATCAGTCATTTTGATCGCAAAAATCACACAAAAAAATCGTGAAATCCTGGAGGGACTGTTTAACAGTTCTATCTAGTAACGTATGAGACGGGACCGTTAGACAGATCGTACACTAATGAACACTCGTTCTCAGCGCCGTCAAAATAAAAGTCACAACAACAAGCGCGTCTCACGTCACCTCAGAGTTCGTACTGGCGCTGCGAACACAACCAGGAAAACGTTCCTATGGGAGCCGTTAGTTCTCGGGTGACCATCCTGGTGGATCGTTCCTATAACTGAGTTCTGTTCACACAATCCCATTCATTTCAGTAGAGAGCTGGTGGTTTCCGACGAACCCGGGTTCGTACGAGGTGCTTAAATTTGACCTTTTGAAATTGAAGTCCTGGAAAACCCTTGAAAGCAGACATATTTATGAAGAGGTTCTTGAAAAGTGCTTGAATTATTGATAGACAATATATATGAAATGAGTGCTTAATGTTTTTGAGACAATATTTTCATGAAAAAATGAACACTGCAGCCTGTCTGATATATAGACATTTCGCATGGCTATGAGTGTGGGTATTGCTCATATAAATACCCAAGTATATGATACAGCTTTCATTCTTCAGGTCAATCAAACATTAATGTGGGAAAAATCAGTTTGAATCAGGAAAGCGATTTCTTTATCACGGTATCCTTTCAACGGTTGTAGTTTCCACAGTTGCATACGTTGCTTGTGCTGCACTTTATTCCTACCATTTTGTTTTATTAGCTCCTTTTTGTTTATCTGTTTGCCTTTTTTAGAATTTGAAAGATAATAATGATATTGTTTGATAAGTGAAATCTCTGATTGTGGTCCTTGAAAACCAAAAAGTAGTGCTTGAAAGTCCTGGAATTCGCTCCATGCACAATATGGCGGCCGTTGGCGTTCGACCTTGAGTGTGTGGGCCAGTACTTCCGGTGATGTGACAGCGAGAGCGGGAGACAACAGCGACCGAGTCCCATTACCACAGAGATATTTTTTCACAATGAGTGTTTTTAGGATTCAAGAGAGGCGACTTGCCTTTCAGAGGGTGACAGCCTCAGCACTTCATCACTGTGTGCCGTTATGTACCAGTTCGTCACGTTACAACAGAGAAGTCTATGGCAAGCCGTTTTAACTTTTATTCATTTCCGGGATATGAATTGTTGATATCAAGAATTACATTTTTGATATCAACAATTAAATTTTTTGATATCAAAAATGTAATCGTTGATATCAACAATTTACTTTCTTGATATCAACAATTCAAGTCTTGATATAAAAAATTTAATTGTTGATATCTGTAATTGTATTTTCACTAGTGAAATGTCACCATAGGCTGCCATTCAAAATCAATTGTTGATATCAAGTATTGATTTCTTACTAGTAGAAATATAATTTTTGATATCAATAATTACATTGTTACTAGTAAAAATGCGAATTACTGATATCAATAATTCAATTGTCACTAGTAAAAATGTCTATTCTTGATATCAACAATTGAATTGCTACTAGCAAAATTTTTCATTTTTGATATCTGAAAATGTATTTCTGATATCAATATTATTTCAGATATCTAAAATGGCTTTCTTTCTAGTAACAATCACATTCATGATATCAGAAATTAACATTGTCACTAGTGAAAATGGAATTGTTGATATCAAAAATAAAGGTTTTTACTAGTGATAATTGAATTTCTGATATGTGAAATTGGAATTTCAACTAGTAAGAAATCAGTTCTTGATATCAACAATTGATTTTGAATGGCAGCCTATGGTGACATTTCACTAGTGAAAATACAATTACAGATATCAAGAGTTTTAGTTTTTACTAGTTCAAATTCAATTGTTGATATCAAGAATTAGCATTGTTAGAAGTGGAAATGTAATTCCTGATATAACAAAATAGCCATTGTTACTAGTAGAAATCTAATTCCTGATATCAATAGCTATAATTTTAGCTAGTGAAAATTGAATTGTTGATATCAAGGATTCATATCCTGGAAATGAATAAAAGTTAAAACGGCTTGCCATAGAAGTCAGCGTTCATGCATTCCCCGTTGTCGCTGCGGTACGGGCTGAGTGGATGCAGAAGATCCGGACGGATCACTTCAACCCGACCAAATTTTAAATGCATATAATTTTCAGTGTATTTCACCTGTGCGTTTCTATGCTTTCTATTACTGCATTTATTTTGTGCAAGTGAGATGAGTAAAGATCATGAATCATTATCTGTCTGGTGTTTATAAGCAGCACGTACAGTATTTTACTACGTGTAAAATATACACAAACTTACCTATATTCAATTGTTTGTGGTACCTACAGTTAAAAATGTAAATGTGAAATATGTTATGATAATATTGATTGAGCAATTGATGTAAGTAAGTGAAAATATATGAGCAGAACTGAGAAAATAGTATTTATGGAGATAAATTGTAGCCGATCACAGGTCAAACGTGTGAATGTTCACGGTGCATTTTTATGCAAACAACTCTAATCGTAGTTGTAAGTTAACTCTATATTTACAGTAGGCATAACTGTCATTGCGTATGTGTATGCAGCATGAGTCAAACACAAGCTTCTGTTCGTGAACAGTTGTATTTCATTCATTAATCTGACTATGCATCCATGCATTTAATTGCCATTGGCTCGTGTGATAGTAATATGGATCTTTGTAGTATTTTAAGTGATAATTGATTCTATAAACAACTATGAACGATCATTTTCGGCTTCCTCCGGCTCCCTGCACCGGGCGTAATGCGAAACCGGAAGTGTCTACCCACACACTCGCTGATCCGAAATCCAAAATGGCGGCCACGTGCAGCTAGCCGTACCCTGTGTAATTGGTTAGTTGGTTGCGGAAGCTCCTGATTGGTTGTCTGAGTGATCATGTGATTGTTGATCTCAGATTACAGCGCGTCACTGGGCAGCGAAGAGGAGAGTGGGAAAGACTGGGACGAACTGGAGGAGGAAGCCAGGAAAGGTGAGTTCAATCCACTGTTTTCCTTCCAGAATGATGTCACTTCATGGAGGATTTGTTAGTTATTGTTATGGTATAGTATGGTGCATTAATGATGCATTACTTACTTAATATGCATTAATTTGCACACATTTTTAGAACAGAAATGTAAACTTTGGGATAAAGCCAAGTTCAAAATTCCTCTTTTTATCACTTCATAAATTATCAAACACTGTAAAACAGATAAAAAATAAAAATGTTTTAGGAATAAAATGTTCTTTAGATCAATGTGTATTTAGGTTATTTGAAGTAAAGATTTAGTTTTTGATAGAAGTAAATACATTTTGCTTTATTTTATGTTTATTAATATTTAATTTCTTTAATTAGTATTAAGCTTATTTGGAGTAATACCACTATAATTTAGTATTATTATTTTTTAATTTTAACATTATTATATTAGTAGTAGTGTTTTCCTCTGTCAGAGGAGTTTGGAAAACTCAGTTTGAGCCTTTAATGATATGAATTGTAATTGAAATCTAAACACTTAAATGTTTGTTTTGGGTATTATCTTTCCACTAATCTGAATAAAGACAAATCTATGGAAGCTTGTTTCCGCCACAGAATAAAACATTTTAAAAGATAATTGCGACTTTTTATCTCACTTTATATCACACAATTCTGACTATATCACACAATTCTGACTATATCACACAATTCTGACTTTATATCAGGCAATTCTGACTATATCACGCAATTCTGACTTTATATCAGACAATTCTGACTTTATATCAGGCAATTCTGACTTTATATCAGGCAATTCTGACTATATATCACACAATTCTGACTTTATATCAGGCAATTCTGACTATATCTCGCAATTCTGACTTTATATCAGGCAATTCTGACTATATCAGGCAATTCTTACTATATCTCACAATTCTGACTATATCTCACAATTCTGACTTTATATCACGCAATTCTGACTATATCACACAATTCTGACTTTATATCACGCAATTCTGACTTTATATCTCGCAATTCTGACTTTATATCTCGCAATTCTGACTTTATATCACGCAATTCTGACTTTATATCACGCAATTCTGACTATATCTCGCAATTCTGACTTTATATCACGCAATTCTGACTATATATCACGCAATTCTGACTTTATATCACGCAATTCTGACTATATCTCACAATTCTGACTTTATATCACGCAATTCTGACTTTATATCACGCAATTCTGACTTTATATCACGCAATTCTGACTTTATATCACGCAATTCTGACTTTATATCACGCAATTCTGACTATATCTCGCAATTCTGACTTTATATCACGCAATTCTGACTTTATATCTCGCAATTCTGACTTTATATCTTGCAATTCTGACTATATCTCACAATTCTGACTTTAACTTTATATCACGCAATTCTGACTATCTCACAATTCTGACTTTATATCACGCAATTCTGACTATATCACGCAATTCTGACTTTATATCTCACAATTCTGACTTTATTTCACGCAATTCTGACTTTATATCACGCAATTCTGACTTTATATCACGCAATTCTGACTATATCTCGCAATTCTGACTATATCTCGCAATTCTGACTATATCTCACAATTCTGACTTTATATCTCGCAATTCTGACTATATCACGCAATTCTGACTATATCTCGCAATTCTGACTATATCTCACAATTCTGACTTTATATCACGCAATTCTGACTATATCACGCAATTCTGACTTTATATCTCGCAATTCTGACTATATCTCACAATTCTGACTTTATATCACGCAATTCTGACTTTATATCTTGCAATTCTGACTATATCTCACAATTCTGACTTTAACTTTATATCACGCAATTCTGACTATATCTCACAATTCTGACTTTATATCACGCAATTCTGACTATATCACGCAATTCTGACTTTATATCTCACAATTCTGACTTTATTTCACGCAATTCTGACTTTATATCACGCAATTCTGACTATATCTCGCAATTCTGACTATATCTCGCAATTCTGACTATATCTCACAATTCTGACTTTATATCACGCAATTCTGACTATCTCGCAATTCTGACTATATCTCGCAATTCTGACTTTATATCTCACAATTCTGACTTTATATCACGCAATTCTGACTTTATATCACGCAATTCTGACTTTATATCACGCAATTCTGACTATCTCACAATTCTGACTTTATATCACGCAATTCTGACTATATCTCACAATTCTGACTTTATATCACGCAATTCTGACTTTATCACGCAATTCTGACTTTATATCTCGCAATTCTGACTTTATATCACGCGATTCTGACTTTATATCTCACAATTCTGACTTTATATCACGCAATTCTGACTATATCTTGCAATTCTGACTATATCTCACAATTCTGACTTTAACTTTATATCTCACAATTCTGACTTTATATCACGCAATTCTGACTTTATATCACGCAATTCTGACTTTATATCACGCAATTCTGACTTTATATCACGCAATTCTGACTATCTCACAATTCTGACTTTATATCACGCAATTCTGACTATATCTCACAATTCTGACTTTATATC
The DNA here is from genome assembly GCA_022829025.1 of Squalius cephalus. Classification (NCBI taxonomy): domain Eukaryota; kingdom Metazoa; phylum Chordata; class Actinopteri; order Cypriniformes; family Leuciscidae; genus Squalius; species Squalius cephalus. The sequence continues at coordinate 2,540,649 of CM040793.1, forward strand.
ACGCAATTCTGACTTTATCACGCAATTCTGACTTTATATCTCGCAATTCTGACTTTATATCACGCGATTCTGACTTTATATCTCACAATTCTGACTATATCACGCAATTCTGACTATATCTTGCAATTCTGACTATATCTCACAATTCTGACTTTATATCACGCAATTCTGACTTTATATCACGCAATTCTGACTATATCTCACAATTCTGACTTTATATCACGCAATTCTGACTTTATATCTCGCAATTCTGACTTTATATCACGCAAATTCTGACTTTATATCTCACAATTCTGACTTTATATCACGCAATTCTGACTATCTCACAATTCTGACTTTATATCACGCAATTCTGACTTTATATCACGCAATTCTGACTTTATATCTCGCAATTCTGACTATATCTTGCAATTCTGACTTTATATCACGCAATTCTGACTTTATATCACGCAATTCTGACTATATATCACAATTCTGACTTTATATCACGCAATTCTGACTTTATATCACGCAATTCTGACTATATCACGCAATTCTGACTATATCACACAATTCTGACTTTATATCAGGCAATTCTGACTATATCTCGCAATTCTGACTTTATCACGCAATTCTGACTTTATATCTCACAATTCTGACTTTATATCACGCAATTCTGACTATCTCACAATTCTGACTTTATATCACGCAATTCTGACTTTATATCACGCAATTCTGACTTTATATCTCGCAATTCTGACTATATCTTGCAATTCTGACTATATCTCACAATTCTGACTTTAACTTTATATCACGCAATTCTGACTATATCTCACAATTCTGACTTTATATCACGCAATTCTGACTATCTCACAATTCTGACTTTATATCACGCAATTCTGACTTTATATCACGCAATTCTGACAATTCTGACTTTATATCACGCAATTCTGACTTTATATCACGCAATTCTGACTTTATATCTCGCAATTCTGACTATATCATGCAATTCTGACTATATATCACAATTCTGACTTTATATCACGCAATTCTGACTATATATCACAATTCTGACTTTATATCACGCAATTCTGACTTTATATCACGCAATTCTGACTATATCACACAATTCTGACTTTATATCAGGCAATTCTGACTTTATATCACGCAATTCTGACTATATCTCGCAATTCTGACTATATCACACAATTCTGACTTTATATCAGGCAATTGTGAGATGAAAAAGTCGCAATTAGCTTTTTTATTTTTCATTTTGGCGGAGACAAGCTTCCATATAAATCAGCCCAAAATTGACCAGTGCATGGAAAAAAAAAAATGTCCCTCCTGATCTATCACCCTATACAACACAGTGATTGGTGTTTTTGGTTGTTTCCATCAGCTGATCGAGAGAGTCAATATGAGGACACAGAGGATACAAACAACCGCAAGAGGAAGGGCCGTTCGTCAGCTCCACCGCCCAGCAGCAAGAAGAAGAGGCGGCATTAAACACACACACACACACACACAGACACACACACAGACACACACGTTTCCCACAGTCCTCTTTTACTGCCCCCCCCCCCCCACACACACACACACACACACACACACACACACACACACACAGTGTGTCTGATGTAAATAGCGTCGGCCAGCGCTGGTGTGTGCTGTAGGATAGTGGTTTTCATATCAGCGGATGGACGTGGATTTTCCTGCATTACATCCCTCAGGTGTGTGTGTGTGTGTGTGTGTGCGCGAGCGCTGTTCTGAAGCGTAGATGTGACGTAGTGTTGGTGTTTAAGTAACACTCATCCTTCCGGCTCATGTCGCTCTCTCTCTCTCCCTCTCTCTCTCTCTCTCTCTCTCTCTCTCTCTCTCTCTCGCTCTCTCTCTCTCGCTCGCCAGTCCTGCTCGTTTCTGAATAGTTCATGGCTTTTACGTTAGCACATAATGATTCACTTTGTGCTTTTTCTGTTTTTCTAAATCGAGGGGACGCAAACACACACACATTGTAAACATACACTTATTTTTTTTCCCTTTAATACTCTTTTGCTCATTCTGGATTGGTAGTCTTGTATTGTTCAATCAAAAAAGTTTTTTTTTTTTTTTTTTTTAATAAAAGTTAAGTGAAATTAAAAATAAAACTTGTTAGTTTCTCATTTAAACCTTATTTCTGGGTCAAGGGTTTTCTCAGCGCATCCAGTGGTTTGTTGACGTGGTTCTCGACTGGTTTGGTCATTAAGCCGTGATCCACGTTTTTGTAGGAATTTAAACAAAGCTCATTTATTTTTCTAAAATGGTTGACACGCACAAGCGCCGTACCGCTATTAACATACACTTAAATTGTAAGAATATGACTAACACGGCAACACTTTATAATAAGGTTCATTAGTTAATGTAGTAACTAATATGAACTAACCATGAACAATACATTTGTTACAGTATAAGTTAATCTTTGTTTATGTTAGTTAATAAAAATCCAGCTGTTCATTGTTTATTCATGTTAGTTCACAGTGCATTAACTAATGTTAACAAGATGTTAATAAAGTATTAGTGAATGTTGAAATTAACAAAGATTAATAAATGAAGTATAAGTGCAGTTCATTCATAGTTCATGCTAACTAATGTTAACTAATGAACCTTATTGTAAAGTGTTACCACTAACTCTGATGAATAAATATTATAAGGTAAGGCTATTAAATAACAGTCTCAAACTAGTTTCTGTTCCTACAATAAAGTTAGTAAGTTAGTCGCCACAATCATCAAATATCTAGAAAATAACACATTAAGTGCTATTTTGTGTTAAGGTTATAGAAGCTAGTTACACTGATGAATACCCAAAACTAGCATTAACACACACACACACACACACACACACACACACACACACACACACACACACACACACACACACACACACACACACGTTTCCCACAGTCCTCTTTTACTGCCCCCTTGCTAGTATTTAATTAGCTCTTTATATAGACCTTATGAAGCTCCGCCCCTTTTCATTCAACATTTGAAGTGGATCAAAAAAGTTCATCAAAGTTGTGCTAAGACAAGAATGGGTATTGTTCAAAATTCATGTACAACTTTGATGAAAGGTTTTGATCCACTTCAAATGTTGACTACATGAAATTTCATTAAAAAAACAAATACAACCTTTTCACGCAAAATTATTCTGATAAACCCCCATCAGACCTTTTCTAGATACGCCGAGTACACCAACGTTATAATATAAAATATTATTTATTGAACAATAATAGCCATTATAAACTTTGTATTTAATAAATATACATATATATATTATATATATATATATTAAATACATTGTAAGTTGTATTTTGGACACCTTATATCTGTGAGATATTTTTTTCGGATATATAAAATATTCGGATTCCATTGAAGTGCCATAAACTAATCATACCTGTCACGCAATTACGCAATCACGCATACCTGTCACGTGACTTGTATTATTTTATATAGAAGTGAAATGAAATATAGTTTATTTGAAGATATGTGACACTTCCGGTTTCCCTTATAGTCCTTCCTTTAATCCCTCGCCCTGGCAACACCGTTCAAGATATCCAATAGCCGTTTGCAATCTGTAAATAACAGCCTTTGGACCAGTAGTTAAAGGGGTGGTTGATTATGATTTGACTTTTCTAACTTTGATTAGTGTGTAATGTTGCTGTTTGAGCATAAACAACATCTGCAAAGTTACAACGCTCACTTTTTAAGGACTACAACAAACGGCTGGTAGGAACTACACAACCTCCCGGGTTATTGACATCAGCAACCCTAAAATTTACATAAACCCCGCCCCTGAACACGATTTATAGTATCATGACAGAATATGCTAATCAATGACTAGAAGATAACTACACATAAATTCATCAACTAACCATTCAGAAATGTCCTGTTGCTTCTACATGTTGTCACTTCTTCTCGAGTCTCTCCATCATTGTCTGACTTCGGTTTGAACATAAAAGGCTAAAAGTTTTTGAAATGTTCTGTGTGTGAGGTGAAAAGACACAAGCTCTTGAAGCTCCGCCCCCTGTGCCGGGAGCAGCAGCTCATTTGCATTTAAAGGGACACACAGAAAAACGGTGCGTTTTTGCTCACCCTCAAAAAGTGAGAACTTTAACATGCTATATAAACATATCTGTGGGGTATTTTGAGCTTCTACTTCACACACACACTCTGGGGACATCAGAGACTTATTTTACATCTTGTGGAAAGGGCATTATACCACCCCTTTAAAAATTCAGAGCTTGATTTAAAAAAAATCCACATTCAAATAAAAATATCTGACTTCCTGTTGGTCAGACTCAGTGACTCTAAATTAGAAAGTTGTCTGGCTCAATGAGAACAATATGTGACTCTGGATCACAGAACCAATCACGAGTCGCACGGGTAAATTTGTGGCAAAATCCAACAATACATTGGATGGGTCAAAATTATCGATTTTTCTTTTATGGCAAAAATCAATTAGGATAATAAGTAAAGATCATGTTCCATGAAGATATTTAGTAAATTTCCTACTTTAAATAAATATATAAAACATGTATTTGTGTGAGTGAATGCAGCACAGTCAGGAACATAAATGCACAACTTTAAAGGAGATTTTCTCAATGTTTAGATTTTTTTCCTCCCTCAGATTCCAGATTTTCAATAGTTGTGTCTCGGCCAAATATTGTCCTATCCTAAGAAACCACACATCAATGGAAATATTATTTATTCAGCTTTCAGATGATGTGTACATCTCAATTTCAGAAAATTGACCCATGTGACTGGTTTTGTGGTCCAGGGTCACGTGTACAGAGTTGGTGACTGTAGGTAAAACCAGCTTCCCACTTTAGTCAAAAGGTGGAGCTATAGAGCCCCTCTTACACTCATCCTGAGGCTTTGGCCATGTCTACTGGCTGACAACTCTGATGTGTGTGTGTGTTAAAATGAAAATTACATTTACAACTTAAACTGTGGTGAATCTTGAACGCTTTAGAGCGACAGACTGAAGTTTGGTCTCTTTTTAAAGACGACACTCGGCAGATTATTGCAGAAGTGAAAAAAGTTTAAAAAAGTGAACTTAAAAGAAGTTACAGAATATTACGTTTAATGTTATGAAAAATGCGCAAAAATACTACTTAAAATTTGCATATGAAATCTGTATTTTCAAAAACGCGTTTTACTCTAAAACTGCAAGAAAATCAGTCATGAAATCTAAACCAGTTCTGTTCCAAATATGTAGTTTTCAGTCAGATTTTGTTCGGCTGCAGTACCAAAAGTTTCCACTAGAGAAAATTTGGCTTTTTTGACCACATCTCGCGCTGCTGTTTTGACTCCTTTATACATTTTATAAGCTCTTCACGAGTTCTCAGGTGGTCAGAATACCATCATATATAGGCTACACGCATACAACAGGCACATTAAGCCCAGAACACAGCATGGTTTTGGATGTTTGGGAATTTCTGTCATGAAATATACATGAACATACCCCTAATGCCTAAGGTTTGGTATCTACAGGTTCAGTGTTAAAAAGCCGAACATGGAAACTTCTCTTCTGGGAGTGTCTGTCGGCCAGTGGCGTCTTTCTATGGGTGTATATATTTACATAATGGCATTAACTGTGTAAATTGACCATGATTTCCTACACATCTGTACCGAAATACTGTACGCGACTGTAAGAGATGCATATGCCAGAGAGCAGACGCTGGTCATCACGCTCTCTTAACAGTCAAATCCAGATTCAAACAAGCTTGGTTTGCATGACTCTGGTACAGTATTTCCACAGCAATGGCCATTTACTAAAACACAACAAGTGGAGTTTGACCACATCCATCAGTTATTGTGATTATGCTTTGATCAGACTAGTTCTTTAGACACAGTCTGAGCAGATAATGGCTGTTTCTAACTGGCCTCCTGATTTCTGTTCATCTTTTATAAACTGCAGACGCTGACCACAGGCTTCACCGCATTTACATGCATGCATTTAGCAGAGGGTTTATACAAAGCAACTTACAAATCAGGAACAACACAAGGAGCCAACAAATATGAGGAATGTACTTTATACTATCAAATATATGATTTTTCACCTAAAGTGACTTTTTTTTAGTGGATGTGCATGTTTTTCATAGTGACAATAGTTATGAGATGCTTTTTGAACTCAGGACAATACCAAAGTAGTAAAACTGCAGAACAATACAGAGAACATTAATGTTTATTTTATGTATAATTTATATCTGTCTTGCATTAGGGAAGATGTACAGTCAAACCAAAAATTATTCAGACAGCAGATATAATTTTTTATATTGTTTCACTAGTGTGTGCAGGACACTATAGTTCATTTATGTAAGTGAGGAGAGCAAAATAAACTGTGACATATTATACACAAATATTCCGACACTTTGAGCTGATCATGTTTTGCTAAAGTGTGTTTTCTTTAATTGCTAATGCTCTTTTTACACACAGACTGAACACAATGAAGCATTGCTTGGTGATTGGTTGAGCTAAACTGGTATTATCTAATTGTGTAGTTAAATTTAACAGCTGAAAGATATTCAACATAATTCATGTGTGAGACAGTCTAACAGAAGGACGGACAAAACCAGTCAAATATCAACTGAGTTCTGCTCATATTTTATCACCATTTTCTAAACTATAGCGAATAAACTGTGATAATGTGAGAAATGTTGAAGGTGTCTGAATAAATGTTGGTTTGACTGTGTATATAGGAGGAGGTGTGTTTGAGGATGAGAGGATAGATAGAGCTGTGTGAAACCAGAAGAGAAACGGGCTTCGCACTGAGCCCTGAGGCACACCGCTGGTAAAAATTCATCTGCTTGGTTTTTATTTGCACTTCCAGAAGAATTTTTGACTTTCTGACCTCTGAAGTGAAGTAGCCTTTGATAAGTAATGTGCATTGACCTATGATCAATCTAAATTGATGACTTGGAAGGGTTGAGTTGGCAGTGATTGATGTGTTGGTGTATAAAATGAAATTGGAGACATGCAAATCTCTGAATTTTAATATCTTTTGCAAACATGCAAAGTATGTAAAGAGTCACGGTAATGCCATTCACCTACTCATTACTTTGAGAAAGAAGTCATTTTTTTTATTAATTAGAATTATTTAGCATAAAGATAATTTGATCAATCTGTAAAGCGCCGGTGTTTTAAACAGTAATTTGATTACTTTTTAATAAAAGATTAGTTTTGTTTTCCTGTTGGTGGTTCATGGTGTAAAGTGTTTTGCTCCTGGTGGGTTAGTTATTTTTTTATTTATTTAATAAACTTTTAATCAGGGATGAGATAAAAGAGGCGCCTGTCGACCACTGAATGTAAAGTTTCAGTTCACTTTAACCCGCTGTGAAACCACAGAAACAAAAAGTGGTATTTTTGGCACAAATCTGCCAATTAAATGCATTTATTTTTGTATCTTCCCTCTTCAGCCGTTTTTACAGTCTAGTGTTTTTTAATGATCTGGATTGTACACGTACATTGCCTTCTGTCTGCTACACTGGTGAGTATTTGCACACACATTTCACTGCTTTATTGGCTTTAAAAGTGCAAAGCTTTCATTAAATTGCTGTCATGCTGGAATAGAGAAGGAATTCTGACACAAAATGTCGGTCCTAAACATCAGATTTAGATTTGTGTGGTTGAAGCTTGATTTTCTTTTCTTTTTTTTAAATCATGTTTATTATCACAGATTAAGCTTGAATTTGACAACTTATTTGCAGTAAAATACTGACCAGTTTTTCTGCGTAAAAGTTTATGAAAATGTAATTTTTTATTGTACTTGCATTGATTTATTGTATTGAATAGATCAGTCTCCCATTTTTTTAAAAATAAGTGGTAAATGGCATGACTGACAGTTATTTTACTAGATTGCTTTAATAGAAAAACAGAAACTACTACTGCAAAATATTCTATTATTCTTTATTACTTTGATGACTGTGTATTTCTGTGTCCCGCAGAGAGGAGCAAACAGACTGACGGTCAAATCAAGTCAAAATGTGAACGATCCTTCAGTGAAGGCAGAGATTCTGGTGAAGGTGAGTTCATAATGTACAGTTTGTTGAAAGTATACTGATTTCGGAGGAACTTACTAAGAGTACGGATTAATAAAAGTGTGTTTGTGTTCTTCAGAAAGAGCAGATACTGAAGGAGAAGGGACTGACCGAAGATGCAAAACTGTTGGAAAATTCAATCAGATGGAAATGTCTTCCAGAAGAACTGGAGGAGTGACGCCACTGAACAGACTTGCCTTTGAAAAATGGAAAAAAGCAAATACTTTTATTGATCCGCTTTGGTGAATTTATAGTATAGTAAGAGCTGAACCTGTGATTTGACATTTACCCATTTTAGCTGATTATGTAAATGTAATGCAAAAATGGATTGAGATTGAGTTTAGCTCCGCAGTTTTGTGCAAACAGAGACTGGCCAGTATTGTTGTTGTTTTGTCAATAAACACCAGTCATATGCGTATATGTGATTGTTTATTTATCTTAGTTTACAAGGGCAACTGAAATGTAAAACCATTCATGTGACAATGTGAAGAAGTTTTGTTCACAAGCTTCCACTATAATGTAATATGTAATATTATTATTTATTATTATTATTATTATTAATATTATTTTAAATCTCAGGTAAAATCTTTCCAGGTTTCCATGATGCTGGTTTGAGTTTCAGCCTTACATAGAACAAATCATTTGGCTAAACAGGTTTCTTTGTGCATCAAAGTAACTGTTAACTTCTAGAGGTATGTGTGTGTATGTATGTGTGTGTGTGTATATATATATATAATATAATATATATATATATATATATATATATATATATATATATATATATATATATATATATATATATATATCTATAATAATTATTATTATTATTGTTATTTTTTACTCCACTGTTTTTGGCATGCTTTGACTTTAAATTGTAAATAATTAACATATTGCTCATGCTTCAACTGTTTGTGAGTTATGCAGTATATGAGACATGCAAATCTGTGATGTCACTCGTTGAATTTCAATATCTTTTGCAAAGTGTGTAAAATGATAAAGCAGGTCATGTGAATGCCATTCAACTACACGAGAGAGGAAAAGAATTGGCTGAGGAGAGCAGCGGGTCTAAGTAGTTTGGTTGTTTTCTCTCACAGTAGGTCCTTCATGATGAAGAATGTTTCGCTCTTGGTTCTTTTTCCAGGTTAGTTTTGTTCTTTTAATCTCTTAATTAATTAATCTTTTAATTAGGGATTTAGTATGAAAGCTAAAAAAAAGAAGAAAAAAAAGGTAATTGCGACTTATCTTTCAATTCAGACATTTTCTTAATTGCGAGTTTATGTCTCACGATTCAGACTTTATAACTCACAATGTTGATTTTATTTCACAATTTGTGGAAAAAAGTAAATTGCGAGATATGGCTAAACTTGAAATTCATGATGTTACTGAATGAATGTCTTGTGGAGTTGCTAACGTCCATAGCTGAGTGTATCCGGGATGATGTAATGAAATGTAAACAAAGCGCTTAAACGATGTACTAGACAGACGAACATCTGACAATGGTTTGCTAGCCAAGGTGCTACGGATCATCCACTTCTTCCAGTGAATGGTGCAGTCCAGTGGTACTGGTACCAAAGAAAGATGGCACACTAAGGGTGCTTTCACATCTGTAGTTCGGTTCATTTGATCACCAACTTTAGACAAACAATAATATTTGAGAATGTGACTCGAAAATAACATTAACAATTTCCATCAGGCTCCGCAACTCCAAGTTTGTCCGCGAGCTGCCATGCTTGAAGTGCAAACTGTCAACAAACGTTTCTCCTCATCCCATAATGCACAGCGCAGCTGGTTTAGTCCAAAAATGCACAGTTCTTTGGCAGTTGGTTCTGTTCGAGGTCGGATCACGTTCTCACCACAAATGAACCGCTCCAGAGTTCGTTTCAAATCGTACCGAGACCACCTCGTTGTTCAGTCCGCTTTTGGTGCGCACCCGAGTGCGATTGCCGCATTCACACCTGCCCAAACGAACTAGCCTAGAAATCTAGACGCAGCCTAGCCGCAGCAAAATTTATTTTAGAGTCTAGCAACTCTCCGTTGACTTTCGAGCTGGAAAAACCAAACTCAGGTCAGGCCAATCACATTGTGTATAGAGTAGGCAGGTGGGGGGGCTTAACATAATGGCGACAGAGTTGCGACGGTTCCCTGCTACTTGAAAACAAAGTATGGCGGCTGCTGCTGGTGAACCGCGGTCTTTCGAATCGGCTTTGGCCGCGACTCTGGAGGACTTGGACATCCTAACTTTAACATAGTAGGATGTCCTGTTACTTCATCCTCTACAGTAAAAGACCTGGGTGTTATACTAGACTGCAACCTGTCTTTTGAAAATCATATTTCATATGTTACAAAAACAGCCTTTTTCCACCTTAGAAACATTGCTAAGCTACGTAATATGCTATCAGTTTCTGACGCAGAAAAGTTAGTTCATGCATTCATGACCTCGAGACTAGATTACTGTAATGCTTTATTAGCTGGTTGTCCTGCATCCTCAATAAACAAGCTACAGTTAGTCCAAAATGCCGCCGCTAGAGTTCTAACTAGATCAAGAAAATATGATCATATAACACCAATTTTATCGTCACTACATTGGTTACCTATAAAGTCCCGTATTAATTACAAGGTATTGCTACTGACTTATAAAGCCCTAAACGGCTTAGCTCCAGTCTATTTAACGGATCTTCTATCGCCCTATAATCCATCGCGCTCTTTAAGATCACTAAATTCAAGGCTTTTGGTCATACCTAGGATATCCAGATCCACCAAAGGAGGGAGGGCATTTTCACATTTAGCTCCAAAACTCTGGAATAGTCTTCCGGATACTGTTCGTTGCTCAGACTCGCTCTCCCAGTTTAAAACTAGATTAAAGACGCATCTCTTCAGCCAGGCATTCATATAATACTTTTAATCTTACAGTTAAATCCGGCCTCTAGTTCATAAACGCCAGAGGAGAACTGGCCCCCGACTGAGCCCGGGTTCTCCCAAGGTTTTTTTTTCTCCATTAGGTCTCCTGATGGAGTTTTTCGGTTCCTTGCCACTGTTGCCTTTGGCTTGCTCAGTTGGGGATATTTGGATATTTAATTTAACTAATCAATCAACGATACTATTGATCAGCATTACCAAACATGGACGTTCCATTAGAAACAAACATTGATGTATTGTTTTAATTTATTACTGTGAAGCTGCTTTGATACAACCTATGTTGTGAAAAGCGCTATATAAATAAACTTGACTTGACTTGACTTGACTTGGAGTTAAGCTTTTCTTTGAGAAAAGAGCAAAGAACGGCACTTAAAGGGGGGGTGAAATGCTCATTTTCACTCAATCTCCTGTTAATCTTGAGTACCTATAGAGTAGTATTGCATCCTTCATATCTCCAAAACGTCTTTAGTTTTATTATATTTATAAGTTAAAGATTGGCTGTACCGAGTCTTTCCGGAAAAAAACGAGCGGCTGGGGGCGGGCCGTGTGGGCGGTGTGCTATAGCTGTGCTAACTGATCTAACAACAACACAGAGAGACATTTGAAGTAGTTTACTCACCGTGACTGCTCGATCCTTAAGCATTAGATTGTTTATAAAACAATCATCGTCGAAATGCAGGGAACAAAGAGTCGTGCACAACCTCCGTTGATGCTTCGAAAAAACAAACTCCATCCACTATTCCCTTAACGCTGGGTTCTTTGGGAATCTGTGCAGGGTTGTCTTGCCCTGCCAACCAAAAACCCACTTCTTTGGTGACATTGACTTCCCTAAAGCCGAGCAGAGCGCTTTGAGGTAACGTACTGCTTTCGCTCTCTTCTCTCTCTGGTCTACGAGTGCGCGCGCGGCCGCGGAGAAGTGCCCTTAGGACCCATATAAGGAAATTCCGCTCTATCTTACGTAAGACAGAGCCATACTCGAAAAAAACTTTCCGAAACTTGTGACAAACCGGAAGGAGTATTTTTGGAAAAAAAATACTCCTTCAAACGTACAACTTAACTTTTGAAACTTTGTCCATGTTTAGCATGGGAATCCAACTCTTTAACAGTGTAAAAAACTCAGTATGCATGAAACAGCAATTCACCCCCCCTTTAAGTCATTTTTAAAAAAGGAAGATGTGTTCGGAGTTTTGCCGACTGGATACGGCAAAAGTTTAATATACCAACTAGCCGCCTTCGTTGCTCTGATTGGTTGTAGCGCTATCCTATTGTGTGCTGAGGGATTTTGAGAGACAACCGTTTATCCCACCCCTCGGATTGAGCCGTGCCAATGGTGAGTTGCCAGACCTAACATCTTGATGTAGGTCTGGCTTGCCAGGCTGCAAACGAACCGCACCAATGGGGAAAACAAACTCAACTCTGTCTGCATTTGATCCATACCCCATGCCAAGAGTTGACGAGTTAATTGAGCGGCTGGGCAAGGCCAAGTACCTGACAACTGTGCAAAGGTTTCTGGCAAGTTCCCTTGGCTGAGACAGCTAAAGAATTAACAGCTTTTCATGTCCCTAGTGGGCTTTATCATTTTAACGTTATGCCCTTCGGATTGCACGGGGCTGCGGCAACCTTTCAACGGCTGGTGGACCAAGTCCTAAGAGCTATGGACGGCGTTGGCGGCATCATACCTAGACGACATTGTTGTCTTTAGTGCAACCTGGAAAGAGCATTTGGAACATTTGATGAAGGTGTTCGACAGACTTCAAAGTGCTGGTTTATTCGATAATGCTAAAAAGTGTCACGTTGCTAAGTCAGAAGTCTCTTACCTGGGCTACCTTCAAGCCATCTTGTCTTGTCCATTACCGTAAACCAAGAAAAGGGTTCGCTCACTCCTGGGCATGGCTGGATGGTACAGGAGGTTTATAACCCAACTTCTCCAGTAGAGCTACTGTACTTACCGACCTGACAAATTAAAACAGCCCCCAAAAAGTGGCCTGGACTCCAGAATGTGAACAAGCTTTTCGAGACTTGAAGGATATTTGTGTAATGCTCCAGTCTTGCAGAGCCCAGATTTCAACATGCCATTCAGAGAAGTTGGTTTGGGTGCTGTGTTTGTTACAGGGAGAGGGGGAAACTCGCCATCCTGTGCTGGACAGAAGTAGAAAATTGTTTCCAAGAGAAACCAGGTACTCTACGGTCGAAAAAGAGGCTCTGGCCATTCAAGTGGGCATTGGACACTCTTAAATTCTACTTAATCGGCAAAGACTTTGTGGTAGAATCAGACCATAGAGCTTTACAATGGCTTAACAAAATGAGAGACAGTAATGCCAGAATTACCCGTTAGTATCTTTCCCTTTAACCCTCTAAGTTTAAAGTCCAATATAGGGCTGGAGCTATGAACATTATCGCTGACTTTTTGTCACGCCACTCTTGAAGAGTGGGCTGTCTTGAAGGGGGGTGGTAATTAGTCTGTCTAGTACATTGTTTAAGCGCTTTGTTTACATTTCATTACATCATCCCGGGTACACACAGCTATGGACGTTAGCAACTCCACAAGACATACATTCAGTAACATCATGTAAGTTCCATTTCTTTAACTGTTTACTGTTGCCACTTGCTGAAGTGCAATAATCACAAGGAGTCTAGTGGTTTTTACAGACTGTTTATTGGTCCCTTAAATGATGCAGCTCTGTGGTGTTGTTTTGTGCTTACCTGTTGATTCTGCTCAAGCCGATAGCGCGCGTAACCCGGAATGCGCTTATAATAGCAGCGGTCATACCATTTGGCATAACCAGGGGGCATATGTGGGGATTGTGATGTTTGTTCTGTCTAATGTATTTTTATTATGGTTATAAAAGTTATTTTGCTTAAAGCTGCACCCATTGTATTTATTGCACGGTTTACCCTTGAATTGTTAATAAATTATCTCTTTTTGCACTGGAATCCATCTTGTCATGCCATGCCTTCCTAACTCCTCTCTAACCCTCGAACTACAGCTCCTGGCTTTGGACAGTCCCAAAAGCTGTCCTTTGCGACATAGCAATTGCGTTTTTAGTTCTCACATTTATGACTTTTTCTCAGAGTTGCACGTTTATGTCATACACTTTAGAACTCGCAATTGCACGTTTATCACAATTTTGAATAAAAAGTCATGATTGTTATATTTGCAATTCTGGCTTTTTTCCTCACAAATCCAAGTTTATATCACAATTGTGACTTTTTTTTCCCTCAGTGTTGCAAGTTTATAGCTTGCAATTCTGAATTTTTCCTCATAATTGCGAGTTTGTCAATTTGAAGAAAAAAGATTGATATAATCGAATCTTGCATTTCTGTCTTTTCTCACATTTGTATTTTTATGTCTTGCATATGTATCTTAATATTGTTTATATCTCGCAATTCTGGCTTTTTTTTTCTCACAATTCCAAGTTTACATCTCACAAATCAGACTTATTTCTAGCAGTTTTGAGTTTATATCTTGCAATTCTGACTTTATTGTATTTGCGAATTTATATCTCTCAATTCTGACTTTATTTCTTGTATTTGTGAGTTTATATCTCTCAGTTCTGACTTTATTTCTTGTATTTGCGAGTTTATATCTCACAATTCAGGCTTTATTTCTTGTATTTGCAAGATTATATCTCAATTCAGACTATTTCTTTTATTTGTAAGTTTATATCTCACAAATTTTGACTTTCTTGTATTTGCACGTTTTATATCTCGCAATTTGGACTATTTCTAGCAATTGTGAATTAAAATCTCGCAATTTAGACTTATTTCTTGTATTTGCGAGTTTAGATCTCGCAATTCAGACATTATTTCTTGTTTTTGCGAGTTTATATATCACAATTCTGACTTTTTTTCCTCATTCCCAGTTTATATCTAGCAATTATGACTTTTTTTCCCTTAGAGTTGTGAGTTTATATATCTCAATTCAGCCTTTTTCCTCACATTTGTGTGTTCATATCTCGCAATTCTGACCATTTATCATAATTACGAGCTTATATCTCACAATCCAGACTTTATAACTCGCAATTGCGAGTCACAATTTGGAGAAAACTTAGAATTGTGAGATATGGCTAGTTCAATTTTTTAGACTAGTTTATACCTCACAATTCAGACTTTTTTTTTTTCTTAGTTGCAAGTATATATATTCCGACTTTTTCTTGCGAGTTTATATCTCACAATTCAGCATTTTCCCTCACATTTGTGTGTTTACATATAGCAATACTGACTTTTTCCTCATAATTACGAGTTTATATTTCACAATTCGGACTTTATAACTTGCAATTGTGAGTCACAATTTGGAGAAAATTTCAGAATTGGGAGACAGAGCTCGTTTAGTTTTTAAACTAGTTTATGTCTTGCAATTTTGGGGGGTTTTTCTCTTCACAATTCCAAGTTTATATCACAATTCTGACTGGTTTTCCCTCAGAGTTGCAAGTTTATATATTGCTATTCAGACTTTATCTTTTGTGTTTGCAAGTTTTTATCTCGTAATTCTGAATTTTCTTGCAATTCCGAGTTTTTATAACTTGCAGTTCTGACATTATTTCGCAGAATTGTGAGAGTATTTATTTTTTATTCTGTGGGTGAAACAAGAGTCCATAAATGATGTCACAGTCTCTGTCAATCAATCATCCAAAACGACAAATAGCTGTAGCCTACTTTGCACAGAAATAATAAAGGCATAAGATGTTAAAGTGTTGGTATCTTCCTCCTTCAGCTCTGATGCACGTGACGCTCTCACAGACTCATGTGTTTTACTTTGTGCCTGAGAGCATGAGCTGGTCCGAGGCTCAGACACACTGCAGACAGCATTACACGGACCTCGCCACCATTGATGATCTCACGGATCATCAAGAGTTTCTGCACACTCTGCGTGCTGGTTTTGGAGCAGAATGGATCTGGACTGGACTCTATCGGACGGATGCCGCTGCTCCCTGGATCTGGTCCGATCAGAGCGAATCCTCCTTCAGACCATGGGCCATTGGACAGCCGAACAATAATGGTGGCAGCCAGTTTTGTGCGAGAACGTCTCATAATGGAATGTTTAATGATGGGGAATGTTACCTTAAATATCCTGCTGTCTGCTACAATAGTGAGTATTCTTGCACATTTTGCCTCTTCACTTCAAGATGCAAGTAGAACCAATTAAACATTGAACATGCCTGAAATAGAGAATCCGTGAAATTTACATTAAAGGTGCACTGTGTGCGTTTAGCGGCATCTAGTGGTGAGATTGCGAATTGCACCCAACAGAAGTTACGGTGGCCGAAAGGAAGTGATGTCGTCGTCTGAGACAGCAGAGAGTAGCCAGTTCAGCAATGAGGTTTCTTTACAAAGATTAATTAAGAAATTAGGTTTACTTAATTATTCAGTACAGCGATATGTTATTGCGAATATTATTGTTATTTGTTCATCATTGTGTCAATGTTTTATTCGCTGACTTTAGCTCGCTTCTTTACACGAAGAACAACGTGACAAAGCGCGTTTGTCCGTTTAGGGCTCCTGTAGAAACATGTGGATGTAAGCGGACCCGCGGTGTGTGTAGAGATAAATGCCTCATTCTAAGCTAATAAACACATAACGCTTCATTATGTAAGGTCTTTATACACCACTGAAAACATAGTTATGTAAATGATATTGCATGTAAACAGAGCCTCCTGAATATTACGCACTGCACCTTTAAATCCCGGCAGCTTGGTTGCCATGAACTTTAGCGTAAAAAATTGGTACACTCTCAAAAATAAAGGTTCTAAAAGAGGTTTTTCGCAGTAATCTCATAGAGGAGCCATTTTGCTTCCCCACTTTTGTCCACTAAGCACTTTGATGTGTTTTATGCGTGTTCCACAGAGAGGAGGACACAGACGGTGAGACTGATGGTCAAATCAAGTCAAAATGTTAACGATTCTGAAGTAAAGAAACACATTTTATCAATGGTGAGTAGAAACGCAGTGTAGTTAATGTATAGTGACCCCAAAAATTATCTGGACACTTAAAAATGTGTAAATGTAGTTGCATTAGAGAACAGAATATCAAAGCAATATGCGCGTCTTTTCTCTTTGCTAACATTCGCTTTTCCTCATTTGCATTTTGTGTTTTTAGTCAGCTGGTGTTTAGTTTGCTTAAAAAGAACATTTTGCCATCAGTTAGTTTGCATTTCATTCTATGGCTTTCTTCCTTTTCTCTCCCCCGACCCCCCCCCCCCCCCCCCCCCCCCAGTTGACAATTTTTTGTGAAGAGTAAAGGGTTTTGGAGTGAAATACTTAAATGCTGTTTGTGTTCTTCAGATTGAGCAGATGCTGATGGAGAAGGGACTGACAGATGACGTTAAACTGACATATAGAAACCAATCCGATGGGAATGTCTTCCGAAAGGACCATACAATTAATGTCACTGAACAAACTATGTTTTAAAAGTGAAGAAATAAATCTCAATCTCAATCTCAATTTATTTATAAAGCACAATTAAAAACAACCATCATGGTCAACAGTATCGAATGCAGCACTTAAATCTAAAAGCACCAGTACAACAGAGTCACCCGAGTCAGTAGCCATTAAAACATCATTTAAAACTTTTACAAGTGTGTCTCTGTAGAGTGCAGTTTTTCAGTTAATAAAACTTGCTGTTCAGTAATAAAATGAAACTTGGTGAAGAGCATTTAAGAAAACAAATAGAACTTTAAATTAATAGGTGTCCTAGTAAGTGCTTTGGCTTATCTAATCATTTATCTGTGTATCACCATATTGCAAATGTACAGAGCTCTGGATTACTCTTTTGCATGAGTGCTGTGGCTAATGCTAAAATGAAAATATAAAAATTCGATATAAATGCAACTGAACCCACTGCCGCAATAAGAAAAAGAAAAATTGAATGGTTGCTGCTCTTAAATAAATTAAAAGCCAATGGAAAAACAACGACACACCAAATAGTAGTTCCCTTTCAAAACGGTTACTCTTATTGCGTCTGCTAGACGCTTTGGGGAAAACTCCTTTTTCTGCGATTTGTTGAAGCCTTTTATTCACAGTGAGTGAATCTCTCACGCAGAAGCTGAGCTCACAGAGACGAGCTGCTCTCATTGCGAGAGCATGTCTCTCTCACGCTCCTCTCGCGGATCGCTTTCTTTTCAGATAATGACTCCGCCCCTCGCACTCTCCCATTTCCTTTCTCCCAGGAACCTCGAAGAAAGGACTGAGCGAACCGATGTAAGTGAGCTCACGCCGGCTAGAGACCAGAGCGATGCCAGAGCTGGACTGGACGCCAAGTTATATATCAGCACCATTCTTCCCTGAAGTTCACACTGAACTGACTAAGTCGTGGCACGCCAAGTTAAATTAATTAATTATTAATTACCATTCGGATGCAGCACTTTTCCCCCTGAGACAGAAGGGGATGCTCATCCTGGCCCAGTCGGAGGAAGAGTTGATCTCTCACAGCTGTGCTCCTCAGCCATTTGAAATGCCTTGGACTCAGCCAGAGGATCTCTTTCCTGGGAGCAGTTTTAGACTCAAACCAAATGTGAGCATGGCTGACACCCGAGCGCGTTCAGACTGTCTAGTCTAGCGGCTCGCGACTTCGTTCAGAGTAGGGGCTTTTCCCCCTCTCAGAGCTTTTCAAAGAATGCTAGGCCTCATGGTCTCCACATCGTCAGTACTTCTGCTGGGCCTGCTGTACACCTGCAGTACTGGCTAAAACCCACCCCAGGCCCCAACCCACGCCTGGCGATCAGGTCGCCTTCGCATCAAAGTGGACCAAGGCTGCATCAGAGCCCTGGCCCCTTGAAAGGACCCCAATCATTATTAGTTGGGAGTAAGCATGAGGTTGGTCTCGAGTAGGAAGGTGGTCACCACGGACGTCTCTAACACAGGTTGGGGAGTTTCAAGTCCAAGACTGTTGACCAGCCTTGGTTCCCCGACTTGATTCAGCTGCTTTAGTTGATATGGACCTGAGTTTTGAGTCCAGAGTTGATACGGACCTCTCCTAAACACTATATCTGAGGCTAGAGCTCCATCCACGAGACGCCTCTATGCCCTTAAGTGGTCTGTTTTCTCCAAATGGAGCCAAGACCCTACTTCATGTAAAATACCGCTGGTACTTTCCTTTCTACAAGAGCTGCTGGACACGGGTCGTACCCCCTCCACACTCAGTCTATGTGGTGGCCACGCTCCTGTGGCCGGCCAATCACTGGGTAGAAGTGACCTGGTTGTACGCTTCCTAAAGGGAGCAAGAAGGCTCAACCTGCCTCGCCCCCTCACCATACCCTCCTGGGACCTATCAACGGTCCTCAGGCCCCTCAAAGGGCCCCCGTCTGAGCCGCTGCAGCCGAACTAACGCCACTTTCGCTCAAGGCCGCACTTCTGCTAGCCTTAGCATCAGTCAAGTGAGTGGCCGATTTACAAGCGCTCTCTGTCAGCGCATCATGCCTTGAGTTTGGGCCCAACGACTCCAAGGTCATCCTCAAGCCAAGGCACGACTACGTCCTTCTATACTCTGCGATGTATGCGTCAGATGATTCAACAAAAAATGTCTTCATTGCATCTATTGTGTAATTGGATTTCATGTGTGTTGTAAACTGCAAGCCACTGTCTGTAGGAGAAAATGGTTTAACGTCGTCCTAAACACGTTGACCTTTCAGATGGAGCCGTAACATGCAGCAAATGTCAGACAAAACTCAATGTTAATGGTCGAGCTTTAAGATATACTGTAGGCCTATTTTGTAAGCAGTTAGTGGCTATTTTCAATATATGGCTGTAGTGGCTATTCGCTCTGCGAATTCATTTAAATTGCTTTAGCAAATTCGAAATGTAAATCAATGTCTGTCTTCATACAAAAAGATTTTGCATCTGAGACGACAGGTTTTTGCATATGCCATATGTGATAACTTACAAATTGAGACTAAATAGTCCTTCAGTCTGTCCGCTGCTGGTAAATGATGGTCATGCTTATTTGAGGAAGATCTCCGTGTTTTAAAACTGAAGTTTTGATTCTGAGAATCTAACAGGATCCTGGAAACGCTCAAGCAGTTCTGCTGGACTTTGAAAGCGTTTTCTGGATGTAAGTTAAACTCTTTGGTCACTTTGGAAAGGTGTTTTTGGTTTTAATTAAATCTCTATGATTGGCCTTTTGTGATTTTAACAATAGACCTTTATTTCCCATCATGCTGAGATTGTAACATGAAGATCTCATTGAATTAAACACTGAGACAGAAATATTGAGGCACTGCGATTCGCTTTCACAGAGACGTCAGGAATCTCTCGCATCTCGGACGTTCAGAGGAGTGAAAACTACATGTAAATATGTTTTGACTAATCAAAGAGCAGTTTGAGCACTCTGAATTAAAACATGTTTAATACAAGCATTTGAACAGTTTAAGTCAACGTGTTTGTCTTTCTCATAGGCGTCTCGTCATGAGGAACAGCTTCCAGTTTCTTCTTTTCTCAGGTTAGTTTATGGTTTTGTAAATGTGTTCATTTCAGAGGTGTAAAGTCCAGGGGTCTGAAAGTAAAAGTCCTGCCATATGTTTATTCCACCCATGAACTCAGCTGATTTCACTAATTAGCTCTCTCTCCTGGCTGAAAAACTAATTAGCAAAATCCAGGTTATTGGAACAAAATACTGAGGAGGACTTTTACTTTCTGTACCTGGAGTTTACACCTCTGGTTACTTTATCATTCAAAATGATTTTCCCATCCGAGTAGCAAAACAGGGAACGTTCTGGCAAAGTTTTGACCAATCGTTCTTCCAGTAACCTCAATAGAATGTTCGTTCAATGTTATTTGGATCTTTAATAATGTTCTGAAAGCGTTAGCACAACAACATTATTTGCACATCAATCATGGGATGTTTTTATTTCTGAAACATTTTGATTGAGTGTTGGTTTAACATTTTTAAATTTGTAACTGCTTGTTTTGGAATGATCAGAGAACATTCTAAAGTAACGTTCACTTAACGTTTGAAGAATTATACAATGGAATGTTCCCTTTAAATTAAAATGTTTTGAACATTTAAAAATCGCTCTTTTTGTTAGCTGAGGAAAGGGGGTGAAACGGATATTTTAATTATTTTAAGGCCCGTTCACACCCAGGAGGATAACTATTAAGATAGCGATAAAGATATTAAAGAATAGCAGAGTTCACAGCACAACTATAACGATAACGCCACAGAGAAACAATGTCGTTGGAATCACTTTCAGAACGATTTTATCCAGCTGAACATTGACAGCCAATCAGAATCCATCCTGCTGTACCGAGCTTGAGCATTTAAAGCGACAGACGAGCGTGCGCTTATAATAAACAGAACGATATCTTTAGCTGGTGTGAAAGCTAGTATATTTGTAGTTGTCGTTCTTGGTGTGAACGGGCCTTTAACGGCTGAATCATGATGGCTTCTTCTTTCTTCAGCTCTGTTGCACGTGACCTTCTCTAGGCTTCATGAGTTTGTCTATGTGTCCGAGCCCATGACCTGGGCGAATGCGCAGAAGTACTGCAGACAGCATTACACGGATCTCGCCACCGTCGATGACCAGCAGGATCACAATCAGCTGCTGAAAACTGTGGGAGTGGGAGATGCATGGCTTGGATTGTTTCGCACTACAAATCCTCGACCCTACGCCTGGTCAGATCAGAGCAACTCCACTTTCTCAAAATGGGCACCAGGAAAACCAAGCAGTCAATTGTGTGTTAAAGTTTATGGGGGTGTTTGGTATGACAGCTGGTGTTTGAGCACTTATCCTTTTGTGTGTTATTTTGGTGAGTTATTATCTTAATATATACACTTTTTTTGCAGAATTTCATTTAGTTGAATGTGTTTTGCCTTACACATGCTTAGATTTAATTCAGATTGTCATCGTTTTAGCTAATACCTTTTGAACGTTTTTTTATTATTTTGCTACTTTTTAATGTTCTCTAAACCTTCTGAAACGTTCTCATAATGTTTGCAAAATTCTAAAACAGAATGTTCCCTTAAAGTTCGCATAATCAAGAATTTTTTTTTTTTTTTTTTTTTAAAGAACATTCAAAAATAAAGTTTTTATAACTTAATGAGAACATATTCACAGCGGGGACAACTTTAAATCAGATCATGATCATGAGATCTGCTGATCAAAACTCTGAAAATAATAATTAAACACTAAATGTTCATTTAGTGTTGAGCAAATCATACACATTTATGTCTAACAGAGCAAGACATTTTATTTATGGAAGAAGATCTGCTTAATTATTGATTGTACATTGTTCTTTATGACTGAATTCCTCATCCGTGTGTTCGTCCCACAGATCGGAAGAGACAGATTGTGAAACTGGAGGTGAAATCAAGTCAAAATCTGAATGATCCGGAAGTGATGAACAAGATTTTAGCCAAGGTGAGATTCGCTCTGCTTACCACTCGTAATTCCACTGCAGAAATATTGTTCAAAGTTTGTGTTCTTCAGATGGAGCAGATCCTGAAGGAGAAGGGAGTGTCAGGAGAAGCTAAACTTTCGTGGAGAACCCAATCCGATGGGAATGTCTTCCAAAAGAAGGACCAGAAGAGTAACGCCACTAAACAGACTTGCGTTTCCTAATTTTACGGAAAATAACTTTAAAAATAACGTTTAGCGGTTTACAGAGCAAATGCAGGAATAGTAGCTGAAGTCTATCACTATTTCCACATCTTTTGTTTAGGGATGTTGTATTTGTGTTTCAGCTTTCAGGTTCTTGGTATGGATGTTTATTCAATTCTGGATATTGTTTCTGCATTTAATAATCTCTTGTAATAATCTCTAATCTGTTGTAATTGATAAATTCACTGCACTTGATGTCATTGACATATTTTATAAATTCACTATGATATAAAACGTTGAAGTTATGGTGACATAAAAGGTTAATAATTTCACTTAATTTAAATTTTTTAATCTCATAATTATTACTTAGTCATTATTAAATGCATATGACTTCATATTTTTTAAGATTTAGCAAAGCATGATTTTTGTTTTGTTTTTTGTGGCAGATATTGGCTTCCATAGGCAAACAGTTAAATATAAAACGTATTTAATGCTAGAATTAACTATTTCCTTCTTAAAATAAATGTGACGTAAAATTGACAATCGGTATTTTCCGATTTTTGAGTATACTGCTAATGTCATTTTATTATGGTCATGCTGTACACAAATGTCTCGGTTAACAAACAACATAAAGACAGTATATTTTAAATAATTGTTTAATGGCATCTTTTTATGAAACGCCACTATCACTGATATTAATATAGCTACTGATGTCTCGATGACTCTGATGTCTCAAATTTTAAACATTTATTAGGCTTCAAAAAATATAACAACTTTAAATTTAAGTGAACTTAAAACAAACCTCACATAATCCCATAATAAATGTTATATTTACCTGTGCCTTTCCTGTCTAACAGGTTTGAAATATACAGAAATTGAAAAAGATTATCAAACATAAATTATAAATTAAATAATTATTCATTTAAATATTTTTTTATATTAAATTTAAAATACAATTTTATTTGATTAATCCGTTATTTAGTCAAAAGCAGTTAGTAATTTTCTCTGTTCCCTTTGTTCTTTGGTTAACTTTACTGACAGAGAATTAGTGGCTGCTGTCACTTTAAGATCTGCCGCTGCTGACAGGATTGACAGCCCTACTTCATTCATTACTGACAGAAAATGTTGTGGTTTAAAGTGGTCATTTAGCTCATTTACATGGTAGGCCTACTGAATGTTTTAGTTCTTGTTTTTTTAGTAGGCTAAATATTTAGCTAACAGTCTGAAGTTACCAAGCAGCAGTGTAACATCAACAGGTGTAGACAGAAAATATGATTATCCTGACCTGAGCTAATTTACTGAATCAACCAATCAACTTGCATCTCCTTTCCTTTCCCCTAAAATCACTGGCATTTCATCGCTGTCTGTGCCGCAACCGCCATACCTGCTCAATAGAACGTTCAGTGAGCTATTTTTAGAGTGTGCACGCGACGTTCCTGGACGCGTGCATCTACACAGGCTCGGCCCTGCTCCTCTGTGGCGATGACGGCGTACGGTTAAAAATCATAAAGGAATTTGAAAGTTGGGGGGACACAAACGGGATTTCGAAAAGTGGGGGGGGGGGCATGTCCCCCCTGTCCCCATAGGAAATGGGTGCCACGCCGATGGGGCATTGAAGGCCCACAGAAGCATAAGCCAACGTGATGGCGTCCACTATCCAGCGGGATAGTCTCTGCTTCGTGACCGGAAGCCCTTTGGTGCGACCGCCGTAGGATACAAAAAGCTGCTCTGACTGTCTAAAATGGGCAGAGCGCTGTATGTATACTCATAAAGCCCAAACAGGGCAGAGTAAGTGAAGTTGACGCTCGTCTTCCGAATCGGGAAGATGGACAGTGTAATAACTTGTGCTCTGAAAGGCGTAGAGAGCACTTTGGGCACGTTGCCATGCCTCGGCTTGAGGATGACCTCAGAGTCGTTAGGCCCGAACTCGAGGCAGGAAGCGCTGACGGAGAGCACTTGCAGGTCGCCCACTTGCTTGACCAATGCTAATGCTAGCAGTAGTGTGGTCTTAAGCGGATCTCGGCCAAATGTAGTGGCTCAAATGGAGGGCACAAGGGCCGTTGATAGATCCCGAGAGGGTACGGTAAGAGGACGAGGCGGGTTGAGCCTCTGTGCCCCTTTCAGAAAGCAGACGACCAGGTCGCTTCTCCCCAGCGATTGGCCGGCCACAGGATCATGGAAAGCTGCTATGGCCACCACATAGACTTTGGACGTGGAGGGGTGCGATCCGCGTTCATTAGCTCTTGCAATAAGGAGATTACCAGGGGTACTTCGCATGAAAAAGGGTTCTGGTTCTGGACTGAGCATCAGTCAGAGAAAACAGACCCACTTAAGAGTGCAGAGACGTCTCGTGGACTGAGCTCTAGCCTCTGAGATAGTTTTCAGGACTCTCACTGGGAGGTCCTTAACCCCCTGGGGTCGCGCTTTTTTTCTTATCAGTGCTAAAGAGACTCAAATAACTCCGTTGATTTTTGTCATTCAGGCAAGTGTTATCATTCAAAACTGTGAAATGACTTCTTTTATTTGTGTACACTAATAATAAAAACAAAATGTTGTTTTTCGTAAAATAAAGAAAATAAACATGGTGCACGTTCTGTCGTCTCTATCAATGTGAAGTTCATTCTGAAACGCGACAGAAAACGATCTGCAACTCAGCAAATGCTTGTCACTGTGACATGAAACATATGTCTTTACAAAGCTTGAAGTCTCCATTCTTAAATGATGTAAATCATATCAAAAACAAATATTCTCTGTTTAAGTAATCCGTATGATAGCAACGACATGTACAGTTTCTCAAACGGGTCCTCATTAACTCTGTGACCACACTCACGTGCACATGAGCGATTGATATGCAAATAGTCCACGTGGAGGAATGCAGAGCTGTAAATGCCCCATTACCTCAAAAACAAAGAATCTGAGACTTCAGTATTCCTCTGCTTTTCTTCGAGTTTGGAAGACTGTGTTTGTGCTGTGCTGTTTACCTTGAATTTACCTCAGAAGAATTAGAAGAACACAATTTGATAATGAGAAAGATTTTTAAGGTAAGACACTCATAATCGTAAGCATGTTATTGTTGCATAAACTTTACATTGTAGCTACTAGTTAAACTGGTGACTAATGATGTACGTTATGAAATGTGATAGGAGGAAAAACATGAAGCCTAATGCTAAATGTTTATACTTGTACGACACGAGGATGTTTTTATGTTCTATAATGAAACACAGCATGATATACAAGTAGGCTAGTATGAGTGTTCTGTCTAATATGGTGAATATTCTAATGTTTAGACCTGTGTTTGCTGAATACTGTGTTTGTGAATATCTGCTCAAACGTAGATCTGTATAATATGGTAACAATAATGTTTCATAGTTTGGAGCGGCTTGATCGCTTCAGTAAATGTTCTCTGCACGCGCTGTGAGTTTGAGTCACTGTGCATTTGAAAAGCAAAGCGCCCCAAACATTAGGCGTCATGTTTTTACTCCAATCTCATTTCATAACGTCAAAACGAATGGAAACATTTGAAATAACATATGATAATCCATATATTTGTCTCTAGTGTAGTGTTACTGAAGTGTTCCTTTTTACTGATTTATAGGCCGCCTGCTATCTATGCTATTGTTATTATTTTATCTAGCCCTATACATATATGCCTACAAGGCACAACAAACTTGGTGTTCATTTTATATATATGTATATATATATGTATATTAGTACATTTTAAATCGCAATTTTAACCAGAAAAATCTAAAATGTATCCCCAAAACCGTGCAGCCCTATAGTTTCTCTTGATATCAGCATGTTTACAGGTGTTGTTTTTTTTTGTTTTGTTTTTTTTACCAGATGCCATTTGATGAGTCCTGCTGACTTCACCTTTCACATGAGTCTCTGTACATGAACATGGTAAAATGAAAAATAAAACACCATGGAAATGACAGGTATGTACTGTCAAGTCACAGGTATGTACTGTCAAGTCAGACTGTTCAAGTCTCTGTCTTTAGTTCAGTGTGTTCAGTAATGTGCTTTTTTTTTGTCCTTTGTTGTGCATCTTTGGATTGTTGTGTTGTAAATAAATCCAAACAGTCAAAAAGCCATTATTTTTTAAATCTCCTCATTCTTTGTGCAATGTTCCTCATAATGATAGGGCCTGATAGCACCTGATAGAGCCATTATGGGAGGGTCTTTGTCTTTCTCAGGTGTGAAACACATCAATATTCATGATGATTCACACCTCCTTGCATAAAGCTTTCTTACCCAAAACATGTCTTACAAATTTTAAATCAATATATTGTTTTATCTGAATGAGTACCCAGGATGATTTTCACATAGTTTTGGAGCAAATATTCTAGGCTACGTGATACAATTTTCAAAAGTCTTGTGAAGAATTTTGGGAAGTAGTGGCTCAGTGGTTCATGTAGGTTGTCTACAAACCGTGGTTCCATCCCCGGTTCCACCTGACCAAGTGTCGAGGTGTCCATGAGCAAGACACCTAACCCCAGCTGCTCCCGACGAGCTGGATGGCGCCTTGCACGGCTGACACCGCCGTCGGTGTATGAATAAGTGAATGAATGGGTGAATGTGAGGCAATATGTAAAGCTCTTTGGTGGCCATGACATACCGTGAGCCTCAAACACCATTGTTTCCTATTTCATAATTATGTAAATCTCGTGTTTGCAAAAGACCACTGAAAAATCCCAACATAACATTGACTGTGACGTTGCCGTCGGGATCATTAATATTTATGCCCCGAAAATCTGCATATACCAGCCCATGTTCTAGGCCAGGCAGTATGAACGTAGACCTGCACAGCCAAATCATCAGAAGTTCTGCAGCTGGTATTGTGAAGAAGCAAGCAAGGACAATAGCAAAAATGGCAAATCATAAATATAAATGTTATGTTCCAAACTGTGCAGGGGATGTGAGCATTTTTCATACCCTTCCATAAAATAGAACTGTCAACAGGCATGGTTGATGTTTATCTACAACAGGATACCGCACCATTTTAATTCAAAGTTGTTAGTTTGCTCTGCCCATTTCACCACTGATAGTTTTTCTAACCTGGGACAATATCAAGCAGGCTTCACTCAGCGTTTGATACTGAAGAAGGGGACAATTCCAACTATATTGCCATTACAACCCCTAACGCAAGCAGGAAGTAACATTAGTGATTTTATCCGTTTCTTGATTGTTGAAGCCATTTCTTTTTAAATCGAAAGATTCTGTTCTGCTTCTACTTTAAATGTCACTTGTATTGTTTTATATAGTTGTTTTAGTTCTGGCGCCCCCCTGTGGTAGTTCTCTAGAAATATAAGTGATCACATTTCATGCAGTCAGCTTCTCCTCGATCTCTGGATGCCATCCTTTGTTCTGTGTTTGTAAAAGCATCACCTTTAAGTTAATTCTTCATTACATAATGTTTGATGATATATATTTGCTTATATTTGTGATAGGTTTATTTGAAGCTTTGATTTAAAGTTATTTTTGTGATAGCCTTCAGCTATTAGCCTAACCTTTCTTTGATATAGCATTCAATGTTGATTCCATTCTACTCTGATGTGATAACTTCACTATATGGGTCAATATCTGTATTTATTGCTATTTTCTTTATCCGATAATTCCATTTAAGTTAACATTTGGATTATTTTCAGATAAGAGTTTCATAACTACATGAATGGTCTTTAGTCATTGTATTATTGTTCTGATTATTGTTTATTTTGCTGTTATTTACAGTTTTACTCCTAATTCATAATGTACCTGGGATCTTATTAAATGGCAAAGACTAAGATGAATCCTGACTCATCTGTACTTTATGGATGGAGTTTGGTTGGCTGTTAAATTGCATCTGTTCATGCAAGGAGAACAGTACAGTTTCTTAGTGAGCTAACAACATTAATGATAATTTACCCTTTGTTGTCGAAATTCGACTTTCGCTTCTGAGAAACCCGGAAATGTGAAAAGGGGCCAATTCAGAAGTGATCCAGTTTATGTCCTATATTGAAAAGTTCTCTTTTCACAACAAGTTTCTTTCAACAGGAAAAATAATAGAGCGCATTGCATTTCGGCCAGTGTTTTCTGTCCCTAAACACTTCATCCTGAGGCTAGTGAGTGGATAATGTTTATTTAGGTGACTTGTTTTGGTCCTGTCCCTACATCCCCTCCTTCACTGCCTGCTTTGACTAGCCAGTCATAGGCTCATCTGTAAGTCAAAATTAAAGTTTACAGGTCAAAATGCAAATTAGTGTTTGTAAACTAATCCCTGTCAGGGCAGGGATACTCAAATCGCTTAGCTCGAGGCTAGTAAATAAACATCTTAAAATGACTTTTTGGCAATGGCTACTGAATTTATTTGGTTTTAAAGGTTTATTAACAGACATCTGTTACTTTTATTTGCTTATAACAGTCTGACTGCTCCCTGGTTTTAAAATATGCCTCTTATAAGGTTTTACTGAAGTGTCTCTTCATATTTTTTTCATATTTATTTCTAAAATCAGGCACAGTAACACCCAAGTGAGTTTTTATACTGAACATTCTTTTACATTGTCCCTGTTAAAGGGTTAGTTCACCCAAAAATGAAAATAACAATCAGTTTTATGAAAAAAAAAAAAATCCTGCCTCTTCAAAGCTTTATAATGGGAGTGTATGGTACCTTTTGAAGCCCCAAAAAGGTCAATCCAACATAAAAGTAATTGTGGCCAGCAAGACGAGCAAAAACTCTCTCATCTCTCACGGAGGAGCGGAAGCATAAAAGGAGGAGCGACGACAGTGAAGGACGAGAGAGGACAAGCCTGGACTTTGTTGTGTTTTGTTTGTTTTATTATATGTGGCAGCAGTCGTCCATGAGGGACTGCCTTTACTGTCGTTTTGTATTTGTTTATTTATTTTATTAAAAGTTGTTGAATGTTCGCTGGTTCCCGCCTCCTCCTCCTCACAACATCTAACTGCGTTACAGTAATCCATACGGCTCCAGGTGTTAAAGGAGTCATAACCTAGTATTACCTTGGATACCTACTGCTGTATTATAGTCTTTCAGGCCCTTCTAAAAAAGAAAAGTGGAAAAAAAATAAACACAGAGCTCCTCAGACCCTTATTTCTGAAGGCATTATTGTCTCGCGAGATCTGATGCGATATTTTGGCTGTCGTGGACGGTCATTTTAATAATGCAAATGAGGGGCGCGTTGATTGGTGGCAGGAAGGAGGGGGGTTGACAACGCAGGTAACGCTTTAGCATATCATTCCAAAATGACATCATGGCGCAAGTTATGAATGAACCCGACCAGGGGTGCGTTTCCCGAAAGCATCGTTGGCCAACTATGGTCGCAAGTTCCGTCATTACCAATAGAGTTCAATGGACATTGCGATGAACTTGCGACCATAGTTGGCCAACGATGCTTTCGGGAAACGCACCCCTGGCCGCGACTGGCAATATACAATAGCCGAATTCATGATGATCTCAGTCATTTGTTGTTTGCAAAGTAACGTTAGCAGCCATTCCCCATGTTTACCTCGAAGCTAATACTCCCGCTAGCATACAATAGCCGCATTAGCAGTTAGCTGCTGTTTGTTACACACAGTAGAGCAATAAAAACTCAGTCTTACCGTTTCAATTTCAGGCAAGTCTCTGATGGTTGGAATTGCACCTTTTTCCAAACAGAGCTTCGAGGCCAACTTCGCCTGATATTGCCCCAAATTTGTGTATGATTCCTGTGTGAAATGTTTAGCGCAGACTCCTAACGATAAGCCAGTTGAAAGGGTTGTTGGGACAGCGTCATTAAAAATGAATTTCATCCACTGGTCCCTGATAGTTTGGTCCGTTTTTGGTAGAGAAAACACATTTACATGTTGTTTGTGGCAGTCAACCACAGAGCAACTCAGGTGTGTACTCGTTTCTCCATCTTTCTCGACTGAACTGAATATGAGGGGGAGAGGGGCGGGCTTCCCACGGCATAGGTCTGCGGTGTCCATATATGGTATATTCTGCCCCGTCATGACGTCAAGACGGGGCTGAAATCAAAATCTCGTATTTGAGTGCGCGTGCACGCGCGCTGGTTTATTTACCCTGAGGTAAACAAACGCTTCACTTTTAAATATCGGCTTCCCGGCCAGTGTATAATCGTTAGGCAATCATAACATACATGGATTTTCGTGGAAAAGTGAAAATTGCAGGTTATGACTCCTTTAACAGTCCTTCTGTAGCGAAAAAAATATTCATTTTTATGACTTCTTTAAACTATAATCACTGACTTAGGTGAGAGTGGATGACCTCTGACCCGATGCATGACGAGTGACCTCTGACCCGACGCATGACGTAGGGTGTAGGAGTAGTATAAGCTCAGGTGAGAGTAGATGACCTCTGACCCGACGCATAACGTAGGATGTAGGAGTAGCGTAAGATCTGGTGAGACTAGATGACCTCTGACCCGATGCATGACGAGTGACCTCTGACCCGACGCATGATGTAGTATGTAGGAGTAGTGTGAGCTCAGGTGAGAGTAGATGACCTCTGATCCCGATGCATGACGTAGGAGTAGTGTAAACTCAGGTGAGAGTAGATGACCTCTGACCCGACGCATGACGTAGTATGTAGGAGTAGCGTAAGCTCAGGTGAGACTAGATGACCTCTGATCCCGACGCATGACGTAGGAGTAGAGTAAACTCAGGTGAGAGTAGATGACCTCTGACCCAAAGTATGACGAGTGACCTCTGACCCGACGCATGACGTAGTATGTAGGAGTAGCGTAAGCTCAGGTGAGACTAGATGACCTCTGACCCGACGCATGACGTAGTATGTAGGAGTAGAGTAAACTCAGATGAGAGTAGATGACCTCTGACCCGATGCATGACGAGTGACCTCTGACCCGACGCATGACGTAGTATGTAGTAGTAGAGTAAACTCAGGTGAGAGTAGATGACCTCTGACCCGATGCATGACGTAGTATGTAGGAGTAGAGTAAACTCAGGTGAGAGTAGATGACCTTTGACCCGATGCATGACGAGTGACCTCTGACCCGGCGCATGACGTAGGATGTGGGAGTAGCGTAAGCTCAGGTGAGAGCAGATGACCTCTGACCCGATGCATGACGAGTGACCTCTGACCCGACGCATGACGTAGGATGTGGGAGTAGCGTAAGCTCAGGTGAGAGTAGATGACCTCTGACCCGACGCATGACGTAGTATGTAGGAGTAGAGTAAACTCAGGTGAGAGTAGATGACCTCTGACCCGACGTAGTATGTAGGAGTAGCCTCTTCTTCTTTGGCTCTCAACGAAGGCGGTCGCATTTTCTTCCCCTCTTCTCCCTTACCTTCCCTGCTTTGCTCCTCTCGTCTTGTCTAGTCTACTGTCTTGTACTTTGAGAGACTCTCTCCGCACTGCTCTCCAAACTAAGAAATTATGGATTTGATCAACTGGTCTCTCAACGCAATTGACACCATCTTCTCGACGAGAAGCTTGGGTTTGGGGGAACCTGACTGCCCTGCCGGAACGTTCGCAGCTGGCTACACGATGGACGCGTGGGAGAGGGGGCGGGTCGTGTGTCTGGCGGCTCTTTCCGTGGAGGACACTGAAGATATCTACCTATTCGGAACCATGATAACAGGTTTTCTGCTGATTGGATTAGGCATTGCCCTGGTTTATCGAGGAATTAAGAAGTCGGTGACAGCTGTCCAAAGCCCCACAAGGCTGCCCGTCATGATTGAAGTAGTGGGCAGAGCTGTCAGCACTCAGACTGTGACTTTGAACCACAATATGGATAACATCATGGAGAAGCTCACAGCTTTGCAAAGGCAAATGGATCGTTTCGGAGACCCAAATGGACCAGGAGCTGTGTAAATTGGAATGCGGCTACTCGTCCCAAGACCAAACAACCCCAATCTTATCTGCTTTCGGCCCCCCTCTACCAGCACTGGCCTTGGCCGCTGTTGGAACAACAACTCCCCCGGAAGAGCACTGCATTGAGACGCTCTTGCATTCCTTCCCCCACTCCCCACAGACACCTGCTGATTGTTGACTCTGTCTGGGACCTGACCAAGGTTGTCTCCATGGCAATTGCTGTGTATCGCTATGACATCCTGCGGACTGAGGCACCTAGATTAGGATGCCAGGCGTAGCGACTCTCCAGGCCTACACATACACAAACTCTTACATATATACAGATATGCAATCACCCTCCCCCATCCCTCGCCTTCGACGCTTTGTACCACCAGTCTGACAGGCGGGTCTGTGACCAGCGCCGAGAATGGCTGCAGGACCGGATGGCTGCTTGCCTGTGCTGGGTTACCTCCATTCCCCACTCCCCTCCCCTGTTGCAAGTCTTGTGTGTTCATGTTGTAGAGGGTACTGATTATGTGCTAATGTTGCTGAGGTGTTTTTTACTGTTCCCAAACTGTACTCCTTACAGGAGCATAGTCTGGGGGTTGCCTTTTTTTCTCCTCACCTCTCCTCATGTTATGCTGTATTTTTTTCCTCAATGCTCTGTCTTCCTGTCCTGTCTACCCCCTTGTCATATTGTATGTACGTTTGTATGGACAGGTTGATGGCTAATTTCGCTGGTACTTGTGACTAAGCGACAATAAAGGCTACTACTACTAGTGTAAACTCAGGTGAGAGTAGATGACCTCTGACCCGATGCATGACGTAGGATGTAGGAGTAGTGTAAGCTCAGGTGAGAGTAGATGACCTCTGACCCGACGTAGTATGTAGGAGTAGAGTAAACTCAGGTGAGAGTAGATGACCTCTGACCCGATGCATGACGTAGGATGTAGGAGTAGTTTAAGCTCAGGTGAGAGTAGATGACCTCTGACCCGACGTAGGATGTAGGAGTAGCACACGCCTCTCATGGTTCAAACAACAAACTCAAGCTCCTCCCACATTTCTCTTTTCTAATTCGTAACCTGTTTTGTTTTGCTGTATTCTTTTTGCTTCCTAGTTTGCCAGTACGTCGTGTGGGGTCAGATGTCAATCTTTCGCTGGAATTTTTATACATCCATTTTATGAATGATGTCTGTGCTTTTTTTGGGCTTCAAATCTCAGGTTCCATTCACTCCCATTATAAAGCTTGGAAGAGCCAGTATATATATTTTTAATATAACTCTGATTGTGTTCGGCTGAAAGAAGAAAGTCATATAAACCTAGGCTGGCTTGAAGGTGAGTAAATCATGGGATAATTTAACATTTTTGCTGAACTAACCTTCTAAAAAGGTACGTTCTCAGAAGTTTGGCTAACGTTCTGGCATGGTTCTCTGAAATGTCAAACGTCATTTATACATCGTCCGTGGAAAGAAAAATTCTGAAACGTTTTAGTTGGATGTTCACTTACATTTTTTTAATGTTAATGCTTGTTTCAGAAAACATTCAAAAGTAACATTCCCATATTGTTTGGAAAATGACAAAAGGAAATGTTTCCTCAATGTTCGCACAGCCAAGCAAAATATTAAAAAAACTAGACACTCAATTAACCAAACATGTCGTTAGCTGGGCAAAAACAAAATATTGTTTTTACCATATTTTGCATTTGGTGACTGAAGGGTTATTAGTTGTCAGGGAAAGTTCATCTGTTATCATTAGCCAGACACAGCTCGGGTGTCACAGACATGGAAATCTCTGCTGACACTCTTTGAATGTTATTTTCAATGTAAAATATGAATGACTACAGGCGCTTCAGGTAAAAAGTTTCCAAACAGAGCAGCACAGGCTTTACAAAGTGGA
Organism: Squalius cephalus; assembly: GCA_022829025.1. Lineage (NCBI taxonomy): Eukaryota > Metazoa > Chordata > Actinopteri > Cypriniformes > Leuciscidae > Squalius > Squalius cephalus. The sequence goes on from CM040793.1 coordinate 2,574,844, forward strand.
CGAATCCCACACAACCTTTCTCGTCCCTGAAAAGAGCAGTTCAGTTGTACATCAGTGTGATCATCTGTTGGCGTGTCGTCATGATGAAGATTGATTTGATCTTTGTGCTTTTGTCAGGTGAGTTTATGATATTGAATCTGCATCTTACATGAGTATGAATATGATTTTCAAGAAATTAAATAATGGGTTATGCAGGGATTCCCAATTTGTTTATGTCAGATGAACCTTTTTGACTTAAAATATTTACCCTTGGGCTTGATGGGGGTGGGCGATATGACGAAATCTTATAACAAGATACGAGGTATTTTATTTCACGATAACAATATATATCACAATATAGTTATTTTTGCTTTAAATAAGGTTTTTATGATTTCACATTTTTTTAAACCATTGACATTCCATAATTCTTATCACAATTTTCAAAATCACAAAAACTACTAGCCTAACTATAAACTCAAGCTTACTGAAGACAAGTAAACAGTGATAAAGAAAGAACAAAGAAATTAATTACAAGTATATAGGAAAACAAACTACAATAGAACAAATAGGCTGCTACATGAATTGTATAGAGTAATTGTAAAGACCACACATTGGCCCAAAGACGGAGTCCAGCGGTCTGGGCGAAGAGATAATGCGTGCATGTCCAGTGTTTCAGCGCTCCAGTGAAGTTCACTTAATTTAGTAGAGTTTAGTTTCAATATTACTTTAGCTCTACACTTAATCTGACTCCAATTTCAAATGATAATCAAATTTAGATCGTGTTTCTTATTAGAAAATAATCATAAATATCGATTTATGAATTAATTTAGATCTTTGATTACTCTGAGTGTCCCATATTTTCAATTATTCATTCATTAAAGCACCAAGTGTCGCTTTGAGACGTCACGTCGCGAATGTGCGCTCACGATCACAAACTAGCCAGTTCTGAAATAGTCAGAGGGTGCAGTGCAAACTATTTTACCCTTAAGAGGTCGCCCATGCATCCCAAAAGGTGTAATGTTTTGTAATAGTCGCAAGATGCAACGTGCTAAGTCAGTGATAGTCAGAAATCGGAAAGTCTCCTTAATGATGTGCCCCATGCTCCATTCATTAGTGCCTTCAGTTTGATCTAACCTGGACAGAGATTAGCAGAAACACCAGACTGCGCATTAATCTACTAGGAATAATGATTTCTGAAAAATGCAGAATAAAGGGGAGGGGAGTGGGGGGTGGAGGTAACCCAGCACAGGCAAGCAGCTGTCCGGTCCTGCAGCCATTTTTCGGCGCTGGTCACAGACCCGCCTGTCAGACTGGGGGTACAAAGCGTCGAAGGCGAGGGATGGGGGATGGGGGATGGGGGAGGGTGATTGCATATCTGTATATATGTAAGAGTTCGTGTATGTGTAGGCCTGGAGAGTCGCTACGCCTGGCATCCTAATCTAGGTGCCTCAAGTCCGCAGGATGTCATAGCGATACACAGCAGTTGCCATGGAGACAACCTTGATCAGGTCCCAGACAGAGTCAACAATCAGCAGGTGTCTGTGGGGAGTGGGGGAAGGAATGCAAGAGCGTCTCACTGCAGTGCTCTTCCGGGAGAGTTGTTGTTGCAGCAGCGGCCTTGGCCAAGGCCAGTGCTGGTTGAGGGGGGCCGAAAGCAGATAAGATTGTGGTTGTTTGGTCTTGGGACGAGTAGCCGCATTCCAATTTACACAGCTCCTGGTCCATTTGGGTCTCCGAAACGATCCATTTGCCTTTGCAAAGCTGTGAGCTTCTCCATGATGTTATCCATATTGTGGTTCATAGACACAGTCTGAGTGCTGACAGCTCTGCCCACTGCTTCAATCATGACGGGCAGCCTTATTGGGTTTTGGACAGCTGTCACCGTCTTCTTAATTCCTCGATAAACCAGGGCAATGCCTAATCCAAACAGCAGAAAACCTGTTATCATGGTTCCGAATAGGTAGATATCTTCAATGTCCTCCACGGAAAGAGCCGCCAGACACACGACCCGCCCCCTCTCCCATGCGTCCATCGTGTAGCCAGCTGCGAACGTTCCAGCAGGGCAGTCAGGCTCCCCCGAACCCAAGCTTCTCGTCGAGAAGATGGTGTCAATTGCGTTGACAGACCAGTTGATCAAATCCATAATTTCTTAGTTTGGAGAGCAGTGCGGAGAGAGTCTCTCAAAGTACAAGACAGTAGACTAGACAAGACGAGAGGAGCAAAGCAGGGGAGGTAAGGGAGAAGAGGGGAAGAAAATGCGACCGCCTTCGTTGAGAGCCAAACGAGAAGAGAACTCTAACTCAAAAGATGACTCTAAAAGTAAGCAATGCATTCCTGACAGAGACACACAGCGGTGTGTGAGTGTTTTCCAATGGGATAAAACTGACACAGCACTGTATGGGGGTTTTCCTGGTTAAAGGGTCCCAAAGACTGCTCTGTCACCTACCCTTAAATTCCCAGACCAGAACAACAAAAGAGTTGTTTGGGTCAATTCCTGTACCCCAGGGGGGTAGCACCTGGTTTTGGGGGAGAGGGGAGATATCTTGAAGAGACATCACCCAAAGAGGAGAACAGGACTCCTAAGTTCTCAATCTTTCTCATTATACCAATGACTGCAATGAAATTAAGGGGGGATTGAGGGCGATGTAAAAAAAGTATTGCATCACAATAAGTGTATTGTGATTATCAAAACATTTTAGTAACTAAATTAAAATTTCAATTCAATTCAGTTATTGTGATTTGATTTAATATTGACTCATTTGGATAAATATTAGGTAGGCTACACAAGATAGGCATTCATTTTTCTCAGGAAAAAACATCTCACCTAATGCTGTAAACACACAGAGAGCCCTATCAGCTGGTAGTATTATTTAAGGTTAAAAATAACTCAAATTAAATATAATGCGTTTTTGTTTTTTTATTATAATAACAACATTATTTAATGATATAAGTAAAAATATAAAAAATATGTAATATAGTACACATATTTAGCAAAATACTCTCTATAGCTCTTTTTTTCTAGCCAACTAACGTGCTATAGCCTATATGGTCATTAAATGGCTTTCCTGAGGTAAATGTTATGTGACATAATTGTTCTCCAGCTGTTTTATTGACCCCTTTGTTTGATTGATTGGTCGATATTATATATGAGGAATATACATTTCAGTAAGTTGTACTGTATCTTTCAACATTGTTCATTCATGTTTATTTACTATATTAGCTAGTAGAGATGATCGGTTCACGTGCCGCTAGGGATCTGTCACGTCACATTACAAGCGCCAAAACTGTATTTATTGTTTGAATTTCATAATAAAAGTGACAGAATCTGAGAGCTGAGATTTTTTTTATATCATAAGTAACTCTGTCTAGTCTGTCGGTGTCCGTGTCCTCTTTGCTTCGCGATTTTTCTGTGCGTGAGAAAATGGATGTGTGGCGTGAGAGCGTGTGGAAAGTGTCAATCGCGTGAGTCTCACTGTGAATGCGTGAGGTTTGGCAGCTCTGTGTATAAAAACACTGCATGGTCTTCACTGTGTAAATTAAATATACATTTATTCTTGTTGAAGTTACAAAAGTGAATCAGTCAAGAGCGGTGAGAGATTTTCTTCCTTTTTGTCGTTTGATTAGCATTAATAACGATAGCAGGTTTATTACGCTGCTGTCACTTTAAGACCGACTTCACGGATCTAATATACTTGTGCGTTTTCTTTCTCAACTGTTTACATTCACTTAAGACATGAATGCCGTGTGACGGGTTAATGTCTCTCCACAGCTCTGAGCTCCGCTGTGAATTCCCGTGTATTTTACATTATTTCTGAGACTATGAGCTGGTCAGATGCACAGGCGTACTGCAGACAGAAACACACTGATCTCGCCACTATTGATGACCAGGCGGAAATTGCTGAGCTGTTAAAAACTTTCCCCAACCTTAATGGCATGTGGATTGGACTCTATCGGAAGACAGAGACTTCTCCCTGGATCTGGTCCGATCAGAGCAAATCCGAGTTCAGATTTTGGAGTAGTGGACAGCCGAACAACGAAGGTGGCAACCAGCTTTGTGTGCACACATATTCTGATGGATCCTGGAACGACGGGGAGTGTCTGGCAAAATTCCCATTTATCTGCTATGGTGAGTTGTTTGCAATTTAACTTAACTGCTCATAGGATTGATTTTTTAAAAATAAAATAAAACAAAAATGACCAAATATAGAGATTCAATGTTCCCGCCTGACAGGAACGATATATTGTTATTTGTAGCATTTATTTGTATTTATTGTTTTCTTTTTTCGGTATTTGATAATTCTCCACGGCACACCTGACAGCCTGTCACGGCACAATGGTTGGGAAACACTGCATTAACTTGTGTTGCCTTATTAGTAAATGTTAGAAATTAACATGATAAATGCTGTACAAGTAATGTTCATTGTTAGTTCAGATGAACTAATACAGTGAACTAATCTGAGCAAATGAGACCTTACTGTAAAGTGTTTTAAGGAAATTTAAATTTTTCTTGGACAGCTGCTTGTCATTGTCACTTATTTTAACTTCTTTATTAGCCTGAGAACTTCATCATGTGTGTTTCTCTCACAGATGAAGAGAAGAAGAGACAGATCGTGAGATTGGAGGTGAAATCAAGTCGAAATTTGAATGATCCTGAAGTGAAGAAAGAGATTTTAATGAAGGTTAGTTCAATACACTGATCACTGAAGATATATTAATGACTTACCAAGAGCCTTGTGTGATAAAGGTCTGTGTTCTTCAGATAGAGCGGATGCTGAAAGAGAAAGGACTGACAGAAGAAGCCAAACTGTCGTGGAAACTTATTTCTGGAGATGGAGAAAATGTCTTTCAGAGAATGTGGTATCAGAAGAATGAAGTTTCTAAGACGCCCTGCAGCAGAATCAGGAACTGACCGTCTCATTTTAGTTGTAAATGTTCTGGCTGGGAAAGTTATGAACAAACCTTCTTCCAGTAACGTTAATAGAACGTTTGTTCAAAGTTAGCTGGTCTTTTATAATCTATAAAGCACAAAAACAAAATTTAAACGTTTAGTTTGATGTAAGTTTAACATTTTTTAAATGATAATACCAGACATCCCAACCTGCAAAAAGTCATTTCAGGGAGGTACTCCTGTACTCCTCATTTCAGGGAGGTATATATATATATATATATATATATATATATATATATATATATATATATATATAAAGGGATAATATATATCTTCTATAGGCCCATGCAATTACTTGTTAATTATGTTAAAATATGTAGATTACTTTGACTATTTATATAAGCTGCATGTACTATTTATGTAAACTGCTTTTATTTATATTCCATTGGAACTTTAAACAGGAGTTTGTTGTTTTCATGTAGCCTTGGCAACTAGCCGGCCTGAATAATATGCACATGAAATGAAACTTGTTGAACTCACCTCAACATGTCTTTTACAATCATTTAACCCGCCATGGGCAATGCTGAAGGAGTGACAACTGATTGGTTGATTTACCGAAACAGGCCAATCAGGATGCTCTCTAGCTTACATGCGCTTCATGAGGCACACACGCGCAAGGTCTCTCGCTCTCGCTCCCTCTCTGCCGTGCGCGCGCTACACGGTTTGGAACTTGCATGCGCGCTCTTGCTCGCTCCTTCTAGATTCTGGGAGATTTTAACTCATTTGCGGGCATCAGGGAGCCGCTATCAATATGCGGGAGACTCCCGGAACTTCCGGGAGACTTGGGATGTCTTTAATACTTATTTGAGAAAGTCCAGAGAACATTCAAAAGTAACGTTCCTGTTTGCGTTATGATGAAATGGAATGTCCGCGTAACCAAGGAAAGGAAAAACGCTTAACGCCTACTGTCGCGAATTCGCAACAAACCCCTTCCATTCAGATTGCAGGCGAGATAGCGTGTGTTTTCCCCCAATGCCTGTTTGTGCACATTCGATACATACCTAGGAACCTTTTGCACGCACTGGTTTCTCGTAGGAGCGGTCGGAGTGGGAACTACATCCGGTTCACGGAAGCTAATATTTTGGTTTGCAAAATCCGCATATCAAGGGCGCAAATGTGGGGAAATTGCCCAAATTGAGTTAAGTTGTGCTAAGATAAAAATATGTACCAGCTTATTGATTGCTTCTATAGCTATGTTATTCATATAGACTTCATGTGACGAATATTTTTTACGTACTTTGTAGATTTCTGTTTGTAGCAAATTCGTGACATTCGTCCATAACGGCTGGATTGGGCTATAATGGCTACATATAACAATGCTGTATTTAGATGGTTTCAGCCCAAAAAAAAATTTATTATTTTTTTTTCACAAAAAATAGCATGTTAGGATAAGAATATATAATGTATGCACTGGAGAAACAAGGAAAGAGTTAAACAGAGTGTAACATGGAATGTATAAAAACTACTGTCTATGTTAGGGAGTAGGAGTGTTTTGTTTCTTGCTGTTGTCAAGATTCATTAATTTGTCAATTAAAGTTTATAAGTTCTAATAACTTTGTGCCATGAATAAAATCTACATGGGAAAATGTGTTTTATTAATTTTACCATTTTGTAAAAAAAATTACCCTAAATGCCTGTTGTCGCTAATTTGCAACATACCTAAATTTATATCTATTCTATATGGTATAGACAAATTAACAATCTCAACTTAATTTAGCATCAGCTTGGAGCCAGAAACACACATAATACATTTTTTTTATTTAATTGTAAATAAATTCAGGCGTCAAGGGGTTAAAACATTTAAAAAACTGTATGTTTTGAATGTTTCCAGAACATTCAGAAATAACGTTTTTTAGCTTGCATTAACAAAACGTTGTTAGCAGATGCTTTTGTTAGCAGGGTAGCTGCTCTCTGTCATATGTGCACTTCTGTAAAGCTGCAAACATAGGATTTGTATGTTTTGTATAACAATAAATCATTCTTGCGTCTTAAACTGATGGTTTAGCCACACTTTGAATGTGTTTGCATTGTTAGTTGAGTCTTGTTCTGACCTAAAAGATAAATGTAAATGTAAATTGGAAAGCAAGACATGACACCTGTAGGTTAACACCTGTCCTGTAAGTAGGGATGAAACAAAAAATGTTTTTAGTGAGTTGTAAAGCTGCCATTACTGCATACTACATTAGGCAAGGGTGTCGAGTTACATTCAAGATATTTTAAGGCAAACTATTTTTTTTTTTCCAAGGAAATAATGTTTAAATATGTAATTTTGGTGATCAAAGATTTAAGGGATAAAATTATTGACAACAGGTGGACTTTAAGACTGTCTGTTATGCATCTTTAAAATGTAGTTGTAGGACGCATTTTAATGAAATTATATATTTCTCCATTTGGTGGTGCTCTGATATTGTATATTGTAATAACTGCCAGTTATTAAACGTGGGAGCTGACTGGAGCTAAACTACTCTATATTTCTTTAACTAGGCTAATTGCTAGCATGAGCTAGCTCATGTTGCTAGCATGAGCTAGCTCATGTCCCATACACCGCTCGACCATGAGTGTCTCTGAGAGTGGAGCATCAGTAACACAAACCAGCAGGAGCCAGTACTGTCATCTTACTCCCTTTTTTTAAATTCAGAACACAGAATAAGAACTGCACAGGCAAAACCCCATCTTACACATCTCTTTCCATGACGGTGAGAACCACATTTTTACATAAAGCAGTAAATGAACCAAGAACACTCAAACTAACTTAAACATAAACACACATAACTTTACTAACACAAAAACCCAACCATCTTGCTTTAATAACACATAAATCAACTCCCAACAAACAATTACCCATAATGCACCCAGCTGTTAGCGCTAACTGCCAGGTCATTACAATAACACCCCCCCCCCCCCCCCCAAGAGGGTTAGTGTCCCCACAACCCTAATCTCCCACAACAAAATCCAACAAATGTCCCGGTCGGCGTCGAACACGCTTCAACCTCCCCGGTGTTCTACCCCCAGCGCCAGGCTCAGCCCTGAGTCCGTTATTGTCCGTCTCGGCGCTGGGAGTGGATTTTGGGGAGCCTCTCTGGCTTCCATCAGTCTTTTGCTCTGTAGCCAGTGGGTGGTATGGTGCCAACCGGTCCTTATGAAGCACCACCCGTCTACTCTGTCCCGGCATTCAAACCCAGAAGACTACCTCTGAAATTTTGTCCAGAATCTCCCCAGGTCCCTGCCAATGAGGAGTCAGTTTTGGTGACAAACCCCGCTTCCTCTGGGGGCAGAACACCCACACTCTGTCCCCTGGCCCAATCGTTGGCCCGTGGGCACGGGCGTCGTATGCCCGCTTCTGGCGAGCTCCAGCATCCTCTAGATCCACCCTGGCCAGTTGATGGACCGTGCTCAGACGCTCCTTCAATTTTTTTGAAGTAATCCAATTCTGGCCCACCAGCAGTCTCCGGCTCGAGGGGCGACCCGAACACCAAGTCCACCGGTGTGCGGAGCTCTCTCCCAAACATCAGTGCCGCCGGTGTGCACTGACTCGACTCTTGCACCGCTGTCCCATATGCCCACAGGACCAGGGGCAGATGCTGGTCCCAGTCTCTCTGATGCTGACTGGTCAAGATGGCAAGTTGGGTGGCCGGGAACCGCTCAACTAGTCAACTGCTGCCGCAGCCGGTTCTACTGGCCAGTTCCCGAAATGGCCGGCTCCAGCTGCCCCATGAACCCAACGGAGGACCCCCCGGCGCCTGCCACCGCCTATAGATCATGCCTTCAAGGAGCTCCAGGCTGCCCCACTGGGAATGAAGTGTCTTGATCTCAGGCCCCTGGGAGGACACGCTGGCCAGTCCAGACGGGTTTGGGCCTCCAACCAGCCCCTCACCTTCACCAGAACTCGATCATTCGCCTGATGTTGCCTCAGCCGCTCAGTGATGAATGGCTCCCCATCTCCCCTGCTCTCACCCGGCCTTACTGCTGCCGACGATGGACCCAGACCTCGTTCTTCCTGGTGACTGCAGTACCGACATTCGTCAGCAAAGCATGGACGTCTGGAGAGGGCGTCAGCGTTAGCATGCTGCCGCCCTGGTCGGTGCTGAACCTCGAAGTCGTACTCTTGAAAGATCTCCAGCCACCTTGCCACCTGACCCTCTGGCTGGCAGAAATTCAACATCAATAAATCAACTCCCAACAAACAATTACCCATAATGCACCCAGCTGCTAGCGCTGACTGCCAGGTCATTACAATATTAAGGGCACATGGGTAACAACGAGACAACAGGTGTGTATTGGTAATAGGAAGGTTTTTGACTGTGCAAGAGCGTGCAGGACGGTACAGGTTTGTGCTAATGCGTGTTTGATTATGGTTAATTGGTAAAGAGTGATGTTTAAGGAACAATATGGAAACAGTGTGTGCGCTATATCTGCAAGGTATGGACTTCATATTTCTATGTTGTGAACTAGAAAGAATTACACACAATAAAGCACAATAAAGAAAGACACTGTTTGCATCTTACATCTGTGTTCATGGAGTTTGTACGCACCAATTACTTGCTCACTTTTGTTACCAATACCAGCGGCTTAGTGGAATGCCGGAACAGTAGTGCTCATATTTGTGTCCCTAACCCTAATTTGGAGCTATTATGCACAGCTGAGTGAACAACACTGGTTTACTGTGTTGGCTTTCTGCTGATTGCAAACGCACTCTTGAGGAGACAGTGGATTTCCAATTTGTTGCTCTGATTCAACACGCTATGCGTGAATACACTGGAGGCTCACTCTCGCTTGCATCCAAGGTAAATCATGTGGTTTATTTAACTAAATACATCATAATCAGCTAAAACGCATGTGCAAGTTACTTTACTTCCTGAAAAAGTGCACACCCGAGTCCGTGTTGGTTTCACATTCACGCAAACCGCGGCACGGTTCGAGTGCAACCGAACTTAGACCACCTCCTCCAGGTTGTCTCGGATTCTGTACCCCAGTGCGCACCCGGGTCTACATGACAGCGTTCTTATTAGCTATTTTTCATGCGAACTGTGCCCCGTTCCGAACTAAACTGCCAGTGTGAAAGCACCCTAAATTCCACGGTGTTCATATGGGAACCACCAGCAGGGTGTTAAAGTAACACAGAAGCAGGGTTAGAGTTAATTAGATAATTAAGTGAATAATTGAGTGATAATTAGAACTACAACTGACTTCCATAGTTTACCGAAATTATGTTTCGTTAAACATTATTACAAAAACCACAAACGTAATGTATGTACAACCATTAATGTATTTTCAGTTGATTTCATCTAAAGTTGTGGCAGTAAGTCAGTTGTAGGTCTTGTGTTTCTCTTTCCTTCAATGATCCTGGTCGATCGTTATCATCAGGTGTCTTCAAAAATCAAGCAATCATCACTCAATTAATCACTGAATATCGAATTAACTCTAACACTGCTTCAGTGTTACTTTAACACCCTGCTGGTGGTTCCCATATGACCACTGCGCTGTGTTAATTGAACACCGGAGAATTTACTCTGCTGTTGCAATTTTAAGACTCCTTCATTTTGCCAACAATACAACTTTAACATGTCTCAGCATGCCAGTGTTTTGCTGAAGACATGAATGCACAAAATAAGATGGCGTCTTGTGAAGTTGAACCGTGAACAGCCCGCCAAAGAAGTACATTATCAACATAGTTAAATATTAATTTAATGAAGTGTCTGATCGTGTCTGTGCGGGATAATATATTTGTTCAGCCCATTTCAGTTCGGATTGTTTATGAACTGTCAAAAGAAACTGAAAGATGACTGTAAACCTGTGAGTAACCCATTTTATTTTAAGGTTTCATCTGCTGGTGACTGTGATGTTTATGGACTAAAATAAACAGCTGGACACAGATTTATGAACTCTTCGAGTTTTATTTACTACAATGAATAGACACAACACAAAGTCTCTGTGACGTTTGTGATGGATTTTCTTTTCCTTACTTCTCTTTTAGGCCTAACATTCTAAACAGATATACTGGAAATTTTATGAATGAATTGAAATGTTGAATTCATATTGTTGTGGACACCAAAATGTGTTTCATATTCTAACCATTTTGATAGATGATGTGATGAAAATAAGAGAAATCTGGTCTTTTTAGACATATAAAGCTGTAGTTGTGTTTTGCTGCACAGTTTAAAACTGATTGTAAATTGAGTAGCATAAACTCTTCTCCTTTTATTCACTATCCAGCTCTGCTGCATCATTTGAGTATCTCTGCTCTGGTGTTACAGGAATTAGCTTACAAAAACTGATTTGCATTGTGCCCTTTACTTCAATTCTGAATTACACATGAGGGAATAGTCATAGGAGATTTAGGGACTTTGGAAACAAGTCACCTCAAGCATTATGATCCACTCACCAGCTATGATCTATAAGATCTTCTCCACCAAAACGGGTTGAGTCTTTCCACATTTTGCTAAAACGTACAGTGTGCAACTTTTGCTCCTCTAGCACTTAAAGTGTAAGTTGCAGGTTAACCACCACAGCCAATTATTGTGTAAATTAAAGTGCTCTATATGTATATATTTAATTATTTCTGTCTTAAAATGTGTTAAAATAACATTTATTGGGGTTACTTCAAAGGTAGCGTGTTTTTTCAGTTACTGGGTGATGACGTCACAAGAGGAACTCGCAACCCACACTCTGCTAGATTCCTACTGTATTATGGCTATTTGGAGAACGACTGAGGATGTGGGAAACCATCAAATTAACCGGTCAGGCGTGAGAGAGGGGAGCCATGGCACTCAAATAGTTATTAATGCTTGGTGTGAGGAGAATGAGTGGAGGGTTGGCCAGGTGTCCTAACGTTAGCTACGTTAGAGCTAGTCTAACCTGGTGCAAACTTAACCCGGATAATATAACGGAACAAGCAAGTCTTTTCAAAATATTGCCGTCATGTAGAATAGCAAGGAGGGACAACGACTGAAGACATTATTTACTTACAGTAAGTCAGTCCAAATCAGAGCTGTAACGTTAGAGATGCACACACTGCACAGGCATCAATCGCTAGTCTCATCGACGCCTCAAACGTCATGTAATACCCTTCCTCAATCCACGCGTTATCAATTTCTCACGATTTAATTAGCGATGTTTATTGTCAGAAAAGAAAAAGGGAGATCGATGTCCCCATCACTGTGTTTGTGTGGGCTGTGCCACCCAGTTGAGCAGTGGAGAGTATGTGCTGCCGTGAGGTAAACGCGTTCTGAGTTTAGTGGAACAGCTCGACCTGCGACCGGCTGATCTGACGTGCCTGAACCCGTTTGTTTTGCGAATAGCTTATTCTCATTTCAGGCATGATCACGGTCCCCTTGAAGTCAGCACACACGAGTATGTTTACAATTGAGTTATTTTATCCATAATTTTTTTTATCAAATAAAACATACAACCAACTTTTCTGAAGTTATGTAAGGCATCTATAGCTGCTAGCGTACGGCAGAGGCGGACAGAGTACACAGCTACATTACTTGAGTAAAAGTACAGATACCCCTTGCTAAATTTTACTCAAGTACAAGTAAAAGTACTACAGTCAGATGTCTACTTAAGTAAAAGTACTAAAGTACTTGTTTTTAAAAGTACTTGAGTATCAAGAGTACAAGAGTACATTTTCTAAATATTGCATTACTACTGCCACAGTGCTTACATTGGTAAACACAGCAAACACTTGAAGCGAAAACTATCATTAACTTGTTCAGAAAATTGAAATAGTCTGGCGAGGTGGGGCCACGGCTTGGCACATTCCCGGGATGCGATATTTTTTTTCCCAGGATGGTAGGGGAAGACTCATGAATATGCATTAAGGAAGTCATCCCTGATTGGTCTGATGACCTACCCCTAACCCCACCCCTAAACCTACCCGTCACTGGGGGTCTTATGACCTCCATAACCCTGCCCCTAAACCTACCCGTCACTGGGGTTAAGACCAATCAGGGATGACTTCCCTAATGAATATTCATGAGTCTTCCCCTACCATCCTGGGGAAAAAAAATATCGCTCCCAGGATGGACCTGCTGCGTCTTCATCCATTGTTTCGTCCATGGTTTCTTCTCTTATCTAAATCTGACTATGGAGTTGACTTTGGCGGAAAGCTGAAAGTGATTGCTGATAGGCTGTCCCAATCAGTGGCGCCTGCACAATCCAATCACATTTGAGAGGGTTTCCGAGATGTTTCTTTTTTCCTTTTTTTTTTTTTTTAGAAGAAGTAACGGGTACTCACAGTTATGGATAGAAATGTAGTGGAGTAAAGAGTACAATATTTGCCATTCAAATGTACTTGAGTAAAGTCATGAGTACTCCCCAAAAATGATACTCGAGTAAAGTACAGATCCCTTAAAATTGTACTTAAGTACTGTACTCAAGTAAATGTACTCAGTTACTGTCCGGCTCTGGCGTACGGTAACTCTACTAGTGAGTTCCTCTTATGACGTCACGCCCCATCTAGTGGAAGGGAGCGGGAGCGGTTAAAACCACTGTTAAAAGTGCACATTTTTCATATTATATCAGCATTTTGGTATAAAAAAACAATGGTGGGCGGTTCTTATCTTTATGTTTAATAAACACATTGCATTATCTTCGTGAAAATTTTAACCTGCAACTTACACTTTAAGTCTGCGAATAAGAAACTAAACATTTTAGCTAATAGCTCTGCAACCGTGTGTGACAGAATCCAAATTCTTGTTTTAGATGCTGTAATAACTTGGAGAACAAATGATTATGAAGTCTTCTGATAAATCTTCTTCTGATAAACCCCCAGAAAAATCATCTTCTGATAGAAGAAGAAATGCTATATATTAAAGACTGTCTGCATGCATGAATTTACTTATCTTCTTACTCTCAGTTCCTAATTTGGAGTGCAGTTAAATTAGTCCAGTGCAAATGGAGAGAGATCATAGATCTACACCAAGCAGGTTGGTTTAAAAAAGAGAAGAGAATGGCTTAGATTACAGACACATGATACTTGAGAGAACATTTAACTTTCATTTATTCAGACGATGAAGACAAGCATTAAGCCAAAGCTACACAAGATCTCCATGAAATCCTGAGCAGTCCTAAACGTCCAGTAAATATTTGTTTGATTTGTGGAAGCATTTTTATTTAATTTTATTTAACCTTTATTTAACCAGGTAGGCACATAGAGGACTCATTCTCATTAAAAACGGCGACCTGGCCAAGATAAAGCGTCATGGTGCAGACAACATAAAGTTACACATAAAAGACAAGACAGTGTTCAGTCAAAAGTGCATCGTACAAAAATAAGTCAAAATACAATAACTAGACAGTATTCCTAGTGGATCAATAATAAGAACATACTAGATAATTAAACTGTGTGTAAAATAAAGTGCAGTATGCGTTATTGACAAATAACAACACAGAAAGAAAAAGACGATAAAGTAATTGCACTAGTTTGCACAAGGGAGAAAATGGTAATGCTAACATGAACAATGGTGTGACAATAGGTTAGATATCAATCGTTTGAAAGCGGATAACGGTACAATTGATTCAAGCCTTAAGGAGTTTTGCAGTTCATTCCAGTCCTTAGCGGCCGAAAACTGAAAAGAAAAACGGCCAAAGGAAGTGTGGTGAGATAAACCTACTTGATCGCAGATTGCGAGAGGGGGAAGCTACCGAAATTAGGTTTCTCAAGTAGGTAGGGCCTTTGCCTAGGATAATTTTATAGATGAAATAGAACCAGTGTCTTTGTCGTCGGATGTGAAGGGAAGGCCAACCAATGAGTGTGTAGAGATTACAATGATGAGTGCTAAATGGAGCGTTGGTGGCAAAGCGTATAGCACTGTGATATAATACATCTAGCTTTCTAAGGAGAGTGTTAGAGGCGGATCTGTACACCACGACACCAAAGTCTAAGATGGGAAGGATAGTCATATTCACAAGAGCATGTTTAGCGGGGATAGTGAAAGAGGCCCTGTTACGAAAAAGGAAGCCAATCCTGGATTTTATTTTAGATTGGAGTTTGTTAATGTGGGTATGGAAGGAAAGTGAAGAATCTAGCCAAATACCTAGGTATTTATAAGTGTCAACAATTTCCAATACAAAACCATCCAGGGTGGAATTTTTTTTTGTATAGGAAGGTGCAGAGAGAGATCGATTAAAGATCATACATTTGGTTTTACTAGAATTTAAAATTAGTTGGAGACTAAATTTATTATTTGGCACAAATTATTGATTTAAAAAGGAGTTTACTGATTTAAAAACGATTGTATTGCTTCTGCTAAAGAAAATAGTCCGTTCCGCGTCCATGGCAACGCTCTGTTTTTCATGGCAACGGTGTGTTATACTTAGCAGCGGTCTGTTATCAAGAAATAACACACCGCATTCTACATTGGAATTCAACCAAGCCATGTAATAAAGCTATATAATCCGCGAAAAATAACTTTTGTTACTCGCGAGCTGTTTGTGAGGTGGCTTTACTCTATGTAGGCCTATGCACGCAGAGAAAACCCATCTCTTAGAGAGCGCGCAAGCACTGAATGTTTAAACTGGTAAGACTTTAAAAGACGATGCAATGCTGGCCCGATTGTGCAAGTGAATATTCCGTCATGTCCCGAATCCTAAACGTGAGTGTGTAGGCTATTATCGCCGCCTGCAGTGCTTGTCGCTTGGCTTGCGCACCCTATTTGGAGAGACGAGAGAGAGAAGACGCAGCACCGCTGAACACTTAAGCCAAATATACTTCCGCGTCGAACTTACGCCGTAGCTAATTGAATTGACTAAATGCACAACAGTATCGATACGGCAGCTGCTGTATCGATACGCACATCGTCAGGAGTTCATGACGATGTATCGTTGTATCGATATTCTGAGCACAGCCCTAGTGGACAGTGATGGGTTATAGCTGTAACAGAAGGTGTCAGATGGAGAGCATGTCCAGCCCTTACAAAGTGTTTGTTAAGGTTCTCTATAATGGAGGACTTGTTAGTGGTGACAATGTTTTCAAATCTTAAAGCGGTGGGCAGCTGGACAGAAGTGTTATTACCTTCCATGGACTTTATTGTGTCCCAGAATTTTTTAGTGTTTGTCCTACAGGAAGCAAATTTTTGTTTAAAAAAACTAGATTTAGCGTTTCTAACTGCCTGTGTGTACTGGTTCCTTGCCTCCTTAAATAATTGCAGGTCATGAGGATGTTTCGACGCTAATGCAGCACGCCACAAGGTGTTTTTATGTTGGCTTAGGTTGGTTAGGTCTGGGGTATACCAAGGACTGTATCTATGCTTAGTTCTAAATTTTATGAATGGGACATGTTTATTTAGACTGGCAAGGAAGGCGTTTTTAAAAAAGAACCAGGCGTCCTCCACAGTAGGGATAAGTTCAATGTCCTTCCAGGACACCCGAGCTAAATCGAATAAAAAAGCTTGCTCACTAAAGTGTTTTAAGGAGCGTTTAAATATGATAAGGGGAGGACTTTTAATGGCAGATCCATTGTGCATGCATGCAATAAGTCAATGATCGCTAATATCCTGACTAAAAACAGCGGACGAGAATTTAGAGGGTAAGTTATTTAGGGCGATATCAATGAGAGTGCCTTTGTCTGCCGATTTCATGTTATATCTAGTAGGTTCATTAATTATCTGTGTAAGATTTAGGGCATCGAGCTTAGATAATAGGGTATTTGGAGGGTTAAGCATATCATAATTCAAATCACCTAACAGTAGAAACTCTGAGGATAAGTGAGGAGCAATTAATTTGCAGATGATATCAAGGGCACAACTGGGAGCGGAGGGGGGTCTATAACAGACGGCTAGATTTATTTTTTAGTGAGACAGATCTTTAACTGTAGAAGCTCGAATTTTTCTTAGAGTTTACTAAAATTACTGACTGAATGAAAATAATAAAATAAAATAAAATTTTATAAGAGTTAATTTCCGAAATAACCAAAACCAAAGTACTAAAAATAGTTGAAAGTAGATAATTATCCACAAATATAATATGATAGTGTAGTATAATATAATTAATATAAAATAACAAAGTGCTAAAATGGAGTACTAAAATAGATAACAGAAAAATACATGTCCCAATTTAATGGAACATGACGCTGCACAGCATCTGTTTGCGTTATAGAGAAGAAAAAGTCAGACATACAGAAATACCGTGAAATCCAATGTAGGCCTGATGGCTGTGAGTGAAGGGACTGTACTGTGAACAAATCTCGTAACGGGGTATGGTCAGTCTGAAACAAAGATGAAATAAAACAGAACCGGCTCGTACATAGCTAAGTACCCAGTTAGCTGTTAGCAGTGTGAGGCGAAACTGGCAGCCTCCAGTCCAGATGAATGCTACGTAAACAAAGGCCCCAGCTAGCCGAAAGGCAAGCTAGCTCCAATGCTAGCTCGTGCTGACCAATGTCAACAGCCGTTAATTCGAGCAATGTTATGAGCAGTCCAGTCCAGTGTGCAATCAATGTTCACAGAATGAAGCAAGTTTTGTGCAAAGTTGAAGAATAACAGTCTATCAATCCAGAGGAACCGTGGATGGCATAGAGGACCCGGGCCCACCCTGCAGCTTGGCCGAGCGAAACGCTGCCAGCAGATAAATCATGAAGTGGGGCCCTTTCTTACAGGACGTTCACTTGGTTCGGAGGCTGAAGTAATGTGATCCAGACGTCCTCTGACACAGGTCTGTTCCTGGCGCCGATACCAGTAGCAGTGTGAAACGGAGCTGGCAGCCTCCAGTTCTGATGAGTGCAACGTAAACAAAGGCCCCAGCTAGCCAGAAGGTTAGCTCGTGCTAGCTCGTGCAGGCCGATGTCAACAACCGTTAACTCGTTCGATGTTAAGAGCAGTCCAGTCCAGTGTTGCTGTCCAGTGTTCACAGAGCAAAACAAAGTTTGTGCAGAGTTCAAAAACAACGGTCTGTCAATCCAGTGAAACCGTAGAAGGTATGAAGGACCCGGGCACTACCCGTAGCTTGGCTGGGTGAAACGCAGCTAGCACAGATCCCCTGGCTCAGATCGGCTCCCAGCGCCAATACTGCTGACCATCACAACTGGGCCAGAAGTAAATAAACCCAGTAAGATCGGCTGCTTAGTGCGTAAATACGATTAAAATAAGAGACAAAAAGTAAGGCATAAACGAGGCAAAAACAAATAAAGAGGACTGAGCAAGAAAGAAAGAAACAATGTGTAGAATATATACGAGGTATTTACACGGAACGATAAAAAACACGTCTGCAGCTCAGTCCGCCATCTTGGAATGTTCTAACATTGCAAAGTTAGAAGTTAATTAATCGGTCAGGTAACGCCCATTTTAACAGGCTGACCTAACGCTGCTGAGCACAATGTCCGAGCTTAACGAAACTTGGCACCCATAGACAACTGGGCATTCTGAGGATGCACACCAAGTTTCGTACAATTCCGCCACTAAGAGGCTCTTCAACTAAAAAATCATTATAACTCTGCAACCGTATAATCTATGAAGTTGAACATTTGCATACAGCTTCTTTGGTGGACGTCCTAACATATCCTCCAATATGACTTGTAAGCTTAAAAAAACCCCAATGAAATCAAATTTCAGCGGCTAATTACAGCATATCTGAATGGCCTACCTTTACAAAAAATGAGTAGCCTATATGTGCACATTGTGTTTAAATGAACATATATACCAAATTTTGTGAAAATCTGCCTCAAGGTGGCACTATAATAAGAAACTTTACATTTTAGCTACTAACTCCGCAACAGAGCGAATCAAAATTCTTTGTTGAATATGAGTCCACACATACACCACATATATTTTTATCAAACCCTATAAAATATAGCTTGCTGCTATGAGAGAGAGAGTGAGAGTGAGAGAGAGAGAGAGAGACATGTGAGTGTGATATAGACAGAAAGGAGGAGAGACAAGGTTGATCATGTGATGCACATTTAAACGGCTCATCCTCCATAAAACGTTTATAACTCTCACACAATCTCCATCACTAAAGTAAGACAGACACCTTTAATCCAACATGAAGAAGCTCTTCAAGTCCCTGTGGATCTTACTGGGTAACGGACAATACCTACAAAAAAGTCTCTTGGAGCATAGCCCTAAAGACAACAGGAAGTCAGCTATTTTGAACTTCCTCTCAGATTTTGTGCAGTTTTGCCATTTCCAGATGTTGTACTTTAACGAACTCCTCCTACAGTTTTGATCTGATCCTCTTCAATTTTGGTGAGTGTAATATTAATGCCTTTGCGACATTAAATTGCGAAGATCTTGAGTTTTCGTCGAATGGCGTGTCCTCGGCGGCCTGACATATGTAGATGTGCACACTCAATTTCAGCCTTTGGGTGATATATGCATCATCAGATTTTCATCATCATCATTGAATATGAGTCCACACATACACCACATATATTTTGATCAAACCCTAAAGGATATAGCTTGCTGCTATAGTCTAGCTGCTATGAGAGAGATAGAGAGAGTTGAGTGTTATATAGACAGGAGAGAGAGAGAGAAGGTTGATCATGTGATGCATAATTAAACGGCTCATCCTCCATAAAACGTATACAACTCTCACACACTCTCCATCACTAAAGAAAGACAGACACCTTTAATCCAACATGAAGAAGCTCTTCAAGTGCCTGTGGATCTTACTGGGTAACGGACAACATACATGCATCTGCTATTTTACGAGATTCACGCTAATATTTACTCTGTAATCTTCCCCTTCCTTCAGTAATGTTGACAACCTATGGTTCTAGTATAGTTTGCACTCATCTCGCTCTCTTCTGTGGATTTACTACACATTTTCATTCCAAGCATCTTACTTTTGTCATGGTTCGCATGAAATACGTCTCTCAATGTATAGATTGTAAATTCACTTCATCACTGGATCTCTGGAGTGTTTTTGTTACTTCGTTATTCTAGTTCTGCTTTACAAAATAAATCTTGAATCATTTGTGTATGCAAATTCACAGGAGAATCTTCGAGTCCCCCTTCATACTATACAGTATTAAAGTGAATTATTTGGAGAAAAGTTTTACTTTAATTCACAGCGCTGCAGAACCTGGTTATCTGAACTCATTCAAATCTGTTTTTTACTCAGGGCTTTTATTGATTCAAGAAATGGTGAATGGAGCAGAAGGTAAGCATCTATTTGGTTTCAAATATGTTTTTATCTTTATTCTATTCTTTCTGTTTGAACTGCCAGTTATAATAGTAATATGCCAGATTTTGGTATCCCATTTGGATTTAATTTTCAGGGGCATTTTAATCTTTTTCAGGGGCTTTTTCTTCCCAAACCACATAAAATACCACTCTTTCACTCTAATTTGAAAGTTTTAGTTAATGATGATAACCAGATAAGGATAACGGATAAAAACACTAAGGCAATTTATTTCAATGAAATGCTTTTAAAGACCCACTTTCCTAATGTTCAACAAGAATGAATAAAACTTGGTCTTTTTACTGGTCTTCTTTAAGAGAACGTTGCATTAGGGCAAACATCCACTCAGTCATCCACATATTCGCCCGGATATGCCGGAAAGGCAGTCGATGGTGTACGTGAAACCTATTCCCACACTAACACGCAGACCGACCCGTGGTGGAGAGTGGATCTGATGAAAGTATACAGAGTGAACAGAGTAGCTATCACTAACAAACTGACCAGCTATTATTATACCAGGATAAACGGGGCAGTGATTCGCGTCGGGAACGTTCTGGACATTTACAACAACTCCATGTGAGTCTTTCTTTGAATGTTTAGACTAATGTTGCTGCAGATGACCAGAAACTGATAACAGATTATCTCTCTGTCTGTAGATGTGCTGTAATTCCTACTATTCCATCTGGAGCCACGGCCACTTTCTCATGCGGCGGGATGGAGGGGCGTTACGTGATTGTCCATATTCCTGGAGATCAGAAGACTCTTACTCTTAGTGAGGTTGAAGTCTACGGGTATTTAGCAGGTAATTCATTGTTGTAGAACACTTTTCAATATATCATGCCATACAAAACTGAAAGTTGTTGCACTTTATTAATATCCTCCCAAACCAGTATGACGATATGTCATGCATGTGTCGTTGTGTGAGGAAGGTTCAGTCTTTGTTTAATTCTAACTACAGGAAGTGGGGAAAATGTTAACATAGGAAGTACAAAAAAGTTGGTGTGGAAATGACTCAATTCACCTCAAGTTGTTGTTCATCAATAATCCTGTAGCTCTCAAATCTCATTCACACAAGTGCATGTTCAAACTTTGAGTGTCAAGACGTGTCAGAACTTTATTCTTTTCCCAGGAAATCTGGCAGTAGATGGCGCCGCTACACAGTCGTCAACATCTGGGGACTGGTTTGGTGAAAAGGCCATTGATGGTAATCGAGGTCTCCAGCAGTTGAACACGGGATGCTCCTCAACCCTTAATGAGACTAACCCGTGGTGGAGGCTGGATCTGCGTCATATTTACCGAGTTACTAAAGTGGTCGTCACTAACAGACTAGACTGCTGTGCAGAACAAATAAACGGAGCGGAGATTCGCATCGGGAACTCTTTGGAGAACAACGGCAACAACAATCCCATGTGAGACTCTTGAGGTTGAAAGAACATGAGAGAAATGCAAAGATTCAACACACTATCTCCTTCATCAGTTTCTCTCTCTGTCTGTAGAGGTGCTGTTATTCCTGCTATTCCAGCTGGCGAGTCCTACAACTACTCGTGTGGTGGGATGGGCGGACGTTATGTGAATCTGATCATTGCTGGAGACATGAAGACACTCACTCTCTGTGAGGTGGAGGTTTATGGAGAAGGTAAAACATCATATTTTTTCTCCGCAAGACACAGTGAGGAGATTTAATGAACACAAAGTCAACTAATTCATATATTTACATGTATGAATGTATCTTTGTTCAGGTCCCGCTTTAAAAAGATCATTTGTAAAAATGCAGTTTAACTCCAGAATTGATTTGACTGACCCTTCAATGAGAGAAAATGTTCTGAAACAGGTGAGAGAAAGAAACACATTCAACCATAAAGAGCTACTGGTATTTTACAGTAATCATGAAGGTTGAATGGGATTAAAGTGATGTGATAAAGTTTGAGGCATTTCTTTGAGATTTGAGCATATATCATATTCCAAGCCCAAACTTCAAAAAGTTATGAGCAGTCTTGAATAAAAAATTAGATGACTAACTTGTAAGATTAATTTAAGCGGTTTATGCAACTGGCCACTGTTCTAATAATTTTAGTATGAATGTTATTTTCAGTTGGGATCTGCTCTTGCTGATAGAGGATTCACAAATGTGACACTGCAATGGTCTCAAACTCCTAAACGAGTGATCCAGGAGGTGAACGATGCTAAACGTGAGTCTTATAATGACTTATAAAATAATCTGCACAAATAGGAATGATTATTAAATTGGTAAGAGATGTAATAAGCAAATGTTTTATTTACAGGTCATTGTGGTAAAGAAAATTAACACTCTGGAAATCAACACTTTCTTCAGTTCACTAAATTCAAATTGTCTAAAGACAATGAAACTGATTCTAAATACTTTGTCTAAAATTTCTTCATAATTATGTGTTTACAATATAAAGACTTTTAAAGGACTTCTGTTTGCTTCCCTGTAACTGTTATTCACATATCTAAGAATTATAAATAACCTTGTGTAATTGTGTATTGTCAACAAACAGAGATAGTAATAAATGTAATAAAAATAAGTAAATAAATGTCAAATTTACATTCACACAACCCACAAGTATAATTCAAATTAATGACAGTTTTTGGTGTATTCACTTTTACAATTTTTATTATAATATCTATATATTGTACATTGCATTGTTTTATTATTTAAATTACATTCCTTGCCATTTTATGTTGTCGGAGATGTAAGGAGGTGAATGGACAGAGAACAGCTCATGCGTGGGGAACATAGACTGTAAAAAATATGGACAAAGCGTCTATGACGTCACCCATAGACTTTCTGAAGAACGGGTTTGAAGCCGTTTATGGGGGGTATGGGCGGCGCCATCTTGGAAAATCTTGGGAAATCCTAACCCCGCCCACCTTCTAACGCAGCGCACGTCACTCAGCTCGCTCGGCTACTCCGGTTATCTCTGTGTATATTTTAGGCAACGAAATATGTTATAAAACACCATACTAACTCTTTTCGTTTTCATTTAAAGAAATCTTAAACATTATAGCCACACAAATGTGGTTCAGGCAACGCATATTGATTATATTCAACTGCACATAACGTTTGCCTATTTATGAAAAAAAAAAAAATATATATAAAACACAAACCTGCCTCTTTTCATTTTAAATATAATATAAAAATATTAAACATTTTATGGTCCAGGCAATATGTGCATTTGTACTAAACAACTGATTTTGCAGTAAACAACATTACATATCATCTTCGTTGTATTAAAATTTAAAATGACAAAAACTCAACCCAGTCTCTTTTTGTTAAATTTCAGTTTTATCAATGTTAGCCATTATAAAAGTATAGGTAAAAGGTATAAGAAGCTATACAAATAAAGCAAACAATTCAGTCAAACATACAAAGTCAGCGCGAGTCTAACCATACATCGGTAAAGTTAAATAGCTTATAAAGTTATGAAACTTCCCCTCAGCCAAAACGATTGCCCAGGGGAAAAAAAATATAGATTCACGAGACCAAAAATCGCCCATTAGATATACACAAGACGAATTGTATCTCATGTTTAACCACTACAGAGACGCCAGAGTCCGCGGCATTGGCGGCAAACCTCAGAACGTCAAGCCGATGTAAGACTGTTCCAGGCGGGGTTCATCGCGCCGAGCACCCGGTCATCGCTGGATCAACTGGATAAAATTTTCATAAATCTTTAAATAAACCACAGATTTGAGCTTTAAACAACTACATTCTCGCCTGAAAAACTCTTAAAACTACATTTCATGATACAGAAACAGTAGTATTATATGTCAACTGTATTAAAAAATGGCGCTTCTTATGTTGTCATTCTCCGTGGCGCTGCCTTGTCAGCTGTCAATCAAGCTGTCAATCAAAGTTAACCACGCCCTTATTGTCATATATTTTATATCTAAATACGATCTAAACTAACGAGTTAGAAAAAAATTCACCCCCCTCAGAGTTGTCAGGCACTTGGAAGCTATCGAAAAATACAATAAAAGTCCATGGGACCAACTTGTAAAAACATGAGTTTATGCTGTGAAAACGGACATTTTAACATGGGGGCTATGGACATTTGCTCCCTTTTGGGACCTGCCCCTAGCGGATTTTCGATGTATTGCAGTTTTTCGCACTTCCGGGTAGGCTTCATTTTTCAGATCAGAATGTTGCCGCTTGGTGGGGAATGAGCCGCTGTTTCGTGATGCGGTGTTTTAATTTGATAGGCCTACCTGATGGAGACTTGAGATGCTGCCGCTGGTTACGCACGCAATACATCGATATGGATTGATGCATCGATCAAACGTCTAACGATACGATGCACTGATACCACACATAAAATATTGATATACGGCAGCTTTATTTTGACACACTCCACATCCTCACGTAACTTTTCTCAGCTGAAATAGACACCTGACAAGATTGACTGAACCCTTTGTCACAAAAGCCGGTAGCCTATGTTCCACTGTCAAGGCATTGCGAGTTCATTTTTTACAGCAGAAACGACAAGCCCCAAAAAGTCTGTTTTAGCGAATCAGTGCGCAGTATTCGCTTGCTTGTCACTTTGAAAAGACGCGCTAGCTGAGAGGAGTTTCGTCAAAGCTGACTAAAAGTGATCGAGGATGGATTTCAGCGAACTTGATGAACCTGTGATATCTTCTTCGGGGCGTAAAAGGAAAATAAAAGCTGAAACTTTCTCACGGAATCTTGCTAAAACAGCACGTTAGTGGTAAGGGAAAAGCTCTCTGTATTGCGTGTACGTAAATCACAACAACAAAGTTTGACAGGCGTCTATGTCAGTTGAGAAGATTAACGTTACAAAGATTAACCAAGTGTTTTATTATGTATAATAGCAATTACTTTGCTTTGCTTAACTCTGAAACATGAAATGTGGAGTTATCTGCTTTTGCCACAAAAAAAAAAAAAAAAAAAAAAAAAATACTTTCAATGAAATCTTGTTATAGAGTTAATTTGCAAAAACAGATAACTCCGTTCTTGTTCATTTTCATATATCATGTTTTTATTTTAAACTTGTAACAAACAACTTGTAAATGTCCCAATTGGGAGAGGGTGTGCAATTTTCAAAGAGTTTAATTAAACTTTCATGTTATATATTTTTGCATGTATTACTGTGAGTTAATAAACGTAACTGGTTGTGTACACTTGGCACATAATATCTAAATATCGATTAATCGATCTGTTATCGATCTGTTATTCGCGGATCTTGGTTCATCGGCGGCAGAGTGTTACAATGTGGATTGTCTCTTGGGACAGACGTCATTAACGTCATCTGGCCCTTCTATTACTGACCTTGGGTCTTCGGCGGCAGAGAGTGGCGATTTGGATCGTCTCTTTGGACAGACGTCATCAACTTCATCTGGCTTATCTATCCTAAGTACTCTTTCCCAGGTTGTGTTTTTCCCATATCGCGGAGATTGGTGCCTAGACATAAGAAATATCATCCTCATTGGAGAGGAGTAAACCTTGCCGACCTCCGACCTTTCAATTTTGTTCCATCTTTAAAATTGCAGACAGACATGCATTTCATACCACAGACTTCTGAAAATATTTTAAATATGGTCTTGATAAATGCTAGGTCTGTTGCAAACAAGACTTTTTTAATCAATGATTTTATTTCTTCTCGTGAGTTGGACTTTGTTTTTGTGACTGAGACATGGTTAAATGTTGATGAATTACACTCTTTCAGATACAGCCCCTGTTAATTATAATTTTCTGAGTACTCCCAGGGCAACTGGTAGGGGTGGTGGGGTCGCTACAATTTTTTAGAAATTGTTTTAAATGCCGACTGCTTTCAGTTGAATCCTATCTGAGTTTTGAAGTTCAACTGTTCAAGATTGATTTGGATTGTCCAGTTCTTTGTGCTCTTATTTATAGACCTCCTAAATACAATAAGGAGTTTATTAATGATTTTTCAGACTTCTTATCAACTGTGATTCCTACTTCTGACAGCCTATTAATTTTGGGTGATTTTAATATTCATGTGTGTTGTCCTGACAAACCATTGATCAAAGAATTTTTAGATCTTGTGGACTCTTTTAATCTTACACAATCTGTACTGGGGCCCACTCATAGGCAAGGGCACACACTGGATTTGGTGTTTTCTTCTGGTATTCCTGTCTGTAATGTTGACATTGTTGATATTCCTTTATCAGATCATAATTCTGTTATTTTTAATATTTCTGTTTCAAGAATTTTGCAGAGTTATAGGCCATTGGGAAACCGTGTACGTCTTATTACTCCTTTTACGGCCAGTCAGTTTGCAGATGTGTTGTATATTGTGTTACCGCTGTATTGTGACTGCATTTCCCATGATACACTTTTGTCCCTGTGTTCCCGGATCTTCCGGTGATATGTCAGAGCACGTCTAAAAGTAAACAGAGCAGTTCCGAATAACTCCGTGTGTGTGTGTCATATTTGCCTGCATTACACCGTTATACTCTTCTACAAGACACAATAAAGTGGCGACGAGGATCACGTAATCCGCGTGTGAGATGTAAATGCGGAAATGAAGCAGCTTGACGGCGAGATCGCTGGAAATGATCAATAATACGAGCCTGACGCTAATCCACGTCTTGACTGAAGAGGGGGAAGAAACACAACGATTCAGATAAGTGATTGAATTGATTGAAAACGACAGAGAACGGTACAAAATGGCAGCGGTTTTTGGCAATATCGGTCCTTTTGATGAAAATAGTGAGCAGTGGAGCTCTTACACAGAAAGATTTGGGTACTTTGTAGCAGCAAATGCTATTGAAGAAGATAAAGTTGTACCCACCTTTTTAAGTGTGATGGGACCAAAGACATATACACTTCTGCGTAACCTCTTGCAACCAGAAAAACCGGGAGAGAAAACGTATGTTCAAATTGTTGAAACTCTCAAAACGCATTTCTCTCCAAAGCCCTTAGTAATTGCAGAGCGATTTCGATTTCACCGACGAAATCAGCTAGAAGGAGAAACTGTGGCAATGTTTGTAGCGGTGCTAAAAAAATTAGCTGAACATTGCGAATTTGGTGAAGTGCTAAATGACACACTTCGAGACAGATTAGTCTGCGGACTCCGCTGCGAGGGCATTCAAAAAAGACTGTTAACAGAGAGCAACTTGACACTAAAAAGAGCAATTGAGCTGAGCGTGTCGATGGAACTGGCTGCGAAGGAAGCACAGCAACTGAGCTCAAACAGTAAAGTGTATAAAATGGAGTCAGAAAAACCAACTGAAAATAAAGGCCCATGCTTTCGCTGTGGTAAGACGGGACATTCACCTGTTGCGTGCTGGTTTAAAGATGCAGAGTGCCGCAGCTGTAAGAAAAAGGGCCACATTGAACGTGCATGTAAAAATAAGGCAGAAAGGAGGAAACCGCAGCAGAAACAAGTATTCAGAAGAAAGCAAAAGCAACGCGTTTTTGCAGTTGGGCAGGAAAACAAGGAGGTTACTGACACATCTGATGATGAATTTCCTTTGCATGTGCTCACTGTTGCAGGGGGAACAAAGGCTTATAAGGTCACTGCGCTGCTGGAAGGACAACCTGTAAAAATGGAGATTGACACTGGTGCTGCTGTGTCGCTCGTGTCGGATGCGGTATACAGCAAAATACTGAGCCACCTGCCACTCACACCACCAGATGTGGTGCTTAAGACTTACACTGGGCAAGCGGTAACTATGAAAGGACTCACTCAGGTAACAGTTGAACTGAATGGACAAACAAAAACACTGCCATTGTATGTGGTTTTGGGTGGTTACCCATCGTTGATGGGACGTTCTTGGCTGGAGCAGCTCAAGGTGGACTGGTCAGCCATACATATGTTGACACCTAAAGCACTGGACCTCGAAGTTATTCTTCGAAAACACAGTGATGTTTTCAAACAGGAATTGGGTAGCATGGAGGGAATCAAGGTGAACTTAACTGTAGAGCCGGAAAGTCAGCCAAAATTCTTAAAGGCCCGACCCCTTCCATATGCGTTAAAACCCAAAGTAGAGGCAAGCTTAGCTGAGCTCATGAAGGAGGGTGTACTGGAACCAGTCAGTCTGAGTAAGTGGGCAACACCCATTGTTCCAGTTTTAAAGAAAGACGGAGGCATAAGGATCTGTGGAGATTTTAAAGTCACCGTAAATCCAGTCTTGTCAGCAGAACAATACCCCTTGCCTCACATCAATGATATTTTTGCTGGGTTGACAGGAGGGCAAAAATTCAGCAAAATCGACCTAAACCAAGCATACCTGCAGATGCATGTCGAAGAACAGTCCAGAGAACTTCTCACCATCAACACCCACAAAGGCTTATTTCGGTATAAACGGTTACCATTTGGAATCACGTCGGCACCATCCATTTTTCAGCGAGCAATGGATCAGATTCTGGCAGGCCTTCCAGGAGTGGTGTGTTACTTAGATGATATTCTAGTGACTGGCACTGATGAAGAATCGCACTTACAGCACCTGGATGCTACCCTTAAGAGACTGAAAGAATACGGATTGAGAGTGCGCAAGGAGAAATGTGAATTTTTCCAGGGTTCAGTCGAGTACTTAGGGCATGTCATTGATGCCTCTGGGTTGCATACATCCCCATCCAAGGTTAAGGCCATTGTGGATGCTCCAGTGCCCGAAAATGTAAGCCAGCTACGGTCTTTCCTCGGGTTACTAAATTATTATGGGCGTTTCATTCCCAACATTGCTACGCTACTGAAACCTTTGCACAAATTGTTGTGTCATGAGAAGAATTGGAGGTGGACCTCTGAATGCCAGGATGCATTCAAAAGAGCAAAAGAGACACTTTTAAAGTCAAATGCTCTCACTTATTTTGACCCTGCTCTTCCCATCCAGTTAGCCTGCGACGCTTCTCCATATGGTGTGGGAGCTGTCTTGTCCCACATCATGCCAAATGGTCAAGAGAGGCCGATCGCATTTGCTTCTAGGAGTCTGAGTAAAGCAGAAGCAAACTATGCTCAGATCGAGCGAGAAGCGTTGAGCATTGTGTTTGGCGTTCGTAAGTTTTATCAGTACATCTTTGGAAGGAAGTTCACATTGTTGACCGATCATCGCCCACTCACTGCAATTTTTGGCCCACACCATGGCATTCCCTCTCTTGCTGCCAGTAGGATGCAAAGATGGGCTTTGTTGTTATCCGCTCATACCTATGACATCAAATATCGGAAGTCGGAGTTGCACGGGAATGCTGACGGTCTTTCCAGATTGCCTCTCGCTGACAGGATAAAAGAGGCACAAGTTGCGGAAATCTTCTATTTCAGCCAGGTGGAAAGGGCCCCAGTAACAGCTGTGCAAGTACGTAAGAACACGCGCAATGACCCTGTTCTGTCCAAGGTCATGGATATCATCATGACGGGTAAAGGGGAGAGTGATGACTTGGAGCTGAAACCATACATCTCTCGACGTCATGAACTCTCAGTGCAGTCAGGTTGCTTGCTGTGGGGAAGGAGAGTGATTATTCCCCCAGCTCTGCGCAAGCCAGTGCTAAATCAGCTGCATGTGGGACACTGTGGAATGGTCCGAATGAAAGAAATTGCCAGGAGTTACTTCTGGTGGCCTGGAGTGGACGGTCAAATTGAGGAAAAGGCAAGAACATGTACGTCATGCCAGCGCATACGCAATGTACCACAACTGGCACCACTGCACCCATGGGAATATCCAGAGAAACCATGGCATCGCATTCATATTGATTTTGCAGGGCCAGTGGAGGACAAGATGCTGCTGGTTGTCGTGGATGCGCACAGTAAGTGGCCGGAGGTGGCTATAATGAAGTCTACCTCAGCTGAAAAGACAATTGAGAAACTAGGAGAAATTTTCAGTAGATTTGGACCTTCAGTGCAGCTGGTCTCGGATAATGGCCCCCAATTTACATCTCATGAAATGGCCACATTTCTGCAAGCTAACGGGGTGCAGCATATCACATCATCACCATACCATCCTGCAACAAACGGGTTAGCAGAGAGGTTTGTCCAAACTATGAAACATGCTTTGAAAGCTTCACTCGGGCAGGGGACATTCCATCAACGCCTTCATAGCTTCTTGCTGTCCTATCGCAGTACTCCGCACGCAACTACTAAAGTTTCACCAGCGTCTTTGTTGTTCAATAGAGAGCTCAGGACAAACTTTGAGCTGCTTAAACCAGCAACACTCCAAGAAACTGTCTTGCGACAACAAAATAACCAGGTACAGCGACGGAACTTGCGAGCCAAGGACAGAAGCTTTGGTATAGGCTCGCCAGTGCTCGCCCGAAATTATGGTCATGGTCCGAAATGGGTTCCAGCTACTGTGGAGGCCCAGACGGGTCCAGTTTCGTATAAAGTCAAAACTGCTGGAAATTGTTCTTGGAGGAGACACAGTGATCAGTTGCTTAAGGGAGCCGAAGCATTGATGGATCTTCCCGAAGTCGTGGATGTCACTGATAAAAATAGTGACAGTATGCCAGCTCCTGAAGTACCCATCACTGAGCCCATCAAGACCTCAAATTGTCCATCAGTCAAGGAACAAGCATCACCGGTTGTTTTGACAGAAGATGGAAACCAAACACTTAACCGCCGATACCCAGTTAGGGAGCGGCACCCACCTCAGCGTTTTTTGGATTACACTTAGTTAGGAGCTACCCTTATTTGCTTCGGGGCAGAATAATCCCCAAAAGGGTTAGCTAGGGTTTGAGGTAGTCTACCCTCACTCCCAGGGAATTAGTTGTTCATATAAGTAACCAACAAGATGACTGAATGTTCTAAAAGAAAAATGTTCATAAGAGAAGTTGAATTTCATAAATGTATTACTACTGATATTACAGTTAATTGTAATCTTTTTGTTAGACCTCAAAGATTAAGGGGGAAGGAGATGTTGTATATTGTGTTACCGCTGTATTGTGACTGCATTTCCCATGATACACTTTTGTCCCTGTGTTCCCGGATCTTCCGGTGATATGTCAGAGCACGTCTAAAAGTAAACAGAGCAGTTCCGAATAACTCCGTGTGTGTGTGTCATATTTGCCTGCATTACACCGTTATACTCTTCTACAAGACACAATAAGATGCATATAATCTTGTAGAGTTGTCAGGTTCCACAGTGTCAGGTATTGTTGATATGGGTACTGAAGAAATTATTTCCTGGTTTAATACAAAATGCAATGAAATCTTAGATGTATGTGCACCTTTAAAAATAGTAACACCTAAAGTAAAAAGTCAGCCATGGCTTAATTACAGCACCCGGGCCTTAAGACAAAAATGGAGGAAAGCAGAGAGGCAATGGAAAAAAGATAAACTTCAAGTATCCTATGACATTGTTAAAGATAGTATGATCAGTTATCAGCGAACAGTCAAGGCAGCAAAAGTGCAATACTTTTCTGACTTAATTAATAAACATTTGCATAATCCGAAAATTTTATTTAGCACAATAAATTCTGTACTGAATCCTTTGACACATATTTACCCAGACCCCACACCTAAAGCTTGTGACAATTTAAAAAAAAAAATTGTGGGCAAGATTAAGACAATAAGGGCTGGTATCGATTCTGATCCTTCTCTCTAGAATTTTTTTCCTTGTTCTACATATTTTTTGATATAGATATAGTTAAACACGTGAGACCTACTACTTGTTCATTTGTTCACTTGTTCAGATGTTATTCCTTCTCGACGACTTCTCCAGGTTCTGGATGTTGTAGGCCCAAGAATTTTGGGTATCTTAAATAGTAGCTTAGCCAATGGTATAGTTCCATCCAGTTTAAAACATGCTATTATACATCCTCTCCTTAAAAAGCCTAAACTTGATCCTTTAGTTTTAAGTAATTATCGCCCAATTGCAAAGTTGCCTTTTTTTATCAGAATTTTTGGAGGCTGTCTATCATCAGTTGTCCTCATTTTTAAAAAGAAATTCTATTTTTGACAGATTTCAGTCAGGTTTTAAAACCTTTCACCTTTAGCACCTTTAAAAGTGATCAATGATTTATTGCTTGCTTGACTCACACTTGACTCAGGAAAGTGTGCTGTTCTCCTTCTCCTCAATCTCACAGCTGCATTTGACACTATAGAACATGAAATTCTGCTAGAGCCTTTGTGTCAGTGGGTAGGGATCCAGGGAACTGCCCTCAAAAGGTTTTCTTCTCTTGTAAAGGACAGAAGCTCTGCAGTACAATTGGGTGGTAATTTCTCTGATTCTGTAACCAGTACGTGTGGAGTTCCACAGGGTTCAACTTTGGGGCCTATATTGTTTTCTTTGTACATGTTACCACTCTGCATTATTTGTCAAAAGCATAATGTTGCGTATCATTGTTATGCAGATGATACTCAATTTTATCTTCCATTAAAGGCAGATGAAAGCACTGCATTAGATCCTTTGATGAATTGCTTGAGAGAAATTAAACTATGGATGGCACAGAATTTTTTACAACTCAATGAAGCAAAAACAGAATGCCTCGTTTTTGGCTCAATTAGGTCACGCACACACATATTTCTAGGAGTTATTTTGAGTTTAAATTTGATAAGCAAGTAAATTCAGTAGTGACGGCTTGTTTCTTTCATTTAAGGCGCTTTGCTAAAATTAAACCCTTTTTGTCTTTTTATGATTTGAAGCAGGTTATACAGGTGTTCATATTTTCAAGGTTGGATTATTGTAATTCATTGTATCTGGGGCTTCCTTGTGTTCTGTTGAATTGCCTCAACACTTACAAAATGCGGCATCTAGGCTGTTGACTGGGACCAAGAAGCAAGTTAGTGTTTCCCCAGTACTAGCTTCACTGCAGTGGCTCCCAGTTAATTTCAGGATCCAGTTTAAGGTCTTACTGTTTGTTTTTAAGGCCTTGCATGGCCTAGCTCCTGAATAGATTTCAGATCTTCTTCAAGTCTTGTTTTTACCATATTTTGCATTTGGTGGCTGAAGGGTTATTAGTTGTCAGGGAAAGTTCATCTGTTATCATTAGCCAGACAGCTCGGGTGTCACAGAAATGGAAATCTCTGTTGACACTCTTTGAATGTTATTTTCAATGCAAAATATGAATGTCTACATGCGCTTCACGTAAAAAGTTTCCAAACAGAGCATCACAGGCTTTACAAAGTGGACGAATCCCACACAACCTTTCTCGTCCCTGAAAAGTGTCGTCATGATGAGGATTGATTTGATCTTTGTGCTTTTGTCAGGTGAGTTTATGATATTGAATCTGCATCTTACATGAGTGTGAATATGATTTTCAAGAAATTAAATAATGGGTTATGCAGGGATTCCCAATTTGTTTTTGTCAATGAACCCTTTTGACTTAAAATATTTACCCTTGAGCTTGATGGGGGTGGGCGATATGACGAAATCTTATAACAAGATACGAGGTATTTTATTTCACGATACCAATATATATCACAATATAGTTATTTTTGCTTTAAATAAAGTTTTTATGATTTCACATTTTTTTAAACCATTGAAATTTCATAATTCTTATCACCATTTTCAATATCACAAAAACTACTAGCCTAACTAAAAAACTCAAGCTTACTGAAGACAAGTAAACCGTGAATAAAGAAATTAATTACAAGTATGTAGGAAAACAAACTACAATAGAACAAATAGGCTGCTACATAAATTGCATAAAGTAATCAAATGTATAAAAACACTGCATGGTCTTCACTGCGTAAATTAAATATACATTTATTCTTGTTAAAGTTACAAAAGTGAGAGAGCGGTGAGAGATTTTCTCCCTTTTTTGTTGTTTGATTAGCATTAATAACGATAGCAGGTTTATTAGGCTGCTGTCACTTTAAGACCGACTGCACAGATCTAATATACTTGTGCGTTTTCTTTCTCAACTGTTTACATTCACTTAAGACATGAATGCCGTGTGACGGGTTAATGTCTCTCCACAGCTCTGAGCTCCGCTGTGAATTCCCGTGTATTTTACATTATTTCTGAGACAATGAGCTGGTCAGATGCACAGGCGTACTGCAGACAGAAACACACTGATCTCGCCACTATTGATGACCAGGCGGAAATTGCTGAGCTGTTAACTTTCCCCAACTTTCCCCAACCCCAAGAATACATGTGGATTGGACTCTATCGGAAGACAGGGACTTCTCCCTGGATCTGGTCCGATCAGAGCAAATCCGAGTTCAGATTTTGGACTAGCGGACAGCCGAACAACTATGGTGGCAACCAGCTTTGTGTGCTCATATATTCTGATGGATCCTGGAACGACGAGGAGTGTCTGAAAAAATGGCCATTTATCTGCTATGGTGAGTTGTTTGCAATTTAACTTAACTGCTCATAGGATTGATTTTTGAAAAATTTAATAAAACAAAAATGGGTGACACTTTATATTACGACCCGCAAACAACTGTGTAAGTAAACCGAAATTACGGTGTACATTTCTGTAATTATAGTGTACTTCCGTGTAGGTATAAGGGAACAATAATTAAGTTTTGGGTAATAAAAGGGGAACAAGCAGATATACAACCTGCAAAGAACTTCATAAGTAATACGAAATTACGGTGTACGTTTCTGTAATTATAGTGTACCTCCGTGTAGGTATAAGGGAACAATACGTTAAGTTTTGGGTAATAAAGGGGTACAACCAGATATACAAGAAAATTATTTATTATGTAATTATTTTAAAAATAACAGGTACCTATTCTGTTAATATATTCCAGGCAAAAATTGTACGTCTGTTGTATATAAAAGTTATTATCACATTTCTGGCAAAATATGTTCTTGTGCAATGTAGTTACAGGGTAATTTTGACATCTGTGGGTTGTAAATTAAACTTTGTTGTTTGAGTATACTGTAGAAAAGACAATGCTTTATTAAGATGAGAAAGTGTTTTGAAATGTTTTTTGTAAAATAAAAGTCAGAAATTAAATGGGATCCTTTATTGTATATTTACTGCACTTACCCTGTAACTACACAGAACAAGGGGGTAACAAGCGCCACTTTAATTTACAGCCCGCAGGAGTTACACTTACCCTGTAACTACACAGAACAAGGGGGTAACAAGCGCCACTTTAATTTACAGCCCGCAGGAGTTACACTTACCCTGTAACTACACAGAACAAGGGGCTAACAAGCGCCACTTTAATTTACAGCCCGCAGGAGTTACACTTACCCTGTAACTACACAGAACAAGGGGGTAACAAGCGCCACTTTAATTTACAGCCCGCAGGAGTTACACTTACCCTGTAACTACACAGAACAAGGGGGTAACAAGCGCCACTTTAATTTACAGCCCGCAGGAGTTACACTTACCCTGTAACTACACAGAACAAGGGGGTAACAAGCGCCACTTTAATTTACAGCCCGCAGGAGTTACACTTACCCTGTAACTACACAGAACAAGGGGGTAACAAGCGCCACTTTAATTTACAGCCCGCAGGAGTTACACTTACCCTGTAACTACACAGAACAAGGGGGTAACAAGCGCCACTTTAATTTACAGCCCGCAGGAGTTACACTTACCCTGTCACTACACAGAACAAGGGGGTAACAAGCGGCACTTTAATTTACAGCCCGCAGGAGTTACACTTACCCTGTAACTACACAGAACAAGGGGGTAACAAGCGCCACTTTAATTTACAGCCCGCAGGAGTTACACTTACCCTGTAACTACACAGAACAAGGGGGTAACAAGCACCACTTTAATTTACAGCCCGCAGGAGTTGCACTTACCCTGTAACTACACAGAACAAGGGGGTAACAAGCGCCACTTTAATTTACAGCCCGCAGGAGTTACACTTACCCTGTAACTACACAGAACAAGGGGGTAACAAAGCCCACAGGAGTTACACTTACCCTGTAACTACACAGAACAAGAGGGTAACAAGCGCCACTTTAATTTACAGCCCGCAGGAGTTACACTTACCCTGTAACTACACAGAACAAGGGGGTAACAAGCGCCACTTTAATTTACAGCCCGCAGGAGTTACTCTTACCCTGTAAATACACAGTTGAAACGGGTAACAAACACTACTTACTATGTAACAATACGAAACAACACTATTTGCACAGTAATTACAGAGAAAGGTACTCTTATTAAAATAAAAAAAACCCTTTAATTACACAGTATATTTGCCCTGACATTTAAGTGTCATTGCAATACAATGTGATAAGGTAAGTACTAAGTACATGGTACGTTCTAAATTAAAATCATGGCAGAAACTTTTTTGGCTTAACGTTAAGTAGTTTAGTAAGAAAAGCCAATAAATAGCATTGCCAATGTTTTTCGAAATCAGCTGTTTATAAAATTGTTTCAGATTCAATTTTTATCATACTGTGCTTACATACAGCCATATATATATATATATATATATATATATATATATATATATATATATATAGTTTAATTTTAACTACATTGCACAAGAACATATTTTGCCAGAAATGTGATAAAAACTTTTATATACAACAGACGTACAATTTTTGCCTGGAATATATTAACAGAATAGGTACCTGTTAGTTTTAAAATAATTACATTATAAATAATTTGTATATCTGGTTGTACCCCTTTATTACCCAAAACTTAACATATTGTTCCCTTATACCTACACGGAAGTACACTATAATTACAGAAACGTACACCGAAATTTCGGTTTACTTACGCAGTTGTTTGCGGGTCGTAATATAAAGTGTTACCCAAAAATGACCAAATATAGAGATGCAATGTTTCCGCCTGACCGGAACGATATATTGTTATTTGTAGCATTTATTTGTATTTGTTTTCTTTTTTCGGTATTTGATAATTCTCCACGGCACACCTGACAGCCTGTCACGGCACAATGGTCGGGAAACACTGCGTTAACTTGTGTTGCCTTATTAGTAAATGTTAGAAATTAACATGATAAATGCTGTACAAGTAATGTTCGTTTTTAGTTCAGATGAACTAATACAGTGAACTAATCTGAGCAAATGAGACCTTACTGTAAAGTGTTTTAAGGAAATTTAAATTTTTCTTGGACAGCTGCTTGTCAATGCCACTTATTTTAACTTCTTTATTAGCCTGAGAACTTCATCATGTGTGTTTCTCTCGCAGATGAAGAGATGAAGAGACAGATCGTGAGATTGGAGGTGAAATCAAGTCGAAATTTGAATGATCCTGAAGTGAAGAAAGAGATTTTAATGAAGGTTAGTTCAATACACTGATCACTGTAGATATATTAATGACTTACCAAGAGCCTTGTGTGATAAAGGTCTGTGTTCTTCAGATAGAGCGGATGCTGAAAGAGAAAGGACTGACAGAAGAAGCCAAACTGTCGTGGAAACTTATTTCTGGAGATGGAGAAAATGTCTTTCAGAGAATGTGGTATCAGAAGAATGAAGTTTCTAAGACGCCCTGCAGCAGAATCAGGAACTGACCGTCTCATTTTAGTTGTAAATGTTCTGGCTGGGAAAGTTATGAACAAACCTTCTTCCCGTAACGTTAATAGAACGTTTGTTCAAAGTTAGCTGGTCTTTTATAATGGATAAAGCACAAAAACAAAATTTTAAACATTTAGTTTGATGTTAGTTTAACATTTTGTAAATGATAAAACTAGTTTCAGAACGTCCAGAGAACATTCAAAAGCAACGTTCCTGTTTGCGTTATGATGAAATGGTATGAACCGCGTAACCAAGAAAAAACGCTTTTAAAACATTTAAAAAACTGGATGTTTTGAACGTTTACATAAAGTTTTTTTTAGCTTGCATTAACAAAACGTTGTTAGCAGATGCTTTTGTTAGCAGGGTAGCTGCTCTCTGTCATATGTGCACTTCTGTAAAGCTGCAAAAATAGGATTTGTATGTTTTGTATAACAATAAATCATTCTTGCATCTTACACTGATGGTTTAGCCACACTTTGAATGCGTTTGCATTGTTAGTTGAGTCTTATTCTGTCCTAAAAGATAAATGTAAATGTAAATTGAAAAGCAAGACATGACACCTGTAGGTTAACACCTGTCCTGTAAGATGAAACATAAAATGTTTTTAGTGAGTTGTAAATCTGCCATTTACAGAAACAACGTTTTATTCCATTGCAAGTTAAAGTAGGAGTGAAAATCCAGCTTTTAATGTTGTTTATGTGTCTATGTGGTGTTTTTAATATGCTTTAAGACAAATCATGTGTAAATTCATAAGTCGACAGCATTGCTGAGTATTTCCTCCTTAAAACTGCAGTGAACCAAAGACAGTCTCAAAAACACGCTTTGAAATCGCTGGTGTTTCTGACATCACAAACTACCTTGTAACCAATCAGATCAACGTGTGATCGTCAACCAGTGGATCGCTGAGCTGAGTGAGTGAGTGGAGGCGGGGCTCATACCTGGGTATCAACGAGACAACAAGTGTGTATTGATAATAGGAACATTTTTGACTGTGCAAGAGTGTGCAGGACGGTACAGGTTTGTGCTAATGCGTGTTTTACTATGGTTAATTGGTAAAGAGTGATGTTTAAGGAACAATATGGACAGTGTGTGCGCTATATCTCCAAGGTATGGACTTCATATTTCTATGTTGTGAACTAGAAAGAATTAGACACCACAGGAAGCTAATTAACAAAAATGTTTATTAATTGAAGCACAATAAAGAAAGACACTGTTTGCATCTTACATCTGTGTTCATGGAGTTTGTACACACCAATTACTTGCTCACTCTTGTTACCAATACCAGCGGCTTAGTGGAAGCCGGAACAGTAGTGCTCATATTTGTGTTCTTTCTAATCCATTTATACTGTTCTTGCATTTATGCAGAGGTGGACAAAGTACACAACTTCCTTGCTTGAGTGAAAGTACAGATACTACTAGTCAAATATTAGATTAATTTAGTTTATTTGAGCTGTTCACAATCATGTTTGTTACAGAAGTCATAAACTTACACAGTAATGGAAGCTCAAAAGGAGTAGGCTGAAGCAAGGAAGCTTATGTGCGCCTACCCCTATGTTCAATACTCTCAGTACTGGATTTCACATTTGTATTCCCAATTGTAACTCAACTAATAACACTGCATTTAACAATTTATGTTACATTGATAAGGTTACCATAAAATATGCAAAATTCAAGTATATCAGTTTCATACCCAGGCACACACAACCACGAGCGTGCACCTGTTTATGAGTTACATTTCCAACCATATAATCAGTAATATGGACGTTACAAATTTCAGCTTTTGACATGGTAAGAGCTTGTAGCTACATTCCACATCAAACATATATTGTAGAGATAACTGTACAATGTTTGAGTTATACATCTATTGTACAAGCAGCATGACTACATCTGTATTAATAAGTTCTTCCATAAGGCATTATGTCGTGAAGGATAACATTAACCCAGAATCCTGCATACTACTAGAAAATTTACACCTGATGTTAGCAAAAAAAAACAATCATAACTGACACAACTGACATGGCCAGTCTCCATATTATTCACTTCTTTCAATTATTATTATTATTATTATTATTATTATTATAATTATAGTAATTTTTGGTTAACCATATGTTTATTATCATTTTTATCGATTCTATTATGCAGGTATTAGATTCAATAGTATCATCATTATTAACAGTATTGTTTAGAAATAAAAATGTTCTTATACATATTTTATCTTGTTATCACCTTGTCATTACCATCTCCACAGCAACTGGGTGTACATTTACAACATTCATTTTGATTATGATGTGTACCCTATCTTGTGTTGTGCATTAAAAAGCCAGGGTGTGGGCCAGTTGGGAGTGGGTCTTAGCCCCCATCCAACAGGTCCGCCCAGCTACCCTAAATAATTGTCTTGGCGGGTGATGTTTGCAACCTTTGCTGTGTGATGCGTTTAAGAAGACGATGTTTCATGAGCCAGTCTGGAGGAGGGGGTCCTTCACCCGACAGGTCCATGTCTCGTCTGCCCTAATTCTCTTTTGTCTATCGTGTGTCGCAATAGTAATGACAATGGTAATAAACAGCGTTCGTTTAACTCAATTTCCTAATTTTAATTATGACAGATCATGTGGAGACATTGGTGACAGTAGTTGTATCAGCATGATATGATTTATTATACACATTTTAATAGACAGTGACAGAAATCCTGCTTAGTGGTTACATTTGACATATTGCCTTAAGATACTTATCTAATATTATTTTTTGAATTGATGAAAATTTACAGCACTTTTTAATTCCTCCTTTAAGTCATTCCATAAGTTCACACCTCTTCGAGTGACACATTGGCTCCTGAGGGTAGTACGAACACACTGCACCTTAAAAGTAAGCGTTCCCCGCAAATTATATCTGCCTTCTCTGTTGATGAATAATTGTTAGATGTTGCTAGGAAGTTGGTTAGCTCTAGCTTTAAATACAATTAAAAGCACTTTTAGTTTTATTAAATCTTCAAGTTTTAGAAGGTTAGATTTTTTAAACAGTGTGTTAATATGGTCCCTGAACTCAACGTTGTGCACTATCCTAATAGCTTTTTTTTTGTAGTTTAAATACAGTCTCTAGATGGGTACTGTAGGTATTTCCCCAAATCTCCGTGCAGTAACTGAGGTAAGGAAGTATGAGCGAATAGTACAAGATATGGAGAGCTTGTTGGTCCAATAGATATCTACACTTGTCCATAATAGCAATATTTTTTGCTCATTTAGTATGTATGCTGTTTATTTGTGGTCTCCAGCTAATATTGTATCTAAGAATCACTCCTAGAAATTTATACTCTTTTACTCTTTCTATTTCAACATTGTTAATTTTGATTTGAAACTGTACATCCTCCTTACGTTTACCAAATAACATCACTTTTGTTTTCATTATATTTAATGATAATTTGTTTTGATTGAACCATTGTTTAAGTTTCTCTAACTCCGCTGTGATCTCATTCACAAGTAGCTGAAGATTTTTGCCTGAGTATAAGATTGTGGTGTCGTCGGCAAATAATATACATTTAAGTTTAGACGATATAGCACAGATCATTAATGTACAACAGGAACAATATTGGTCCCAATACCGAACCTTGAGGGACTCCACAAGTGATGCTCCTCCATCTTGACCTTTGCTCACCTACCTGTACAAATTGCTGTCTATCAGTTAAGTAAGACTTCATCCAGTTATACAAGACCCCTTATCCCATTTTGTTGTAGTTTTTGTAAAAGCATTTCGTGGTCTATAGTATCGAAAGTTTTTAGGAGATCAATGAATATACCCACAGAGTACACTTTGCTCTCAATTTTGTCACTTATATATTCTATTAGATCAATCAATGCATGAGCAGTTGACCTATTTTTTCTAAAACCGTATTGACTATCGTGAAGTAAGCTATGGCTACTAATAAAGCCATTCAGGTGTGCAACAAAAAGTTTTTCCAATATTTTTGATAATTGAGAAAGTATAGAAATAGGTCGATAGTTTGTGAACTGATGACTATCCCCGTTTTTATAAATTGGAATGACCTTTGCGATTTTCATGAGCTGAGGAACTTCTCCATTTAGAAAAGATGTGTTGCAGATATAGGTTAGAGGTGTTGCTATATTACATATTACCTTCTTAATTATGGCCATATCAAGATCGTTCCAATTTGTGGACTTTTTATTTTTACAATCATTGACTATTTCGATGATTTCATTCTCATTTGTTGCAGTCAGAAACAGTGAGTGTACAATTTTATTTGTGTAGCCAGCGTAATTATGATCTGTGGTGGCAATCTTTGATGCCAGCTGTGGGCCGATGTTAACAAAAAAATCATTAAATGCGTTAACAAGTTTATCCATATTTGTTACTTTTTGGTCATCCTTAATCATGTAATCATGGAACGAACGTGGCATATTTATAATCCTTATTAATTACATTATTCAATACTCCCCAGAGACCTTTCATATTATTTTTATTTCTCTCAATCAAATTTCTGTAGTACAGTTTCTTACAGGTTTTTATAATACTTATTAATTTATTTTTGTACTTTTTATATTTTACTTCCGATTCTTTCGTCCTTTTCCGTATAAAAGTTTTACATAAGGTTTTTTATTTTTGCACGCATTTAACAATCCCTTTGTCATCCATGGACTTGTTTTATTCATC
Organism: Squalius cephalus; assembly: GCA_022829025.1. NCBI lineage: Eukaryota > Metazoa > Chordata > Actinopteri > Cypriniformes > Leuciscidae > Squalius > Squalius cephalus. The sequence goes on from CM040793.1 coordinate 2,616,881, forward strand.
TGTGTATACGTTTTTACAGGGCAGTGTTGATCATATAAGTTATTAAATGTATTAACAAAACTATACTTTGTTTACATCATTTTCTCCAAGAACATCATCCCAATTTTGTTTGGACAGGCTTTGGTTAAGAGTATTTATTGACTGTTCAGATCTTAGTCTAATTTTCTTTGTTATTGTTTTACTTATCTTTTTCGTATTTATTCTTTTTTCATAGGATATAAAAATTGGTAAGTGATCGCTGATATCATTAACCAGCAATCCACTTGATATATTAGTATTCTGAATATTTGTGAATATATTATCGATTAAGGTAGCGCAGTGTGCAGTTATCCTTGTGGAATGCGTAATTGTTGGATATAAAGAAAGACTGTACATAGCTGTGATGTATTGTATGCTTGCAAGTTTTGCATTTGAGACAGTAGAGATTCCGTAGTTAGAGTGCTGAGAATGTTGGGAAATATTCGGGGGGCGCGCGTTTGCGCAGAGAAGAAACTCAGAGTAAAGTTGTGGTCATAAGACAGACATTCCGTCTCACGTGTTTTCTTTTGAATAGATACATCACAGAAAAATTGGCGACAAGGATAAAGTTTTGTTCACATTATGGCGCTTATTGGAAATATAGGCGAGTTTGTTCCGAAAGCAGAGTCTTGGTCGGCTTATATTGAACGGCTTGAGCAGTTCTTCGAGGTGAACGGCATACGCCAGGAGAAACAGGTTGCGACCCTGTTGAGTGTGATGGGAGCAACTACCTACGGTTTACTGAGGAACTTGGTACAACCAGAGAAGCCAAAGGATAAGTCTTACAAAGACATTGTGGACACTTTAAAGAATCATTTTGAGCCAAAGCCGTTGCTGATTGCGGAAAGATTCCGTTTTAATCCTTGCAATCAAAGAGCTGATGAGACGGTGACGGAATATGCAGCGGAGCTGAAAGTGCGCTGTAAGTTGTGAGTTCGGAGCAACGCTGGACGAGGCGTTGCGTGACCGTTTCGTAAGTGGAATCCGCAACGAAGCCTGCCAGCGGCGACTGTTGTCAGAATCTAATCTGACGTTTGCACGTGCGTTTGAGATCGCATTGAGTATGCACAAGACACACAGCAGCTGAGAGGGCTTGACTCGCACTCGGGTGTAGTGCATAAAGTGGATGCGCGGGCGCGAGCAGCGCACCATTCCGATCAGAGAGGGAAAAAGTGCTATAGATGCCATGGCAAAGATGACAGCCCTCAGGTATGTCATTTCAAGGATGCAAAATGCTATAATTCTGGAAAAATTGGCTACATCAAAAGAGCTTGCAGAGGAAAATTGGAAGCTGGGAGAAGTAAACGTTATGTGGAGAAAAACACTAAGTATGTGGGGGTAGAGGAAGCTGAGTTGCCCATGTTTTTGCTACTAAGTGATGAGAACGGCAAAAAGTCATTCATAGAGGCATTTAAAGTAAATGGCAAAGAAATTATGATGGAAATTGATACCGGCGCGGCCGTGAGCGTCATATCTGAGAAACTATTTCAAGCTGCGTTTTCAAAAGAGCCACTAGAGGTCGCCGGAGTCAAGCTTAAAACGTACACAGGAGAGATTATGCCTGTGTTGGGACAGTTTCAAGCTAATGTGAGCTACGAAAAACAATGTGAATTGCTACCCGTAATAGTAGTAAAAGGGGAGGGGCCAGTTCTGTGTGGCAGCAATTGGCTACAAAAGCTCACCTAGAACTGGAAAAAAATTAAACATGTCAGTCAAGTGCATCAAGCAAGGTCCCTGGAAGAGGTGCTAGATTCGTGCTCAGAGGTGTTCAAAGATGAACTAGGCACACTCTGTGGGCTTAAGGCAAAGATACTGGTGAATCCTGAAATTCCCCCACGCTTTTGTAAATCACGCCCACTGCCGTTTTCCATGAAAGCTCAAGTTGACGCGGAGCTGGACCGACTGGAGAAGGCTGGAATAATCACGCCAGTAAAACACAGTGAATGGGCAGCACCCATTGTGCCGCTGGTAAAAAAGGACAAAACCATAAGACTGTGTGGAGACTATAAATTAACTGTGAATCAAGCAGCTACTGCAGAGACTTACCCACTACCTCGGATTGAGGAGTTGATGGCTACACTGACTGGGGGAACTGTGTTTTCTAAGGTTGACCAGGCTTCAGCGTACCAGCAGGTTCTTCTTGATGATGAGTCCAAACAGCTGCTAACCATCAACACCCACAGAGGATTATTTGTCTACAATAGACTACCATTTGGTGTCAGTTCAGCACCCTCAATATTTCAAAGAATTATGGAGAACATCATGAAAGATCTTGATGTCGTTGTTTATCTTGATGACCTACTGGTCACTGGAAGGACAGAACATGAACATCTGCAGAGGCTACAGGCAGTGCTGCAAAGACTCCAGGAGAATGGCTTGAGAGTGAAAAAGTCAAAATGTGAGTTTGGGAAAAAGCAAATTGAATATCTAGGATTTGTGCTAGACAGCCAGGGCCTTCATCCATCTCCAGACAAAGTTGCTGCAATCCGGGATGCACCAGCACCCACCTGTGTCAAGGAGCTGAGAGCATTTCTGGGTTTGGTCAACTATTATGGACGTTTTTTGCCCAACCTAAGTACAGTGGCAGCTCCCCTCTACAGACTGTTGAGAGATAATGTACCATGGGAATGGAAGCAGTCAGAGCAAAGAGCTTTTGAAAAATGTAAAGACTTGCTTACGAACGTAAGGGAAACCTGGTTGTTCGTGGGAATTTTCCCATTAATTTAAGTTGCCATTGTCAGCCTTGGTAATCCGAGGTCCACGTGTTCGAAATGGACGACACAAGCTGCTTATTCTAATGGTGGCATGGACGCTTTCCAAAATTGCATATTAAGTAGCCAAACTGGCCATAGGCACTGTATGGACACCTCTGGGGATATGCATCTCGTCACGGGCCCCGGGGACGGTGTCCAGAGTTCCGTGTCCCTTTGACCTTTTTTCGCGCTAATTGGCCACCAACAGCCTAGTAGAATAAGTTGCATGTGGGACGTCTAATAAACAGGGGCCAAAAGGGGTCAAAAGGTCGCAGCGACCCCAAATTTGACACGTTGGTAGTCCAGGGGCCCCTGGTTCTAGATCCTGGATTTCATAGTTCTAGATCGGTTCTAAGTATGTGTTTCAGCAAAACGGCTTGACAGAAAGGCCGATCGGCCCGAAACTGACACATGCGTCTCGTCACGGGCCTCGGGGATGGGTTGTAGAGTTCCGAGTCCACGTCTGCTTGTTTGGCCAAAAAAAGCCCCCCTTGACCTGGAAGCACCTGTGAAGTTTGCATTGAATAAGTTGCACGTGTGCGGGCGGAAATACAGGGGTCAAAAGGTCGCACCGCCTCCAAATTTGGCATCGTCGTAGTCGAGGGTTCCCCGGTTCTAGATCCCAGATCGCAGTGTTCTAGATCGGTTCCAAGTGTGTCTTTTTGCAGTGCAAAATTCTCCTCACTTTGTTTCTCTTTGACCATTCAAGGGAGTATGTCTGTCTATGTGTGCAAGAGGGCCACCATAATTTGATCATGTGCTTTGTGAAGGGTGGATAGAAAGGTCCGATTGTCACGAAACTGACATATGCGTCTCGTCACGGGCCCCGGGGACGGTGCCCAAAGTTTAGGTCCCTTTGACCTTTTTTCGCGCTAATTGGCCACCAACAGCCTAATAGAATAAGTTGCACGTGGGACTTCAAATAAACAGGGGCCAAAATGGGTCAAAAGGTCGCAGCAACCCCAAATTTGACACGGCGGTAGTCCAGGGGCCCCTGGTTCTAGATCCTGGATTTCATGGTTCTAGATCGGTTCTAAGTATGTGTTTCAGCAAAACGGCTTGACTGAAAGGCCCGATTGGCCCAAAACTGACACATGCGTCTCGTCACGGGCCCCGGGGATGGTGTCCAGTGTTCCGTGTCCCTTTAAACTTTTTTCACGCTAATTGGCCACCAACAGCCTAGTAGAATAAGTTGAAGGTGGGACATCTAGAAAACAGGTGCCAAAAGGGTACAAAAGGTCGCAGGACCTCGAGATTCGTCACAGACGACCGCCACAGGCCCCCAAATCGGGCCTCCGAGTTTCGTGGCTCTAGATGCTTCCTCAGCCTATTAGGCCCTCTAACCCTAACTGCTGCATTAAGCCTAGCAGACACATGTTCCCATAGAGATCAATGTGAAACAGAGAGATGCATAAAAAATAGCAAAAAATAAACTTGGCATCTCTCGACCTAGCCCGCTCACTATGTCGCAGAGGGCCACGTGACGCAACTTTTACGATGGGCGGGAGCCACTGACATGTGCAACTTATCCCATTCATTTTCACAGGTGTTTGGTGAACATCCCACAGAACGGTCCCAATGGCTCAGAATGGCTCCAATTTGAAATCTGTGGCCCCTCAGGGTCCTCTTAGACGGTATGCAAAGATTGGGGTCCATAGTACCCCATTAAGTGCTTAAATTGCTGAGCTGGGGATGTTCTGGACTGATAATTTTCCTTGAATATTTTTTCAGATTTTTTTTTAGAATACTTGCCCAACTCCGAGGGACGCGGGCCTCGAACGTGTGGCACGTGAGTGCGTGAAGGACGAGTGTTCGACGCCCCGAGGCTTTTGCACAAAAATAAAGCCTGATTTGACCAACTCAAACAGGAAGCCCCCGCGTGCAACTTATTTGACATGACCCAGATAGGCTTTCTGTGGACATTTTTATGCATATTCATAATTTTTATGAGCTGACATGTACATGAAACCTAATAAAACCACTGTAATTATGAATTATGACCTATTAATGCATTGACCACAGACAGCCTACAGAGATCCCTACAAATAAGTTACAGATGGGCAATTCTTGTGATTTTACAGGAAGTGCCCACCTGTAACTTATTCGACAGGGATCCTGTAAGCTGTCCGTGGACATGTCATTTTAAGGCTAACTATGCATAATTATGAGCTGTAAAGTATCCCAACATGTTTGATTGTCTTCCCTGCGCACTGTACTCTATGATTTAAGCAATACAACATTTATAATTATGAATTATGACCTATTAATGCATTGACCACAGACAGCCTACGGAGATCCCGTCAAATAAGTTACAGGTGGGCAATTCCTGTGATTTTACAGGAAGTGCCCACCTGTAACTTATTCGACAGGGTTCCTGTAAGCTGTCCGTGGACATGTCAGTTTAAGGCTAACTATGCATAATTATGAGCTGTAAAGTATCCCAACATGTTTGATTGTCTTCCCTGTGCACTGTACTCTATAATTTAAGCAATAAAACATTCATAATTATGAAATATAACCTATTAATGCATTGACCACGGACAGCTTACAGGGACCCTGTCAAATAGATCACAGATGGGATGCTGTTTTCGACTGTTTCAGGGTACAATTCAGCACAATTGGACCTATGGACCTCAAGATATTGGGGGGCTCAACTCAGGGGGGACACTCACCCGTGTCTTTCCAACAACTCACCCGTATCTTTCCAACAACTCACCCGGCCATATCTCGGCGCTTGGTAGCGCTAGAGACACGGGACCAAGTCCAATCGACCAGTTGCGGCCCAATTGCTATGTTCCCAAGACTTGAGCTCAATAGGGGCAGAAATAAGGGTGGTGCACTACCATATCTCGGTGCCTGGTGGCGCTAGCCCCATTCGACTGCGCGTGGCCCAGTTAGTACATGTACAGAGTTTCAGCTCCCTAGGACCTATGGAACTTGAGATATTGGGGGGCTCAACTCAGGGGGGGCAACTCACCCGTATCTTTCCAACAACTCACCCGTATCTTTCCAACAATTCACCCGGCCATATCTCGGCGCCTGGTGGCTATGATTTAAGCAATAAAACATTTATAATTATGAAATTTGACCTTTTAATGCATTGACCACGGACAGCCTAAAGAGGTCCCATCAAATATGTTACAGTTGGGCACAGGAAGGGAAAGTTCACAAAAAAAGAAAGAAAATAATAATAATAATAAATTAAAACAAAGATGTCGGACGCTTTTGAAGTTGGAAGAGAAAATGAGATTGTGATTTGATTTTGAGATTTGGCTTATGTGGATGAAAGACAACAACTCCCAGAATGCACTTGCTTCGCTGCCCTATGAGGCCACTCCCAAGCCACACCTACCGGTAAGAGAGCGTAGTTGAAAACAACAAGGCTAGGCTACTAGTGAGACTCCGTGACGAGTTTGCCTGGGATTTCGAGATCGCCCAAAATGTCCGGGATTCGGCTTTTGCGTTCTACAGTTGCCATTCATTATGTTTACTGTGACGAGCAGGACGAGGCTGAGGGGCGCGGGAGAACGGCGCAAGGCCGGTCTCGTCTCTCTCACGGAGGAGCGGGAATTTTCTTAGCAATGTTAAAACGCACATCAACCGATCACTTGTTTAGCGCTCATGTAAATACTACATTCAGATTCACCAATCAGAATGAATTCAGTTAGATTGAAACAAAAGGTGTGCATGTAAACAATGAATGGCGACTGCAGAAAGCAAAAGCCGAATCCCGGATATTTTGGATGATCTCGACGGCTGGACATGTCCGGGAAAAAGAGGATGGTAACCCCTACTACTCAGCTTTCTCCACAGAACAAGAGCCTGCTAGCTTAGCTTCCAAAGAAAGACTGCTGATACTATGTACATTCTGTGAGTGAGATCCAACCCTCTATGGGCGGGTTGAAAACATGCGGGACAGCTCCTCCTACTGGCTGTAGTCTTTAGCCTCTGGCCAAAAAATCCTCAGATGACGCAAAATGACGATTTTTGCGTCATCGGAGGATTTTTTCCAGACAAAAAATACATAAATCTCTCGTCTCAGGGGGATATGAGGGTGGAAAGCAGGGTAATTCAAAATTACTACAGGTTTTCTACTGATACAAAGCTTAATGCTAAATCCTGAAGTATCCCTTTAAGGCCCTAAGTAACGCTGTTGGGTTTCCAGAGATGACATCTTAGACCTCACTCTACTAATCACTTTCCACGAGTCTCATCCCAATCTTCCTGCCGCTCGTGTAAGAGGCCGTCCGCTACATCGTCAGGGTCCTCCCCTGTCTCTTCTAAGGATCTCTGCTCCTTCGTCTATACCCATCTCCTCACCTACTCACTGTGGTGTATAGTGTACTCACTGTGCAACTGAGGTGTGTGCGTTCCAGGATTCAGCCGTCACGATCTCTCCCCATCCCTGCAAAGATAAGAGACTGGTTAATTCTAGTGTTAATTTTGCCAGCTATTTTCAATTTTAGTCTAAGTCTTAGTCCTGTGTTAAATGTCCATGTTAGTTTTTATCATATTTAGTCAACCTTATCCTATTTTGTTTTAGTCAAGTTTTAGACGACTAAAAGTCTCTGCATTTTAGTCTAGTTTTAGTCAAAGAAAACGTTTCGGTTACTAACGTAACCTCTGTTCTCTCTAGAAGAGGGAACGAGTATTGCGTAGTTACTACGCTACGGGAAAGCCTTTCTTTCTCGAGATACTGAAGCCAAAAATTATCCTTAATTTTTATAATCTTGTCAACGCAGTGCGGCAGCCTGCAGACCTAGGGCAGGCTTACTAGCGTGCCCATTGGCTGCCCTGCGGCAACTGCAGCAGCCTACCGCTGAGCCCTTGGCGTGACGTCACGACCAATGAGCGCGCTTGGCGCGCTTAATGCGTCACAGCCCGCGAAAAGGGGTGTGGCTTAGCGTATAAAAGCGGGGCTCGGAGGCTGCTTCTCTGGTTTCTGTCGCATGAAGCGAATGAGCTCGTGGCGCGAGCACGGCGGGCTACGCAATACTCGTTCCCTCTTCTAGAGAGAACAGAGGTTACGTTAGTAAGCGAAACGTTCTCTTACGAGATGTTCTCTCGTATTGCGTAGTTACTACGCTACGGGAACACCCTTGTCAACGCCGTGCGCGCCCAGCATCCACTGAATGAGTCCCAGGGAGAGCCCGGGGAACGTGATAGCAGAGAGCCGGGCGGCCCACAGAGGGCTAGCGCCGTACATAAGCACACACTAGGGGGTTAGGAGCGGCACGGCCGGTCCGAACTGACAATTCCCTGTATAGTGCAGCTCAACCAGTAGAGCTAAATCACACAACGTAGCCAGCGCACAGATAGTGGGCTGGCATACGCGAGACTTAGACTGATAACACTTTCGCCTGCAAGGCGGGAACATCCAGGTTGTAAAACCTAACAAATGTGGAGGGGGAGGCCCAGCCTGCCGCTGCACAAATGTCATGAATGGGAATCCCGCTGGACCACGCCCACGACGAGGCCATGCCTCTGGTGGAGTGAGCTTGAATGCCCAATGGGCACTGCAGGTCTTTAGACGCATAAGCAGCAGCAATAGCGTCCACTATCCATCTGGACAGGCTGTGTTTCGAGGCGGCGAGACCCTTGGTGCGCCCGCCAAACGAAACAAAGAGCTGTTCCACCACTCGTTTGACTGAAGACAGTGCTATCAGAAAAACGGTTTTGAGCGTGAGGTATTTCATATCCACAGTTTCCAAGGGTTCAAAGGGATGCGCTTTCAGGGCCTCCAAGACCAGTGAAAGATCCCACATAGGAACCGAGGGGGGTCGCGGGGGGTTCATCCTCCTGGCTCCTCTAAGGAAGCGGATGACGACTCATTCCTTCCTAATGCGCGGCCCAGCTCTGAAACAGAGAGCGCTGAAATGGCCGTGACATAGACTTTGAGCGTGGAGGGGGACCTGCCCGCGTCCAGTAACTCTTGAAGGAAACACAGTACTCGCGATACCCCACATGTCTGTGGATCGAGCCCCTTAGCAGTGCACCATCTGTTAAACACTGACCATTTCGACATGTAGAGCCACCTCGTAGAGGGGGCTCTAGATTGTATGATCGTGTTCATGACCCCGTCTGGCAGATCAGCGTGTAATCATTGAGGCTCCACGCATGCAGAGACAGCGCTCTGGATGGGGATGCCATATCGAGCCGCGGGCTTGAGAGAGAAGGTCTCTCTTCACCGGTATCGGCCAGGGGGCTGAGTCTGCCAGCTGTATTAGATCCGGGAACCAAGCTTGGTTCTCCCAGTATGGGGCTAAGAGGAGCACTGTGTGGCGCGCTTCCCTGATTCTCTTGATGACCTGAGGCAGCAGAGAGACCGGGGGAAAAGCATACAGCGGGCCGCTGGGCCAGGTCTGGGCCAGCGCGTCCTCGTTCTTCGAGAAGAACTCTGGGCAATGAGCGTTGTCTTTTGACGCAAAAAGGTCGACTTTCGCTTTGCCGAAACGGCGCCACAGTGACTGGACTGTTTGGGGGTGTAGAGACCACTCCCTAGGGGGAACGTTGTCCCTGGACAGTCTGTCGGGGCCCTCGTTCAGGTGGCCAGGCACATGCGCGGCTCTCAGCGAGCGCAGAGAGTGCTGAGCCCACACGAGGAGGCGTTCCGCCAGGGTGCAGAGCGTCTTTGATCTGACACCGCCCTGGCGATTCACATAGGCCACTACCGATGTATTGTCCGTGCGGACTAGAACATGGTGACCGTGGAGGAATGGGAGGAAGTGTTTGAGCGCTTTCTCGACCGCGAGCATCTCTAGACAGTTTATGTGTAGGAGATTCTCCTGGTCTGACCAGCGGCCATAGACCGGTCTGCCTTCGAAGAGCGCTCCCCAACCTAGGTTGGAAGCGTCTGTCGAGACAACTTTCCGGTGTGAAATCACTCCCATAGTCACTCCTGTGTGATACCATTCGGCTGCCAGCCAGGGCTGCAGGGCTGAAATGCAGCTCTGATTCACTCTGACTCGCAAGCCGCCGGCCGCCCAGGCTCGGTGGGGCACGCGCGCTTTCAGCCAGCGTTGAAGCGGGCGCATGCGCAGTAAGCCCAGCTGGAGCGCTGCTGCAGCTGAGGCAATATGCCCCAGGATACGCTGGAATGTCCTCAGCGGAACCCGGCTGCCTATTTGGAGGGATGCGGCGAGGAGGCGGATGCGGCGCGCGCGCTGCTCCGACAGTCTGGCCGTCATAGCCACCGAGTCCAGTTCTATTCCAAGAAGGAAATTGACTGACGGGGCGATAGCGAGCTCTTGGTCCAGTGACCGAGAGACCCAGATCCTCCAGATGGCTGAGAAGCGCTGTTCTGTGAGACACAAGTTCCGTCTCTGACAGCGCTAGAATAAGCCAATCGTCCAGATAATTCAGTATTTGCATTCCCTGTTTTCTCAGGGGAGCGAGAGCCGTGTCCATGCATTTCGTAATGTACGGGGTGCCAAAGACAGGCCGAAGGGCAGGATTGTGTACTGATATACTCGACCGTTGAAGGCGAATCTCAAGAATGGCCTGTGACGGGGAGTTATCTGGATCTGAAAATATGCGTCTTTTAGATCGAGAGAGATAAACCAGTCTCCTGGGCGAATCTGCGCGAGGATTTTCTGGTTGTGATCATTTTGAACGGCCGTCTCATGAGGGCTTTGTTCAGATGTCTCAGATCTAAAATAGGTCTTAACGCTCCGTCCTTCTTGGGTACGAGGAAGTAGCGGCTGTAAAAGCTCGACTCGCTCAGAGAAGGATGAACCTGTTCTATAGCCCTTTTGCGCAGCAGCTTCGCTATTTCGGCTTGAAGCAGGTGCGCAGCTTCTGAACTCACTTTCGTCTCCGTCTGTGCTAGAAAGCGCGGAGGGCGACGAGCGAATTGAAGCGAATAGCCGTGTTTTATAGTACTCAGCACCCATTCTGACGCGCCCTGAATAGCTTCCCATGCTTCCGCATGCATAGCTAGGGGTCGAATGGTCTCTGGGTTCAGATCGCCGCGCTGCGCGGGATTGGGGAACCTGTATCAGAGAGGATGGAGCGGCGTGCGCGCCGCTGGTGCTCGAACACGGGGGCTGGTAAACAGTATTGGCCGGCTGTACAGCGTTCGGTAGCTCGGTCCCAGAGGATGGAGCGCGATTTGCTGACAAACACCCCTGGCGCGAAAGCGGCGTGGGGATTGTAATGTCTAAAAGTGAGTGCGCGTGCACGTGAGCGGGCGCAGAGTTTACACTTATGACATGGCCAGTGTTTGGGAGCTTAGAGGGTGTGCGACCCGAGGTAACTGAATGGCAGAGCGAGCAGCGGGTAGGTGTGAGCACAAAGTTGTGGGCACATTTACTACACTTAGTACTCGAGCGGCTTGTGTCCGCTTTATGAGAGAGCGCTCTATGCGCGTTACCATGGGGACCATGTTTGTGTGAAGCAGTGAGCACATGGGAGTGGGCACATTTTCTACACTTATGACACCTTCGGCCAGAGCCGGAATGTTTGTGAGCTTTAGAGGATCTGCAACCCGGGGTAACTGTGTGATAGAGCGGACAGCAGCTAGGTGTGAGCACAGAGTTGTGGCCACATTTACTACACTTAGTACTCAAGCGGCATGTGTCCGCTTTATGAGAGTGCGCTCTGTGAGCGTTACCGGGGAGACCGTGTTTTGTGTGTAGCAGTGAGCACATGGGAGTGGGCACATTTTCTACACTTGTAACACCATCGGCGTTATAGAGCAAATGCTTTGATGGCTCATATGTTTAGACGCTCATAAATACTCAAGCACCATCCTGTGAGATGCGGGTTCGCTTTCTGTATGTAAGAAAGCTGGCCGCGAGCTCGGAGAAGCAAGCAGAAAAAAGTTTTTCTGCTGCCAGAGCCGGATTCGAACACGGGTCTCTGGTGCGGAAGCCTAATGTTCTGCCACTGAGCCACAGGGGCACACTTGAGCTTCCGGTCAGTGCGAGCATATGACCGAGCGTCGTGTTTCGTTTCGGCGTTTGTTTGCAGGCGCGCGTGTATTAAAACAGGCCCGTTTACTGCAGCATTAGTATTTCCAGCCGCCTGAACTTAGAGGGGACTGAGAAATATGTATCCCGTGAGATGCGGGTTTGCTTTCTGTATGTAAGAAAGCTGGCCGCGAGCTCGGAGAAGCAAGCAGAAAAAAGTTTTTCTGCTGCCAGAGCCGGATTCGAACACGGGTCTCTGGTGCGGAAGCCTAATGTTCTGCCACTGAGCCACAGGGGCACACATGAGCTTCCAGTCAGTGCGAGCATATGACCGAGCGTTTGTTTGCAGGCGCGCGTGTATTAAAACAGGCTCGTTTACTGCAGTATTAGTATTTCCAGCCGCCTGAACTTAGAGGGGACTGAGAAATACGCCGGTGCTCGTGACGTCCGCTCTGATATCCCTTGAGAACGGCGCAGTTGCGCGGCTCGAACAAAGGGAGAGAGAGCGGGAAGATGTCATTATGTGCTGTGACATCGTTTGTTTGCAGGCGTGCGTGTATAACAACAGGCTCGTTTACTGCAATATAGATATTTCTAGTCGCCTGAGCTAGGAGGGGACTGAGAAATGTGTGAGAAACGGAGGTGGCCGGAGAGTGACGCGCGCGACCGAGACGCGGGGTAGCTTTCTTATAACGTAAAGGAAGCCAGCCCGTGACCGTCTACTTCTGACATCCCTTGTGAGCGGCGCCTTGCGCGGCTCGAACAGAGGGGGAGAGGGCGTGCGTCATCCGGGGGGGGGGGGGGGGTAGCTTCCTTGTAACGTAAAGGAAGCTATAGCCCGTGACCGTCCGTTCTGACATCCCTTGTGAGCGGCGCCGTTTGCGCGGCTTGACAGAGGGGAGTAACCAGCTGGTCTGCTTCATCCCCTGAGGCGACGGCAGTGCGGGCAGAGGCCGGCCGCTGCGCGTCGGTGAAGGGCGGGGGAGAAGGAGAGAGCGAGGCTCGCGGGAGGGGCTCCGGCGAGCGCTCAGCTATAACCACCGGCTCGGAAGGCCTTTGAGAGCGGCGTTTTTTCTTACGCGGCCCGGAAGAGGCAGCCGGAGAAGGTGGAGGATCGTGAAACATGGCGAGTCGAGCCCGCAGGGTCGACATCGGCAAGTCCTCACACTGTTCGCAGCCGCCCGTGAAGGGCGCGGGCTGCGTGGTCGAAACCCAGGCAGAGAGCGCAGATCACGTGGCGGTCTCCGTCGCTGAGCGCGGCTCTGCACGAGCCACAGGATGAGCGAGGCATTTGCAACAACGCCTCGCGCTCTTTTAGATGCAAAGTGTGTCGCGGGGCGAACACACAAACACATACAACACAGAGCAGTAAAAGGATATATTCGCCGGATAGCGAAGCAGGCAGGGAAAGCTGAAGGCGGCGAAGGCGGCCGGCGTCCTCAGGCTGAGATCCTCGGCGTGCTGGTCGCTTGATTCGACGGCGGCTTCCTCAGAGAGCAGCGATGCGTAGAGCTTCGCTGAAAAGACAGAAATCAGAGAAGCAGCCTCCGAGCCCCGCTTTTATACGCTAAGCCACACCCCTTTTCGCGGGCTGTGACGCATTAAGCGCGCCAAGCGCGCTCATTGGTCGTGACGTCACGCCAAGGGCTCGGCGGTAGGCTGCTGCAGTTGCCGCAGGGCAGCCAATGGGCACGCTAGTAAGCCTGCCCTAGGTCTGCAGGCTGCCGCACTGCGTTGACAAGATTATAAAAATTAAGGATAATTTTTGGCTTCAGTATCTCGAGAAAGAAAGGCTTTCCCGTAGCGTAGTAACTACGCAATACGAGAGAACCTCTCGTAAGAGAACCTAAACTATCTAGTTTTAGTCAATGAAAACATTGACATTTTAGCAATAAGATTATTGTGTGAAGTTCATGCATTATGAAATAAGTTCATTTCAGCTATAAGCAGCCCTATGTGTCAATGTTGCTAACTTCAATTTTGACAGAAAGGAACAACAACATACAATCAAAACTAGGTGGAATTACACTTACAAAATAATTACTTTATGGAGGTTTATCCTGCATAAAGTTCTTGTAGACATTTGGTTTTATAACGTTAATATGTTGGTTTTTATAACATTAATGATGCCAAATCCAGTAAATTTACTTCAGAAAACAGGGAGGGACTGGTTGACACTTCAGGACTGCATTGTCATCGTGTCCAGGCGCGGGTCCTTCATCAGATCTGGATATGGCCTGGATCCAGCGGACTGCGGTAAACCTCATATAAACAGAGAGACTAATATTGATCTGAGATGTCATCGCTCTGCTGCAGAATTTCAACGGTATCAACATTCTGTGTGATAATATTAGATCTAAAGTATGATTACGACAATGAGTAGGTCCTGACACGGTGACACGAGTTGTCTAACTCCAATAGAGTTAAGAATGTCTTTAAATGCCAATCCTAATGCATCTTTTTTGTTATCTACGTGTATATTAAAATCACCAACAATTAAGACTTTATCTGCAACCAGTACTAACTCTGATAGAAAGTCTGCAAATTCTTTGATAAAGTCTGTATGGTGCCCTGGTGTCCTGTATACAGTAGCCAGCACAAATCTCAAAGTGATTTATCATTTACACTAGATATTGTTACATTAAGCACCAACATTTCAAAATAATTATATTTGAAACTAGATTTCTAAGTAATTCTGAAAATATTAGTATAAATTACAGCAACACCTCCCCTTTTGCCTTTCAGACGAGGCTCATGTTTATAACAGTAATCTTGCGGGGTGGACTCATTTAAAGTAATGTAATCGTTTGGTTTTAGCCAGGTCTCTGTCAAACACAGCATATCTAGATTATAGTCTGTAATCATATCATTAACAATAAGTGCTTTTGAAGTAAGGGATCTAATATTCAGCAACCCAAGCTTTATCATTTGCTCATTTGTATTATATTTGTTGTTTATTTGTTGAACATCAATTAAATTTTTACCCTTAGATAAGTTTTTTGTATTTCCTAATTCGGGGAACAGACACAGTCTCTATATGATGATATCTAGGTGAAAGAGGCTCTATGCCAAGGTTCACCAATCTCGGTCCTGGAGGGCCGGTGTCCTGCAGAGTTTAGCTCCAACCCCAATTAAACACACCTGAACCAGCTAATCAAGGTCTCACTAGGCATACTAGAAACTTTCAAACAGGTGTGTTAGAGCTGGTTGGAGCTAAACTCTGCAGGACAGCGGCCCTCCAGGACCGAGATTGGTGAACCCTGCTCTATGCGATGGGATTTATTAATTGAACAAATAAACATGATGATCATTTACCTGCAGCAGTGGACAGACTGGAGGTTGATGGCAACTGATTCAGCATTCTTATCAGTTTTTACTCAAGTTATCTTTAATGCAAAACCTATTGTCTGTCACAGATGCAAAATCTTTCAGTATGGAGACACTAATTTCCATTTGAACTTTGCTACAACATAAGGCTCTTCATTCAAATGGCTATGCATTTACATGGAAAATAGCCAGTGACTTCTTGTAGCACGTATATCTTAAAGGGCAACCATTAACAAAATCAAACTCCTCCTTAATGAAGGATGTATTTAAAAAATGCATAGGATATATATATATATACTGTATATATATATATAATTTACAGTATACATAAATTCAGTATACGTCAGACATCAATTTATATGAATGTATATATATATGAATGAACATATGAATGTTTGTGGGCAAAAATGTCAGTGAGATATCATTACTCCACTCATCTCCTGTACCATGTCCTTTCTATTCATCCTGTAGAAACTGCCACTGGCCAAAGGGTTCCCATTTTCATGGAAGATTCTGGATGTGGAAGATTCTGGGGCTGGAATAAACTCATTGGCTTGAGTGAGTTTGTGAGTTAACTGGGGTGACTGTGACCACAGCACATACTCAATATATCGGGCTAGAGAACATGTGGTAGCTGCTGCAGGTACCTGATGAAATAGATGATCGTCCAATCAAGTCCAAAAGATGGACTTCAGGGTCAGGGTATTGTTGCTCCAGGGCACTAGATGGGTGAGCTTGAGGAACTCCTCCACACATTCCTCGATCGGGTGGGCATCTTGAGACACAGAGAGAAGCAGATCAGCCGGGTCAATAGAAGTGAGGTAAATGCCCATCTTGCCGTCAGGTTTTTTTTATTTTTTTTTTTTTTGCTTGAAGGTTCTGGTATTCTGTCACACTGTTGGGTTCAGACACTCATTGGAAGCCAGAATCAAAATCTAAGGATGTTTAATTTAAATTTTCAAATGGAAGACTAGGAAATCACAGTAAAAATAACACAACTCAACAGCTTCAGCTAGACTAAACAGCAAAAACACGACTAATACCAGAACAAAGGTTGAACCAAGACTGTGAGTATAAATAGAGTGAGGGTAACTAAGGGGCTGTTTACACCAGGCCACTTCATGTGTTTTCTCAGATCGGATAGCTATCTAATTTATCAAAACGATTCCATTTACACCTGGTCACATAAATGTGTTTTTGCAAAACAGATATAAATCCGATCTTCAATTCCCGCACTATATGCAGATTTAATGGAGTGCACATCACCGAAAGCAACAGATATGCTTTTATTGATCATCAGCTAAAATTTCAAAATCAAAGACCTCAATTAGAGAGAGCGGCAACAGCCCTGGTAAGATTATTTCGGTTCTTTACTTTTAATGAAGATGATTGTGTTAAGCGATTGACTTTCACTTTGATTTGCGATAGTTTGCACATTGGCTTAATGAATACATGCTCAGCTTCTCATCTGCGGTGATGCGTGTTGCAGTAGCGTCGTAATATCTGGCTATAACATGACATATAGGCTAGCTTATAACAAACTCTCACGCGTTTATTTTTTAGAATTTTTGGGAGAAGTAAAATTTACATATGTGGTTTCAACAACCAGATGCATTTACACTTGTCCGGTTTCATCTGGAATGCGGCCCAGACCTCCTCCTGAAGTGGTTTAAGCGATCGGATTCAAATCTGTCTCGGATAGCAATCCGATCACAGAAAACGCATGAAGTGGCCAGGTGTAAACAGCCCCTAAATGAGCAACACCTGAATTGAATACTCAAATCAATTTGTAACCATGGTAACAAACAGACAGGGGAAACTGAGGGTGTTTACACGACAACAATGTATTAAAAACAGACGACAACGTTCTCAAAACGATCCCTGTTCACACAGATCTGCGAAAATGACTGTATTAGTTGGCGGTGCCACTTTGTCAAGAAACACCCCTAGAAACATGTCATATACAAGCGCATGACGTTACCGTTTTCACAAATTCATGTTTTTGTTGTTTAAATGGAGACATTAAAGCCATCAGTTTCAAAACCCGTTTCAAAAGCTTGCATTTTCAGGCCCCAGAAACGCTGTTAAAAGCATAAAACGCATACAAAGTTTTCTGTTTTCAGCTGAAAACGGTGACGTGTAAACAGACCCTGAGAGGACAGAACTAATCAACAACTAGAAAACTTACCATGAAACTAAGGCATGATCAAAACAGAGAAACAGACCAAAAACAAACTCAAAACATGACAGATACAGTCCCTGTATCTATATTACGTCTTAATATCTTACACAATTTGTATGTACACTTTCTTTTAAGTAAATGTATCAATGTATCTTGGTTTCAGGATTTTTTTTTATCTGCAAAATAATACAAAAATCCTTGTTACAAATAGCATTTTTTTGCCATGAAAATCTGTTTTCAATGACTTAATGCTGACTGTAGCAAAACTCCCAAAACATCCACCTCAGCCTAGTGCATAAACCTTTATGTAAATGTTTGAGAGTTGACAATGAAAAGTTTGCATAAAAATGGATGTAAACGGAGCATGGGTGGATTCTCACTAACGCCTCTGGCTTCTCTGGTGTATAAATTGGTCAACTAGGATGTTTTCCGTCACTAATGTGTGTGATTGCATTAGATCACTTGCTAACACTTTTAAACCACATAGTAGACCCACACTGATGAATAAAACATACACAAATCATAAAAAAACAGTAACATAATCCTAAAAGTTAAAAGGCTGGAGAACACAAATAATAGGACCACTTCTCGCGTACCTACGAGAACATAGTAGATTATTTGCTCTAAGTGAATGGTTAATGTCATGATGTAAGGAATAGAATTCTCCCCTCAAGAATAATTGCAGTGCTTCATAACTCTTTCCCCACTAATGACGACATTTTCTGTCATATATGAGACAACGCTTTCCCACATTTGGCGTTTTCACCGTTATAAGGTAGGGTGCGCTATGACACATCTTCTAAAAGAGTACAGAATATCTGAATTAAAACAGAGGTGAAAAGAAGAGATATCATATGTAAGAATATGCATATGCAAATAACGCGATCATCAACATTAAACAACACATAAATCAGAACTGCCTAACATTACCGAATGAAATGTCGACCCAGGAAGAGGTATGGGACTGTGAAGCTTTGAGGTGTTGATGGACTCGATCTACTCCATGTTTTGATCATCATTCTGTATCTTATCCGGACGTAGTCTTTGACAAAAAAACTTGATTTTTCTCAGCTTTTTGTATAAAATTTTCATAATATTTTTTATGAAACCTACCCGCATTCAAGTGTTGATAAAAAGAATGCATTAAGCTAGAATACAAGTTTTTTTTTTCTTTTTTAAAGCAGAGGGTCCGTTTTTTCTTTGTACAGTGCTATGCATAAGTTTAGACACCCATGCTAAAGTTGACTAAAAAGAGGAATAAAAAATCATCTTTTGGAAATTGAACTTAGTGCCTTAATTAAAAAAAATAGGAAAAATCCAACCTTTAAGGACACCAATTTTCTTTGTGAATGAATAATGTATCATAAATAAATTAATGTTCTTCCTTAAAATACAGGGTGCATAAGTTTGGACACCCCTATGTTAAATTCCCATAGAGGCAGGCAGATTTTTATTTTTAAAGGCCAGTTACGTCATGGATCCAGGATACTATGCATCCTGATAAAGTTCCCTTGGCCTTTGGAATTAAAATAGCCCCACATCATCACATAGCCTTCACCATACCTAGAGATTGGCATGGAGTACTTTCCATAAGATCATCTCTCAATGCAAATCAAACCAGCTATTAGGCTAACTGAAATAAAACCATGCCAATCCCTAGGTTGGAACTAAATAAACTTGTCACTGCATCCAAACCAACAACATGTTGATTAGATCCCATACACTAAATTACGGAAATAGTTAGCAGAATAGCCTCTTCTCAATAATATGAACTTGTCTTTATCTCTAGGTCATGTCCCAAGAACCTTTAAGTTATTAAGCCCTTTCATTCAAAAACCAGAACTAGATCCTAGTGAAATGGCAAATTACAGACCCATTTCAAATGTTTCATGTCTTACCCACATTCAAGTGTTGATAATAAAAGAATGCATGAAGCTAGAATAAATAATGCTTAAAGCAGTGACTCTGTTCTTTCTTTTGATATATTGTATGTTCAGATATTCATAGAACTAAATATTCTGGAGGCCATGAAAGTTTTCTGAAATGATCAAAAAAGTTGGCGCTGGCTGGAAACTTTTTTTGGTAACACTTTAGAATACTGTTCCTTCATTAATGAATAACTACACAGGAACAAATGAGTAATGCATTAGTAACACTCTAGTAACTACTATTTACTAACAAGAAACTTTGATTAACGAATTAGTAAGTAATAGCGCTCAGTTGGATGTGGTAGTTCACTATTAGCTAATCAATAACTACTATTTTTCATACCTCACTGAAGACTATAAGAACTACTATATACAGGTTAATACATATTTATAATGCACAATGTTTAATATAAGGTAATGGTAGCAAATTAGTAATGAATCAAGTGTTACTACATCATTCTAAAGGAACTACTAATAATTTGGATCAGTATTCTAAAGTGAAAAACATGATAACAACCTAATATTGACTGAAGTCACTGTAGCTTTTAAGGCTTTTGTAAGGTTTTGGATAGTAATGAATCAAGTGTTACTACATCTTTCTAACGGAACTACTAATTATTTGGATCAGTATTCTAAAGTGAAGATCATGGGAACACACTAGTAATTACTAAAGTGTTACCAAATCCATTGGAAGGAATTACTATTCAAAATCTTACAAAAATCTCAAAAGCTTACAATGACTTCAGTGAATATTAGGTAGTTATCATGTTTTTCACTTTAGAATACTGATCCAAATAATTAGTAGTTCCTTTAGAATGATGTAGTAATACTTGAGTCATTACTAGTGGGTTACCATTACCTTTTATTATAAATTATGCATTATTCATGTTAATTATGAACCTGTAGATAGTAGTTCTCTGGGAGGTATGAAAAAAATAGTAGTTCTTGATTAGCTAATAGTGAACTACTGTACTACATTCATCTGAGCACTATTACTTACTAATTTGTTAATCAGAGTTTCTTGTTAGTTAATAGTATTTACTAGAATGTTAATAATTCGTTACTCGTTTGTTCCTGTGTAATTATTCATTAATGAAGGAACAGTATTCTAAAGTGTTACCCTTTTTTTTAATTATTATTATTTAAATGCTAATAGGGAAAGAGTTAAAGGATGGAGAAGCTCTGATGTCCAAAGTTAAGTTGAACAATGGAAGAAGCATGATCACCTATAAGCATTGGTGGTATAGTCTGCAGCTGCTGATTTGACACTTATTTGTTTGTCTGTGTTATTGAAACCTGTAGGTCTGTGTAAACCGACAGGGGTCAAACACACTGAACATCGTCTAGGTTACGTATGTAACCCTCGTTCCCTGAAGGAGGGAATGGAGACGTTACCTGATCCCTGAAAGGAGTGGTGGGAATTGTGGTAGATTTTTCTCTATTTTGCACCTGACCTAAGTCCTGGGTCTCGTCTACAATTGTCGTCTCCGAACGTCTACAGTCGACGTTTAGTCTATCTGGTAGAGATGCGCGGATGGGCTATTATTTCATCCACAACCGCATCACAAAACTCATCATCCGTCCGCCATCCATCCGCACCAACGTTTTTGACCAATTTTCAAAACCGCACCCGCCCGCCATCCGCTGATTGTATGTATACATATATTTTTCATTTGATTAGTTCAACCGCCCGCCACCCGCCCGAATTTAATTAAAATATTATTTTTCGTCACGTCATCCGCCCGATCCGCGGTTTATCCGCGGAGTCCGCGGCTGTAACCGCCAACCGCGCATCTCTACTATCTGGGTCTCGTCTACAATCGACGTCCCCTATCTCTAATTTGTTCCCCTAACTAACTTGCTGCACAGCAATAATATTCTGTTTTCTGTTACTAGGTAGAAGCAAACTCTGTTTTCTTGATTACTTCATAATCACAAGGTTTCAAACCTAGACATCTGTCTAGTTTCATTTCCCCTATTTGTTATTTATACACTCACACACTCAAAGTCACAAGTTTTCGCCTAAAGGGGAAACAGTTAACATTCAAAAGCATATAAATGTTGTTCCTGCAAGAAAAATAAATGTTAGTTATGATTAATTTAAAAAATACATCACAGAACCTTGGGCACATATCCAGGCCATGGTCTCAAGATGACGTGAGAGTTAGCCGGCCCGATTTCCAGGCACGCTTCATCAACCGAAAATGCCTGCAGGTCCCCCTCTTGATGGAGGCCAAAGCGACCAGGAGTACCGTCTTCATAGATAGGTACTTAAGCTCAACTGAGTGCAATGGCTCGAAGGGAGCTCTCTGCAGTGCAGATAGAACCACTGCAAGGTCCCAAGAGGGCATATGAGGGGGGCGGGGAGGATTTAACCTCCTGGCCCCCCTAAGGAACCTGATGACCAGGTCATGCTGTCCTACCGTCTTAGACTCCACAATGTTGTGGTGCGCAGAGATCGCAGCCACATAAACCTTCAGGGTGGAAGGAGACAACCTTTGTTCCAACCCTTCTTTGAGGAAGGAGTGCACAGACCTGATCGGGCATTTTCTGGGATCTTCTCAGAGAGAAGAACACCAGGTGATGAAGAGGTTCCACTTCAGAGCATAGGTGTGTCTCGTGGACAAGGCTCTAGCTGAAGTGATGGTAGCCACCACCTCAGGTGGTAGGGCACTCAAACCTTCCGCGTCCCGTCCAGGACCCACGTGCAGGTTCCAGAGATCAGGACGCGGGTGCCAAAGGGTGACCCGTCTCTGAGAAAGGAGGTCCTCCCTCAGAGGAATTGGCCAGGGAGTGGCTGTCGTGAGGAGCACCAGTTCGTAGAACCAAGTACGTGTGGGCCAATGAGGCGCAACCAAAAGGACCTGCTCCTCATCCTCCCTGATCTTGCACAAGACCTGTGCAAGAAGGCTAACTGGGGGAAACGCATACTTGCGGAGGCCCCGCGGTCAGATGTGCACTAGTGCATCCGAGTGGAGGGTCCCCTCAGTCAGGGATTAAAATCAGTGGCAGTGGGAAGTGTCTGTGGAGGCAAACAGATCTACCTGTGTGTCGCTGAACTGTTCCCAAATCAGCTGAACTGTCTGGGGATGGAGTCTCCATTCCCCGGGATAAGGCCATAGTTGTGAGAGCTCATCGGCTGCACGATTCAGTTCTCCCGGGATGTGAATGGCTCGAAGTGACCTCAGATGCTTCTGACTCCATAGGAGGAGATGGCGTGCGAGTTGCGACATACGGCGGGAGCGCAGACCACCCTGATGGTTAATTTATGCTACTGTCGCCATGTTGTCTGAATGGACCAGTATGGGCTTGTCCTCAAACGGTGCAGAGCTAGACATACGGCCAGCAACTCGAGGCAATTGACATGCCATATGCGCTAGGTTCCTGTCTAGGAGCCTGCAGCAGCATGCCCATTGCACATGGCACCCCAACCCGTGGTGGAGGCATCTGTTGACACAACAGCATGCCTGGAAACTCAGTCTAAGGGAACTCTGGCCCGTAGAAAAGAGAGAAAATGACCATGGGGTGAAGGTTTGATGGCAGGACTAGCACCCGGAACTTGCCCTGTTGCCATGCCTCGGGACTTGATCGTGAAGCCAGTGCTGAAGCGGTCTCATATGAAGCAGTCCGAGCGGCGTGACTGCTGCTGCAGATGCCATATGCCCCAGGAGCCTCTGAAATAACTTCAGTGAAACCGCACTCTTGCCCTCGAATTGACTCAGGCAATTCAGCAGTGACTGCGCACGCTCGCTGCGCATACATGGTGACCGAGTCGATTTCCATACCGAGAAAAGACATCCTCTGCATGGGGGAGAGTTTGCTCTTTTCCCAGTTGACCCGAAGGCCCAGACGGGCGAGGTGGCAGAGCACCAAGTCCCTGTGTTCGCAAACCTGCTCTTGAGAGTGTGCTAGAATCAGCCAGTCGCCGAGATAGTTTAGAATGTGAACCCCGTGTTGCTTGAGTGGCACAAGGGCTGCCTCGATTACCTTTGTGAAGACGCGAGGAGACAGGGCTAACCTGAATGGGAGTACAGTGTACTGATATGCCTGCCCCTCGAAAGCAAACTGTAGAAACGGTCTGTGTCGAGGAAGAAGGGAGGCATGAAAGAACGCGTCCTTCAGGCCGATGTCTGCAAACAAATGCGTTTGGCTGTCAACTTCTTGAATGGAAGCTGGTGAAGTGAATAGCATAGACAAGCTTGCCTGTGAAGTGAATCGCATAGACGAGGTTGATCGTTCACGCGAGCAGGACAGATTAGAAAGCTCTTGCCAGGCTCCCAAAAACTGAACCAGTGGGTCATTGGAACTACAGGCGTACCCATGATGGGGCAGCGATGTGGAACGACCAGCCCAGACATGGGAGGTGTAGCGTCCCGGTGTGAGGGCGTGGCCAAGTTCCGCATCCTGACAGAGGAGGCCAGGGAATGGCGAGCATTTCGCGGGTGGCCTGCTCTGACAGGGGTCTGGCGACAGAGGGGGATGAGAGTGGCGAGGTATAGCATCGCACACTGCCATCTGTGGCCTCCTGGGGCTCGGAGGAAGGGGAGTCAGTTCTGCACGGGTGAAGGCTGCTGCTTGGGCTGAGCGGCAGGGGCGGGAGCCGCAGGAGGGCGGCCTCGGCGGGAAGCAGACTGAGGGTGCTGCACCGACGGCTGGGTGGAGGCAGCATTAGGCTGTTGGGGCAGGATATTCTCTATCGTCTGCTTCTGGGCGGCCAAGAACTGTTGGGCGAAGTTCTCGACCACACTGCCGAAGAGCCCAGCCTGGGATATGGGGGAGTTGAGAATACGAGTTCTCTCAGCCTCCCGCATATCAGCCAGGTTGAGCCACAGATGTTGTTCCTGGACCACACAGGTGGACATCAACTGACCCAGGGATCGCGCAGTGACCTTCGTCGCCCCGTAGAGCGAGGTCGGTAGCAGTGCGCAGCTCTTGCATGAGCCCCGGGTCAGCCCTTCCCTCGTGCATGTCCCTGAGCACCTTCTCCTAATGGACTTGAAGGATGGCCATGGCATGCAGAGCTTACAGGCCTTGGAGGGGTGCTTTGGATCACTGCGCCAGGTGGAGGTGCTCTGGGGACAGAATTGCATCCCCAGTGTACCCTGGCCGCCAGCCAAAGTATCCCTTCTCAAGGAGGAGATAAATTGGGGTGTGGCAGAGGGGACTTGAGTCTTGATCTTAACATTGCGATGGGCATATTCCCGCAATGAGAACATGACTCATCTACGAGCACTGCCTGAGCGTGATTAAAACCCTAACACTCTAGGCTGCGTTCGTGACTGCCAGGCGGATGGACCATGCGCCCACATCCAGAAACACATGGGCGAGACATCTTTAAAAAGACATGCCAGTGCTGAAGTGCCCAGGGGAGAACATGAGTTGTGTGCAAAGTTACTGCACAGACCAGCAGCAGGACCGTGAACCCGCTGAAACGCGCCATCACACCAACACCGCTGAAGAGAGGGTGGGAAGAGAGCCCACCGCTGATCGTTGCTTTGATGAAGGCGAAGAGAAGCACATCAGCACTTCGGCTCCGAAGCAGAAAACATAATGTGAGATTGCATTCGCGGCTCCTTTTATACCCACACGGTGGGGTGGAGTTCGCAATGCAAATTCCGCAGACCCATGGTATTTTCATACCATTGTCTCATTTTCTAATAACTCGAAGGTCTCTCTAGAAAAAAACCCATTCGTCAGTCTCTGAAGTAACTTGTAGTGACTGACTGAAAGGGAACTGTGTTGAACACAATATGCTACAGTTCTTTATACAGGTTCATGAATCCTACATGAAATAAAGATGTACACAATAACAACTGCAGAAAATTCACATTGATTCAACAGACATTAGGACAAGGTGGTAACACTTTATGTGCGTTGTGCCTCGGCATGGCACGGCGCGGATGAATCCAATGTTTTGAGGAGAATGTGCGGCTGTCAGTCGCCGTGCCGGTGTGGATACTGTCATTCGCAATCACAGATTCTACTTTTTGGAAGTATGACCAACATAAGAATTTTCACCGGAAAATGTCCTCTGAACAAGTAAGTAACATCCACTTTTGTTCTGACCAACTAAGGGGAAAAAAGCATTGCAGTAAATCACGTCGTTTAAATCTAACAATCTCTTATCATATCACATCAAACCATGTAAATTATACTTTGTTCTCAAATTGTTAATGTTAACAACATCAGCATTGCGCGACTACATGCCCTTCCAATATTTGTCCTTGTTTTCGCATGGACCGGTTGCAGTCTCTTTTTTTCTCCGAAGTCTTTTGCGTTTTACAACGGGTGAATCTCCAGTTGTCATTGGTGATTGTCGTTTGAATCTTTCTGGATCCACCATCAAATTGATAAGTTTAATTATATCAAGTGCTGTGGGTAAAGGCTATAAATCTCCACCTCCAACATCCTCACACTCATAGCCTACTAGCCGAGACTCTTCTTTATGTGTACAGATGTGACGTAGTGACGCAAAGACATACTCGAAATCCACCAGTACCTCTGGAATTAAAAACATTATTACAAACTTACCATTTTGGATCGAGCTAAGGCAAGCAGATAGTTTTGAACACTGGCTGGTTGTGTACTTGCTCAAAAATTTATTTTGGATAATTTTTAACCCAAAAAAGCTACGGACTGCAGCTTTAACTAATATAATAAAAAATGTTTTAGAAGTATTGTTCATTCTTAGTTCATGTTACCTAAGGTAGTTAACAAATGTTAACTAATGAACCTTACTGTAAAGTGTTACTGAGAAGGTAAATGCAAATAGTGTTTGCTTGAAGACAGGCATGTGTGACAGAAGGGAGGAGAGACACGGTTGGTCATGTGATGCACATTTAAACATTGGTATCGCTCTCACTCTCCATCCTAAAAGAAAGACAGACACCTTTAATCAACCATGAAGAAGCTCTTCAAGTGCCTGTGGATCTTACTGGGTAAAGTACAACATACATGCATCTGCTATTTTACTAGATTCACACTAATATTATTTGTGGTTTATACAATCTCCGTGTTTAGAATGTTGCTCTGTTTGTAGTTTAGTTTACACTCCTCTCTCTACTGTGGGTTTATAGCATAAATTTAGAAATTTCTTGCCAAAAAAATCTAAATATTCTAGATTAGTTGTTGTTTCGTACATTCATGCTTGCCTATAATGAAGGCATATATTAACCAGTAATGAAATATTATAACAATTAAAAAAAAAAAAAAAAGTTTTCTATGTGAAAATATAGTAAACTGTAATTTATTCCTGTGATCAAAGCTGAATTTTCAGCATCATTACTCCAGTCTTCAGTGTCACATGATCCTTCAGAAATCACTCTAATATGATGATTTGATGCTCAAGAAACATTTATGATTATTAAAGTTGAAAACAGTTGTGATGCTTCAGATTTTTGTGGAAACCGTGATACATTTAATTTGTCAGGATTCTTTGATGAACAAAGTTTAAAAGAACAGCATTTATTTGACAGAATCTTTTGTAAAATTTTTAATTTCTTTACTGTCACTTTTTTATCAATTTAATACATTAGTGATGAATTAAATAATTAATTTGTTTAAGTAAAGTTTAAATGGTAGTATAGATTATGGCTTTGCTTGTGTATGTCTGGGATAGTTTTTTTTTTTTTTTTTTTCTCAGTTTATTTTACCAAACAAATTTATGTTAAATAGATGCTCATTTGTGTATGTAAATGGTCTGACAGTCTTTATGCCTGTGTTTGTCAAGAATCTCTGGAAGTGATTCCTCATCCCACTTTAGATTACAATATTCTGCTGTTTGCATATTATTATTATTATTATTATTATTATTATTATTATTATTATTATTGTGTCAGTAGTTTCCTCCAACATGGTCATTACACAGATCAATGTTTCTATTATCATTGACTACATTTTGTTACTGAAAATTTCAAAGTAAATTAAATACAAATCTGAATGTGATTCAACAAAACCTGGTTCTCTGATACTCACTTGAATCTCTATTCCACAGGGTTTTTATTGATTGAGGACATGGCAAAAGGACAAGAAGGTAAGAATCATTCATTTTATTGAAATCTTTGTTCTGTTGTGTTTGTTTGAACTGGCAAATATAGAAATGTAGCTCTGACATTAAGCACTGGGCAGTTTGATATCCTTTTGTTCACTCTATATAATATAGTACACCAAAACCATCAAATGAGAAATGTTGAATAGCCAATAAAATAAAAAAGGATAATTCTTTTGCCCCCTTCATTTTAAATACCTGCCCTTAGACTAAGGGCCTTCATTTCTGTCTCTGTGGCACACGTTACTTATGATGAGTAATAAAGATTAGTTTGGTAAGATGTTTTAAAAATCCTCTGTGAGGCCTAATGTTCGATTAGAATAAAACGATGGGGGCGCTAGAGAGCACCACATGGAGTGGAAGTAATTTAAGTGAGCTCCCTCAATAAGCCTCTATAAATATGTGTTTTTTGACTATTTTCACCACGAAAGTTTGCTCAACAATATCTAACAGTGAGATGAAGAAGGCTAAATCCAAGAAAGGTGATTCACCAACCAGCGCAGGTGAACAACTGGCCAAGAATCCGTTATCTAACGAACACGAGATTGATCGTGATCGCGGCACGGTCCCAGACTCAACTGTTATCCTGTCGGCCATTCAAACTATGAACAACAGTATGAACGACAGATTTAATTCGCTGCAATCGACTTTATCTCAGTTACAAACAGCGCTGTCTGAAACCACTTTGCATATCACAGACCTTGAGAATGTTAAAGCTGAGCACGAAATCCGCATTTCTGACCTTGAGGCCTCCTGTCAGGAAATCCTAACAGCTAATAAGCCCCTACGTGCTAAACTGGATGATCTTGAGGGCCGTTCCCGACGACAGAATATTAAAATTGTCCGCCTACCCGAGAACGTGGAGTCTGGTCGCCCAACAGAGTTTGTGGAAAAATGCATCCCGAACCTCCTGGGAGCCGAGAACTTTCCTGGAGGGATCAAAGTTGATTGAGTACAAATCTCCATCTTCCCAGATTTCACGGCAGAGGTACTTTCCCAACGATGGCCGTTTGACGGAGTAAAAAAGAAATTGAAGGAGGCCGGTGTTCGATTTGGAATGCTGTTCCCCGCACGTCTTATTGTCACCCAGGGCACTAACAAGAAAATCTTTGGTTTGGTCTCGGAGGCTGAAGTTTTTGTGAACACCATCACTGAACAAAACCCTTCTTGATCTGCTGTTCTGGATTGTTTCTCGATGCAGTAAAAAAAAAAAAAAGACAAATATTTTGATCTCGTTGATATTAACTTAGGGTGTATTCACACCAGGAAAGTCCGATAGTTCACTTGCTTTGGTCCGGACCAAATACAATGTTGATTTAATTTTTTTTTTTACCAGAGTTAATTTGGACCCGTACCGAGACCATCTCTTCAGCTGGGACTCGGTTAGGTTGTTTGGTCCTGTAAGGATGGACTTTTACTAAGACTGAATTCAAGAATTCTAACCTGCAATAAAACAATAAAACTCACTAATCTGAAGAAGAGATCTATGGGACAGAGAGCACAACACAACTTCTCCAATCTCGTCTCTTCCCCCCATGCTGAGTTCCTGACTCCTCACACTATCTTCTCCCCTCCAGGTCTCATTCAGTCATGCAAAACACACACACACCTACTGTCTCCAGTTGTTTTATGAGAGGTCAAAATAAATACTTTTGGTGCGAATGGTAAAGAAGTTTCATTCCCGCAGCAGCAGAACAGTCAGAACAAAGAAAACAATGCCTGTTCTTCTGATGTGGGAGATTCCCCAATAAAGATAATAGATAACCATTTGTGTTTATCCCCCAAACTCAGGCGTGACCACTTGAGGCACGAGAAAGGATCCAACCAAAGCTGAATAAATATTTGGGTGCTAGATGTTTATTGTTCTTTTGTTCCACTTGGGTATTTAAAGGGAATTGGCAAACCACTCTAGGAAGCATCTGTAAACAGAACTTCCCACACTGTTGCTGTGTGTCTCTATTGCCAGGTATGCTGACTCTTTGAAACTATTTTTGATATTGCATTTTGAATGTTGTCTCTATTATATGCTGATCAGTTGTGTATTATGTATGCTTTTTAATTATTTTTATTGGATGCTTAATTCTGCCTGGCAAAAATAAATGTTAACCTTGATTTATTCTGCATTCTTCTGAAATCATTATTTCCAGTAGATTGAAGGTGTAGTCTGGTGTTTCCGCAAATCTTTGTCCAGGATAGATCAAACTGAAGGCACTTTGAATGGAGCATGGGGCACATGTTAGGAACTTCTGATTTCTGACTATTCACTGACTTAGCGTGTTGTACGCTGCAAATATGATCAAAAATTACACCTATGGGTCTGCAGTGAGCGGCTGCATAGGGTAAAATACTTGCACTGCACCCTCAGACTATTTCAGGACTGGCTAGTTTGTGATCGTGAGCGCACATTCGCGACGTGACGTCTCAAAGTGACACCCGGTCCGTAATGAACGAATATTTGAAATTAGGAAATGCCCAGAATAATCCTTGGTCTAAATTAAATCACAACTAATCCGAGGATCAGCTGTTAAGATAGAAAATTTGAAAAAACAAAGAGTCACTTAAATTTGGAGTCAGATTAAATTATTCATGGAGTCAGAATTAAAATTGGAAATCAACTGTTTAATAAATTAAAGTGATTTTTCCAGAAGCGCCCGAAAAGACACAAATTTTTTTTTCACAAGTTCATAAATAATACTCCAGGATTGATTTATTTTTAGTTGACTCTAAAATTATTCCCTGTGTAAAATCAACGAAGCACCACAATAGAATCATCTCCGACCACTCAGCAGTGACAATCTCTCTAGATCTCTTAGAAATTCAACCCAGCTACAACTGGCATTTGAATCCTAATTTGCTCTTGGATGTCAAATTTTGTGAACAATTAACAGTGTTGCTTGGGAAAGCCTAAAGGCTGTCTTGAGAGGACATATTATTTCATACGAGTCCAGTCTAAAAAAGCAAAGGGTAAAACACCTTCTAGAAATTGATAATCGTCTGGTTGGAAGAAGCTACAAGCCACTAGAGCAATTCATAAAATCAAGAACAAAAATGGTATCATTCTAACAAATCCCAGAGAAATCAATGATACATTTAAAGAATTGTATGCAAAATTATACAAATCAAAGGATTGTTCTGACCCCTCAACATTAGCTATTTTCCTTCATTCACTACATCATCCAAAGTTGGGGTGCATAGAGCAAACATCTTTGAATGCAGACATAACGGTAGTTGAAATACTAGATGCTATTAAATTTTTCCCCAGTGGCAAGGCGCCTGGCCCAGATGGCTTCGGGATTGAATTTTATAAAAGATATGCTCAGATGCTCTCTCCTCTGTTGTTGAGGATGTTTAATTATTCATTTGGCATACACAAACTCCCCCAGTCCTTGTATGACGTAAATATTTCTTGGATTCTTAAGTATGGTAAAGAAGAAACTGACCCATCGTCATATCGACCCATAGCTCTTTTGAACTCTGATCTTAACATTTTTACTAAGATTCTGGCTAATAGGTTAAATAACTGCATTGGGGAAATGATCCACCCTGACCAATCTGGTTTTATCCCTGGCAGTTTTTCTTTCTTTAATGTCAGCCGTTTTATATATATAATAATATATATTATAATATCTCATAATATAATATCTTAATAGCGTAATATCTTATATACCAGATGCAGAAAAGGAGTTTGACCAAATTGAATGGGATTATATTTTAGCTGTGATTAGAGAATTTGATATGGGTGATACCTGTTTTGTTGTGCTTTAAGGAGGAGACATGAGACCTCTGGTAGTTTTCAGCCATGTCATTTTTTATCTCCCTTAACCACGCCCCGTGACCCCAACATTACATTTAGCAGGGTGGCAATAGGTGACTCATTTACATATCATGACATCTCCTCTTTTTTTTAATATATATATTTTTTTTACATTCTGTAAAATAACTTCAGTCACCTCGTATATAGCCCAACATTACAAAACAAATGTGTATCACTGCATAACACAACAGCTTTTTTTTTTTTTTTTTTTTTACATATTGCAGGCTTTAATTTAACATAACACTGTCCTTTCAACTGTGACCTTGCTTAAACTTAAGGAAAAAATAATAATAATAATAAAATTACTCCTCAATAAGCCTTCTAGATTTTGTGACTACTCGTCCACTTGCAGTTTTCACAGGCAGACTTGAGAGCTTGGTGGGACTGACATCTTTTTCCATGTTTGAGTGTCCATTTCAGGTTTTTCCTCTGTGTCGTCACACGGATTTTGTTGAGTCACATTTTGATTTTCCACGTCCTTCCTTGGTGTATCACTTTGTTCTTTTGATTTCATCAAAAACTTTCGGTTCCTTCTGTACACCTTACCCTCAGGTGTCTGGACAACATACGATCTTGGCTGCTCAGAAAGTCCAGTAACTTCAGCTGGATTCCATGTGCCATCTTGCCATATTCTTACATTGTCGCCAACCTGAAGTTTCTGAAGAGGTCTGGATCTTTGATCGAAATATTCCTTCTGCTTCTTTTGTCTGCTTTCTAACAACTGCTGTACTGGGTTATTTACCATGCAAGGCTTCAACAACTCTGATGTAATCGGAAGTCTCGTTCTCAGCCTTCGACCCATCAACAGTTGAGCTGGAGATGCTCCAATATCATCTATGGGTGTGCTTCTCAGGTTCAGCAGAGACAGGTAAGGATCTTTTCCATCAGCCTTTGCCTTCTTCAGCATATGTTTAACAGTTTGCACTCCTCTTTCCGCCATTCCATTCGATTGTGCGTGATGGGGTGTTGTGCGTGAATTCCCACTCTTTCGCAAAATCTTGAAATTCAAATGAGCAAAACTGTGGTCCATTGTCTGAAATGACTGTTTCTGGAATTCCATGTCTGGCAAATTGTGACTTAAGATGGGTAATGACTGTTGTACTTCTTGTATCTGATCTCAGCCACTCCACTTCAATGAATTTGGAGTGATAATCCACTATGATTAGATAGTCCTGTTGGTCAAAAGTAAACAAGTCAACCCCTATTTTCTGCCAGGGTCTTTCAGGAACACTGTGTGGATGTAATGGCTCTTTGGTTTGCCGTTTTTGGTATGTGCTGCACACATCACAGTTGTTTACCATCTCTGTTATGCTTTGTGACATTCCAGGCCAAAAGAGCACCTCTCTTGCTCTCCTTCTGCAGCTTTCAATGCCTAGGTGACTTTCATGAATACGCTTTAGCATTTCTGCTCTCATCAATGCTGGAACTATGAGCCGTTCTCCTTTGAACAAAACACCATCCACAACTGAGATTTCCTCTCTGTAGTTCCAGTATCCTTGTACTTCTTTTGCTGCTTGGCTCATTCTTTCTGGCCATCCGTTTAGCACTGTCTCTATGAGTTTTGTCAAAATCACATCTTTTTTAGTTTCCTTCTTGAATTCATTTATCTTCTCATTTGACACAGGTAGGTTTGACATTACCATATGTACCTGAGCTTCTACTTCTTCATCAGGAGAGCCGGTTTCTGGTAAGTACGCTCTGGATAATGCATCCGCTATATACATCTCCTTACCTGGCTTGTACTGTACGTTCACTTGATATTTTTGTAATCTCATTAACAGTCTCTGTATTCTGGCTGGAGCACTGCTCAACGGCTTTTTCATTATCGCTTCAAGTGGTTTATGGTCGGATTGTACGTCTATCCCTCTTCCATAAACATACTGATGAAAACGCTCTGCTCCAAACACAATTGCCAACATCTCCTTTTCTATTTGCGCGTAGCGCTGTTCTGTTTCAGTCAATGCGCGCGATGCATACGCCACTGGCTTGTCTTCTTGAAGTAGAACAGCGCCCAGTCCACTTTTAGATGCATCCACAGAAAGTGTTACTGGTAACCTGACATCGTAATATCTGAGCAAGGGGGCCTCAGTGAGCATTGTTTTCAATTTGTTGAATGCACGCTGGTGTTCCTCCTCCCACTGCCAGGCAACATCATCTCTGGTAAGTACACGCAATGGCTCCGTATGTTGTGACATGTTTGGAATGAACTTTGCGAGATAAGTGACCATACCTAGAAATCTTTCCACATCCTTTTTGCATTCAGGTGTGGGCATTTTTCTGACAGCCTCTATTTTGGTCTGATCTGGTTTCAAACCATCCTTAGCGAAGATGTGACCAAGATATTTGATTTCCTCTAAGCATATCTTGCATTTCTCTTTATTCAGCTTAAAGTTCTTGACCCTTGATCTCTCTAACACTTGCCTCAGTCTGTAATCATGCTGTGCTTTTGTTTCTCCCCAGATCAAAAGATCATCAATATATGTCTCAACACCTTCAATTCCCTCAAAACGTTGCTTCACCGTCCGGTGAAAAACTTCTGGGGCTGAGCTTACCCCAAATGGGAGTCGAAGGAATCTGTAGCGGCCAAAAGGAGTATTGAATGTACAAAGGCGAGAGCTGGCTTCATCTAATTTCAGTTGCCAAAAACCTGAACTTGCATCCAACACTGTAAAGTATTTGGCTTTTGAGAGTCTGCTCGTTATTTCCTCTACTGTTGGAAGCTGGTAGTGTTCTTTCATTACGGCTGTGTTGAGATCTCGGGGATCTAAACAAATTCTTAATTTCCCATTAGACTTTTCCACAATCACAATGGGGTTGACCCACTGAGTGGGCTCGTCGATTTTCGCTATTACTTTCATTTTTTCCATTCTGCTGAGTTCTGTTTTCAGGTTTTCTCTCAGGGTCACTGGAATTTTCCTAGGTGGATGAACTTTCGGAACCACCTTTTCATTTATTCGGATTGTGTGCTCGCCCTCCAGGCAACCTATGCCCTCAAACACATCAGCATACTCCGTGAAGATATCCATTTGGTCACTTTTGTTCAATTCCATCACTCTCTGTATGAGCCCCATTTGCTCACATGCATGAATTCCTAATATTGGCTTTGCATTTGATTTCACAACAATGAATTCCAGTATATGTGTTTTCTTTTTGTATTTCCCTGCCCAGTTACACTTTCCTTTCACAGGTATTTTGTCTCCGGTGTAAGGTGACAGTTTCACATTTGTGGGTCTTAATATGTTCTTTTTTCCAATTCTTCGCAGCAGGCTGTACGGGATTACATTGGCTTGCGCACCAGTGTCTAGTTTAAATTTGACATGTTTGTGCTCCAATTTCAAGTCAACTGTCCATTCATCTGTCCCTGTCTGCGTTTGCACTGCACTAACGAACAGACTAGGTCTCTGATCTGTGACGTCATCATCAACCGCATGCACTTTCTTCGATTTACACATCTTTGCAAAGTGGTTCATTTTATCACTGCTCTTGCACTGTTTGCCATATGCAGGGCAATTGCGTGATGCATGCTCTGTTCCACATCTATTGCAATTAAAAGTGCTTGCTTTGTCTTTTTTATTCAGTTTGTATTTATTTCGTTGCTCGTTTTTACGTGTCTGCTTTTGTTTCACTGCATCAACATGCTTGCTTTCACGTGTAGAGGCGTGTGCGTTGTAATCCTCGTCATGCATTTGCTTCATCTGAGCTTTTGTCACTTCTGACGCGATACACAGCTGAGTAGCTTTTTCGAGACTAATGTCAACTTCTCTTAAAAGTCTCTCTCTCATTGCTTCTGACGTGATTCCACAGACAACTCGATCTCTTATAAGAGATTCTTGCAACAGTCCAAACTCGCATGACTTCGCTTTTAGCTTTAGTTCTGTGATGTATTGGCTAATGGGCATGTCCCCTTGCACACACGTGAAAAACTTATACCTCTCATAGGTTATATTATTTTTTGGGTTACAGTAATCTTCGAATTTCTCCATTATTTTCGACAGATTATGTTTTTCATCATCATCTTCGAACGTGAAGGTATTGTATACTTCAATCGCTTCTTCACCGGCTACATGCAGAAATAGTGAGGACTTTACCTTGGCTGGTTTGCTAGCGCTTCCAGTCGCGTCTAGATACAGCTCAAATCTTTGCCGAAATCTCCTCCAGTTTTCCGACAAATTACCGTGCAGTAGATCAAGTCCTGCAGGTGGCTTTAGTCCTTCCATTTTCGTTACTCTCATTTTGCTATATTTTCTTTAGTACTTTACTTCTGACACCATGTTTTGTTGTGCTTTAAGGAGGAGACATGAGACCTCTGGTAGTTTTCAGCCATGTCATTTTTTATCTCCCTTAACCACGCCCCGTGACCCCAACATTACATTTAGCAGGGTGGCAATAGGTGACTCATTTACATATCATGACAGTACCTTTGCCTCTTGGGGGAAGATGTTATATGCCCATCCTACTGCTTCAGTCATCACAATTCCAATTACATAGAGGCACTCGACAGGGCTGTCCTCTCTCGCCCTGCTTTTTGCAATTGCAAATTAACCTCTCGCCCTTGCAATTAAAAAGAACCCTTTATTTTCGCCCCTGAATTTAGGCCAAATTAAGCATCATATTTCCCTCAGTGCAGATGACATTATTCTGTATCTCAGCAACCCAGAACTGTCTACACCACCATTGGCACCCGCGCCAAACCTCTGGAAACTCCATGTCTCGATGCGGTGGTTCAGGTATCTACCTCAAAATGATTTAAATACCATCACTTCTGCGAGAGCTCCCTCTAAAAAAGTGAGGCTTGCTTAAGACCTGAAGTGGAACCTGTTCTTCTCATGAGAAGACCCCCGAAGGTGTTTGATCACTTCTGTGCTTTCTTTCCTGCAAGTAGGAGCGAGGACTGTCTCCCTCCACCCTCAAAATGTATGTTGCCTTTATATTAACGCACATCATGATGCAGTGGATCTAAATCCGTGGGGAAGCACGACTTGATCGTCAGGTTCCTGAGGGGAGCAAGGAGACTGAATCCGCCTTGCGACCCCTCTATATACCTTCTTGGGACTTATCTCTGGTGCTACTGCAGGTTGAGTCACTGCAGGCAGCTGAGTTAAAAATCCTTTTTTTAAAGAAACAGTTCTCCTGCTTGCTTGCCTCTATCAAGAAGGTAGGGGACCTGCATGCATTTTCGGTCAACAAATCGTGCCTGGAATTCGGGCCGGCCAACTCTCACGATATCCTGAGACCCTGGCCTGGATACGTGCCCAAGGTTCCTACCTCTTCCTTAAGACCAGACCAGGTGGTGAGCCTGCAAACGCTGCCCCGGAGGAGGCAGACCCAGCCCTGGCTTTTCTCTGTTTCTTCAACCTTGCGGGTATACAGGACAGAATGCAAAGCCTCAGGACCTCATCCAGCTCTTGTCTGTTATGGAGACAAGCAGAAGGGAAGGCTGTTTCCATGCAGAGGTTGGCCTACTGCGGTTGCCATCATCTTGGTGTGTTTATCCAAGGTGCACCATGCCTACCTGGGTAGTGAGCCTCTCCAAAGAGAGAGTGTAGCTCCTTCCTGGGTGTTGACACAGAGTGCCTCGCTGACAGATCTTTTAGAGCTGCGGGCTGGGCGACACCAGCACATTCGCTAGGAAAACAGCATATGTGTCGAGCCGGTTGCTTTCCGTGGGCTCCCTTCACATGAAGCCAGCTTCACTGTTAACCTGGTTCGTAGTGTCGGCTTGCTTCACCATTCCCCTCCTATGGACTGGATACGTGCGCCATTCTTGCTCCAGTTGAGTTCCCCTTTAGCCGAACCCTGTTGAGTTCCTCAGCGGAGCATCCGATGCTAGGCCTACCACTCGTATACACTGGTGGAACTTGTGCTAGGCTGGGTCCATATGCTGGGTCCCTATGGTGATCCCATATGTGTATTCTTCCACGGTACGGCTCCCTGTGGTGAGCCCGTGTCTTCCCTTGGCAGAGTCTGCTCTGCCGTCACTGACGGTTGTGTCTCCCCCCTTTTTTGGCTGGAGCCACCTCAATGACATTCCATATGTTGTACTGCCCGGTATCCTCCACATGTTACCTCCCTGTGGGCTGGATGTGGCTTCCGTAGCGTCCCTCCTTCCATCGAAAGGGCACGCTTTCCCAGTGTTAACAAGTCTTAACTGAGTGGGTCTTGCGGAACAGCAGTGACTGAAGCAGCCCTGTCCTATCTCTGCCTCAATAATGCGGGGAGTCAGGAGGCTTTCGTCTAGGCACTGAAAGGTGGCAGCACTAGTGGCATTTTAATGGGGATCCCAATCAGTCGGTACTACATCATTTTTTGGCCAAATTGACTTAAGGCAATTATGCTATGAGGCTAACGATATGTAACCCTCGTTCCCTGAATGAGAGAAGGGAGACGTAGTCCCGTCGCCACTATTGCTGGACCACCGCTGACTCCGTGCTCCACTCGACTCCTCAGTGAAAAACAAGTGATGCGTGCATCCACTTCCGTATTTTTTTCCCACGCTGCGGGGCAGAGCTTGGATGCAAAGCTTGCACGCCAATGTGTGCATTGGCTCGTTTTATCAATACTCGAAGATGACAGGCTCCCTAAGCGTGATCCCAATCAGTC
Source organism: Squalius cephalus (assembly GCA_022829025.1). NCBI lineage: Eukaryota > Metazoa > Chordata > Actinopteri > Cypriniformes > Leuciscidae > Squalius > Squalius cephalus. Next base: position 2,654,459 of record CM040793.1, read on the forward strand.
GGTTCGTCCGACTACATCTCCGTTCCCTCCTTCAGGGAACGAGGGTTACATATGTAACTGAGACATAAGATATTTCCACTTTTCATCTGAAAAAAATATTTGGAAGAGGAACTAGACGTTCTAATCTCTGAGGAGGACTGGGCAAAGTGTCTTAAAAATATATACACCTGTTCTATTAATGCTAGACACCAACTGTTAGGTCACGGAACAGAAGATCCAGTTGCGAATGAAAGGTAAGGTTTATTTTGAAACAGCAAATGATCAAGACAAGACAGGTTGGTGTAGAATAGCAGGTCGGCAGTAAGTCCTTGGCAGCGTGGAGACTGCAGTGGGCTATATCCAAGTCCTAGTGGACAAAAACCTCCGATGAAGACAAGTCGAAACAAACCTGGGCAAAAGTTTGAGGCTCAGGAATAGTCCGGTTGATCAGGAACTGGATAGAGAACTGCAAAGACAGCGAGACAAGGTGAAAACAGTTACAAACGATCTGACAATGAACATGACAAACACGAGACTACATATAGGACACATAAATCTTTTTTTTACCTCCCTTGCCTGTGCTTAGTGTTGTGGTTAACTGCAAACTTGAATCTAACCAAAGGAGTTTTTTTTTTTTTTTTATGCGTGTAGTTGTCTTTGGTCTTGTCCTGTGATTGTACTGTCTATCTGTCTGTAAAACTGAAAATACTACAATAAATATAAAAAAAAGAAGAAAAAAAAGAAGAAGAATAAAACGATGGTGACAACTTTCTGGTCTTTGTCCTTGAAACATTTACCAGAGAACGCAGCACTATGGGGCGATACTAGTCAGTCATCAAATTATGGAGATTGGGTATCTACAGATGCTATTGATGGTTTATTCACCACCTGGGCCCACACTGACACAGAGACAAACCCGTGGTGGAGAGTGGATCTACTGAAGGTATACAGAGTGAACAGAGTGACCATCACTAACAGAAACGACCATGCTATGAGGATAAACGGGGCAGTGATTCGTATTGGGAACTACCTTGACATTTACAGCAACACTATGTGAGTCTTTCTTTGACTGTTTTGATTAATGTGGCTGAAGATGACCAGAAACTGATAACAGATTATCTCTCTGTCTGTAGATGTGGTGTAATTTCTACTCTTGCTGTCAGTGCCACGGCCACTTTCTCATGCGGCGGGATGGTGGGACGTTATATGGTTGTTCATATTCCTGGAGATCAGAAGATTCTTACTCTTGCTGAAGTTGGAGTCTACGGGTATTTGGCAGGTAATTCATTGTTGTCGAGTATGTCTCAATATTGAAGGTACATTTTTTTTCATGGCTCTCTGAAATGCTTAAACCTGATTGGTCAGCCGCGACCAAACCGTCGTCAGTAGCAGCCCTTTATAATGATCGCTCATCCGGCGATTCTTTCATGTCACGGGCTGCGTCCGAAATCGCATACTTACTTGAACAGGTTCCAGTTACGTCATTCATAAATCCTCTCCTGTGGCCTCATGGGATAGTAAAGTGTCCATCGTATGCACACTTCACAATCTCAACAGAAGTTGAAGGTGACCAGACCTGACACCTGACAAGAGATTAGAGAGCACTCCTCCATACAGAATCTGTCCAGATCCTTCAGTTTCCCCAAGTCCACATTGATACACTTTCCTCTTATGTTTTCAATAGGGTTTAGGTCTGGGGACTGGGATGTCCATGGCAGAACCTACATTCTGCAGAAGATTTTGTGCTCAGTTACCCATGTTTTTTTTTAATCATTATCCAGGTGGGAGATCCAAACAAGTCCCATTATAAGATTTGTAACAGAGGCAATCAGGTATTTTTATTTATTTAAATTTTTTTTTCTGTTGATTTTTGATTCCATGATGCCATGTATCTGAACAAGATGTCCTGGACCACCAGCAAAAAAAATAATAAAAAATAGGCCCATAACATTAAAGACCCTGTTGTATATTTAATTGTACAAATGTGGTACTTTAAAAAAAAAAAAAAAAAAGAAGAAAAAAAAAAGATTTTTAGCCCTGTTTGCGCCAAACCTATTTTTAAGTGTTTGCTGCCAAAAAGCTTTTTTTTTTTTTTTTTTAGTTTCATCCAACCATTGAACCCCAGATTTAGTAGTGTCTGAATAAAGATTTTTACTTTGAAGTACATTATTTTACAGTAAGGAAGATTATTCATAAGTGGAAAACATTAAAGATAGTTGACAATCTTTCCAGGAGTGGACGTCCCAGCAAATTCAACCCAAGGTCAGACCTTGCAATATTCAGAGAAATCGCAAAATGCCCAAGAACTACACCTCAGACTCTACAGGCCTCCCAACAGACACAGGATCCAGACACCAATGTAGGTCAGAGGTTGGATTTCGATTGAAAATGACACTTCTAAACCAAATGTTTGATTGACGTCAAGCTCCAACGTTGGGCAGACATCAAAGTTTGGTTGGAATAAATGCCAAATAAATAAATAAATTAATTAATGGTGAAATGCATGGCAGTACATGGTGCCAAACCTTTACCATTAATGGTAATAACAGTTGTTACAACTGACTTCCAGCCACAGTATTGAATGAAATCAACTGAAGATAAAATAAGACATTAAATCTCTCGAGTTCTCAGCAGAGGAGGATTAAACAACTCCACAAACAGCATAACCAGCTTCACTTATTACTAACCAGACTGACTTTATTTCTGTCATACATCTACAGAAATTAAAGGAGGTTTAGATGTTAATGTTTGTTTGAAAATGTTTAGTTTGAAGTCACCATCATTGTGATCAGTGTTTGCTTTAGTTGGACAGTTTGACTCTTGACTTTTAAACATTAGTTTTCCTTTTTTTATGGCAAGAACAGCAAGAGAAAATGTGATCAGATGATGTTGGCTACTTAACCCCCTGAGGTCGACGGTATCGCCGGCAATACCAGCTCGCTTTTTTTTTTATCAGTGTAAAAGAAACTCATAAATACTCTGTTGACTTTGATTTTCCATAGGAGTTTCATACATCAATCGATTCTGTTAAATGTGTATTATTTTTGTGTATACTCACAATAAAAACAAAGTGTTGTGCTTTTTGCCAAATAAAGAAAAATAAACACAAAGCGAGTTCTGCCTTCTCTCTGCCAGTAAAGTCCATTCTGAAACGCGTCCGAAAATGAACTGTAGCTCAGTGAATACTCAGTCAAACAGACATACAGACACACAGGCATGAAGCTTGAATTCTCTTCTTTTAAATTAAGTAATTTATATAACAAACAAATATTCTCATCTTGTGAAATCTGTATTAAAAGAGAGCGATTCCAGTCAACCTAATTACAGCTGATTCAGATGTAATGTGACTCCGCCCACGGAGAGCGTGCGCTATTCAAACGCAAATGGCTGAGGCAATCCACGCAATCCTGTGAACGCCCCCATCAGCTCGAGAAAACACACAAGTTTATTCAGATCATTACTTGTTTACACCGTCTTGCAGCGCTGTGAGGAATAATAATAATGGAAAATGTCCCTCAGAAGTGCGGGTATATCGAGGAGCGAGCTGAGGAATACTAATAAGTTTTTTTCCTTCACGAATTTCTTCACGTGGGTTTCTGTTTATGAATGAATGAACGGCAGAGATGCGCGCTGTTTACCACAGCTGGCAAAGACAGTTTAAATTTAAATCGCGTGTGTGAATGAATGATGATGTTTTAGCAAACTGTATTGCTATACTGAGATGAGTAAAAATCGACTGAAATATGTTGAAATAAAATGTAGGCTATTTGTATAAGCAACGTATTAAACTGCAAATTAACAATATGCCCTAATATTTCATGAAAACAACGTTACAGTCAGGCGAAATATGAAAGTTTATAAAGTTTAAGAAATATACAGTTTTTACTGTAGAATATACTGCCTCGTCAAATAAGCTTTTGTTTAGCAATTTCTATATATAAAATACTATTTTTGTCAAAAATCAAGTCATCAACTAAGATGTTAGCTGTCCCAATGTTGGCTATATTCAAACTAATGAATACATAGATAAAATGTAGGCCTATTCATTTTTTTTTACAAAGAAAGAGTACACTTGAAATATTGTTGAAATTGTAATTATTGTTGTAATTGTAACCTTTTTAATAAAATAGCAAAACATATTTACAAGATAGATGTAAGCAAAATCTTAAATGATCAGTATAAGTCTTCTTCTAAATATATCTTTTGTCCTTGCATTGTGGCTCAGTCAGTTTCACACCTGAATGCATGGCTAATTATGCAGAGTGGGTGGGACATTGTATTCTCAGGTGTAAACCACTCCTCGTTCACGCCCCCTCGCATATTGGCTTTCCAAGCAAAACCTGTTTTACATCAATTTAAATCAATGTATGGTTTTATGTGAACGATAAAGCAAGACTATTTTCACATAATTTTGAAGAAAAAACTATAGGCAACGACATCCATTAGTCATAAGTCTTATTGCCACATATTTAGTATGTTTTGTGGCCTTATTTCAAAAACTTAAATTTTTTGTTTTTTTCGATAACCACGCATAAACATTATTCTCTCAAAAATGAAAACATGTACATACATGTGGCTCACATATTATTGTAGTCCTGTTTTTGCTATATAGAGTGAATTTACACCTTTGCCATTAATATGTTTATAAGCAACTGAAAAAAGCACAAATGTCAGAGCATGTCAGAACACCCCCAGGGCCCAGAAAACCGCTCAGACTCCAGAGGGTTAATGATGATACAAATATTTTCATTATGGAGTGGTATGACTCACTGATCTTATTCTGAGTCTATTCTTTGATAACATAGACGTCTTGTTGTTAATTTCACAGCATTGATTATAATAGTCCTGTGATTGCCCAATGCCCAGCAATGTTTTAATCTGAGGGATTGTGCACCAATTTTTATTTAAGAAACACACAGACATTGAAGAATCATCTTCTGAATCTCAATAACGCTAACATGCTTTGTTGCAATGCATTCTGGGTGCATCATATAAAACTCACCTATGGCTCCCGGAATGCATTGTGGCATTAAGCATGTCACCATCGTTGAGATTCAGAAGCTGATTATTGATGTCTGACTGAGTCTAATAGGTGTTGGAGTTCAAACTATTTAGTGTGCAATATCTTGAAACACTGCTGTATTTCATATTGTAGAATTACAGGCTTGCTATAATTAATAATACAAAAGGATAACATATAATAGATTAGACTTTGAATGATATCATCAATAAGTAACCAACATCATTTGAACACTTTTTCTTTGCCTATTCTTGCCATAACACACATAGTTACAGCAGCCAGAGAAAAACTATTATTAAATATTAAAAAGTCGAGATTTAAACTGCCCAACTAAAGCAAACACTAAAACTAAACTTTTAAAACTGTTGTGCTGTCACTTAACTTTACAAAACAATCAAAGATACGATGGCACAACCATTTCTTGGATTCTCACTCTTTAATCCAGACCGAACTCTCTCCACACTCCATAATCTCCTTTTTTCTATCTCCCTCTAGTGTTCAGTCCTTGTAATAACAGTCTATGTAGACACAACAAAAACATCTAAAACTCAGTTTATTCTCAATAAGAACTTCTGTAGACGTATGACAGAAATAAAGTCGATCTGGTTAGTAATAAGTGAGGCTGGTAATGCTGTTTGTGAAGTTGTTTAATGCTCCTCTGCTGAGATCTTGAGAGATTTAATATGCTGCCATGCATTTCACCCCTTTTTTAAACTACAGTTCGACGTATATTCCAACCAAATTTTGACGTCTGTCTGACGTTGGAGCTTGACGTCAAACAAATGTTGGGTTTGGACATCAACCTGATTTTTATTTTTAACTAAAATTTGACGTCTGACCTACGTTGCATTAGTTGGAGTCCAACGTCTTCCTGATGTCACATTGACGTATTGTGCCTGCTGGGCAAAATTAACATTCACGGCAGAACAATTAGAAAAAGACGGGACAAGCATGGCATGTTTGGAAAGGTTGCCAGGAGAAAGCCTCTTCTCTTTAAAAAGAACATGGCAGCACGGCTTAGGTTTGCAAAGTTGCATCTGAACAAACCTCAAGACTGCTGGAATAATGTCCTTTGGGCAGACGAGACCAAAGTGGAGATGTTTGGCCATAATTCACAGAAAACTAAACACAGAACATCAGCACAAACACCTCATACAAACTGTCCATCGCACTGGTGGAGGCTTGTTTTGAAGCCCCAGGACCTGGACACATTGCAGTCATTGAGTTTTGAATTGGATTGTGCTGGTAAAAAATGGTCTGTGTGGGTGGACACAATTTTATACTCCATAAATTAGATTTGATTAGATCAGTCATCAGGACGTTACTAAACACAAAGGTCCACGCAGAGTTGGCTGCCATTGGTGTTGACATCGCCGACGAGAAAATAAGCTAATCAGCTATCAGCAGCAGGCAGACGTGATCATTCATTACTGATGGGTTTTTAATGCGATAACTTGTAGCTGTAAATTCAAGTGATCGCTATGCCAAAGTGGCATAAATATATAGTAAGTTGAATCTACAATAAAGAGTGGGAGAGTGATGCAACTCTTAAAACGTGGATTACACCTGTGGTGGGAGAAGACTCAAAGGCTCTTTATATGGCCTATAACTAACTCTGAGAGCACAGTTGAATGGCTTAATTGAAATGGGACTATGCTATCGTCAGCTCCAAGCCAGTTCCACTAGCTATATATGTGCTAAATTCACACTGGTGTCTAGTAGCCTAAGCATGATCTTGTAATGCTAACCACAAGAAGTGGGGAAAAACGATATGTTAAACCCTCCACGTTATTTGCAAAAAGTTACGTTAAATTGATAAACGCTAATTGAAACTGGTATTAGCCTACACTTGACATTCTGTCCTCCCCACTTCTGAAATGATGGTTAAGCTGATGCCTCTAATTTTTGTGAATGTAGCTGTGAAGGACATCGTTAGACAACGCCATTGTTTAATTCCGTTTGGTGGCAGTAGTTGGTGCAAAAAGGTAATTTCATTTTATCTCACATATTTGCCTTTCTTCTCAGAATTGTGAGCTTATATCTAGCAATTGTAAATTATAAACTCATAATGGCAAATTCACGTCTCATAATTCAGACTTTTTTCCACAGAATTCTAAGTTTACATATTGTAATTTTGACGGTTTTCTCAAAATTCAGACTTTCTTTTCCTTGGGATTCCTTGAGTTTACACCTTGTTTTTCTCCCTGCCACAGAATAAAAAATCATTCTGATTTTTTTATATCTCGCAATTGTGAGTTAACATCACAATTTCACAATGCTGATATATATATTATATTTATATATATTATATATATATATATATATATATATATATATATATATATTTTTTTTTTAATTTTTTTTTTTATTTATTTTTTTTATTCTTTATTCCATGGCAGAAATAAGCTGCCTAGAAATCTCATTTACACACAAGCTTGTGTAAATTGTGCATAAAGATGGGTCACGACAGGTTTTTATTAATTTCCCAGGAAATCTGGCAGTAGATGGCGCCGCTACACAGTCGTCAACATCTGGGAGCTGGGTTGCTGAAAAGGTCATTGATGGTAATCGAGGTCTCCAGCAGTTGAACACGGGATGCTCCTGCACCCTTAGTCAGACTAACCCGTGGTGGAGGCTGGATCTGCGTGATGTTTACCGAGTTAGTAAAGTGGTCGTCACTTATAGACGAGACTGCTGTGCAGAATACATAAACGGAGCGGAGATTCGCATCGGAAACTCTTTGGAGAACAACGGCAGCAACAATCCCATGTGAGACTCTTGAGGTTGAAAGAACATGAGAGCTTGAGTACAACTGAGAAGGATTAACGTGTATGGTTAGATATAACACTATCTTTATCTCCATCTGTTTCTCTCTGTCTGTAGATGTGCTGTTATTTCTGCTATTCCAGCAGGCGAGTCCTACAGCTACTCATGTGATGGGATGGACGGACGTTATGTGATTGTTTATATTCCTGGAGATCAGAAGATTCTTACTCTTTGTGAGGTTGAAGTCTATGGTTATTTAGCAGGTAATTCATTGTTGCAGTGCATAACTTTCAATATGTAATAACATGCTATACTTAAAACCTACTTAAAAGGGATAGTTCACCAAAACCTGAAAATTATAATTCTTTATTCATGCTCATGTCCTTCCAAACCATTATGCCAGTATTCATGCTTTAATGGCCTCTTGCATGCAGAATAGTCTGACAGATGCATGCTTGTAAAGAAGGATGGTGTTTGTTTAAAGCTAACCACAGCAATTTGGGAAACATCAGCATAGGAAGTAAAAAATGCATTCATTGCCTTAATGTTTTTATCATGTTAAAGGGTAACTAAACCCTAAAACAACTTTTTTTTAGTTAATGATCTGTAAGACTGGGGCTTTATTAATGCTGTTCATTGATTCAAGTAATTTTTTTTGACATTTGTGTTTAAAGTGTTTTAATTCTACAAAATATGGTGTAAAAACGTCTGAGTGCTGCCCTCTTCAGGTTGAACGGTGGCTACTGCAGTTGAATTTTCCTATTGAAAGTTGTGGTACTCTCTGACGTCAGAGGGTACCAGCTAACCACGCCCTTGCCTACAGAGAGACGCATCTCAGATGCACGCCCCCCCTCCGCTGGGCTCTGCCTACTTTACCAGCATTTTTCAAATATTGCCAGTGGGTGGAGTCAGGCTCTGACCAGGGGTTTAGTTACCCTTTAAACGCAGCATTTCCCAGCACTAACTGAATCGCTTTTCATTCCAAATGGGTGTGACTGAAGATGGAAATGGTTTATTGTAAGATAATGTAAAACCATTGATGAAATTTCCATGCCAGGCTGCTCACATGAAATATAGGTCCTTAGAAATACAAACACGCACACATAATAATTTCAATGAATAACTTTTATTAAATATAAAAAACATAACAAAACAATCTAATTATACAAGCTCTAGACAGTGTTAGCTGGTGGCACGCCAGTCTGTTTAGCAGACAGGACTTGAGACCCCCCCTGGTGATTTATATATACTAGCACTCAGGTTGTCCGACCAGACCAGGACATGGTGCCCTCAGAGCACTGGCTGAAATTCCCTAAAGTCCAGGAGCACTGCCATCATTTCCAGACAGTTGATGTGCCAGCTTGACATTAGCTCTTTCCAAGAGCCAAAGGCTGGCCTCTTGTCGCACAATGGGCCCGAACCAATCTTGGAGGCGTCTGTCATGACTACCTTCCTTCTGGAAACCGAGTCCAGTTCCACGCCTATCTGATACAGATAGTTCACCCCGAGAATAATACGGCCCTCATGTTACGCTCGAGGTGGGATGCAGGCCTTTAGCCAGTGTTGTAGAGGCCGCTTATGTTATAGTCCCAAGTAGGGACTAAGTAGCCTCTGAAATGTTATTAAGGGGATATTTCTCCCCGTTCTGAATGCTAATGCTATCTTCTGAATTTTTAGGGATCGTTCCAGCGAAATCCAGGCCCGCATTTGGGACAAATCGAATACTGCCCCCAGGAACGTGATGCGTTGTCTTGGGGACAGCGAGCTTTTGCTCAAGTTGATCCTGAACCCCAGACTTTATAGATGGTTGAGGGGCTGAGATCAGTGCGTGCACGGTTCCTCCTTCGATTAGGCTAAAAGCAGCCAATTGTCGAAGTAATTCAGGATGCAAACCCCGTTTTGCTTCAGGGGGGAGAGATCTACATCCATACATTTCATTAAAGTGCGTGGAGCTAGAGACAGTCCGAATGGTAGGACTGTATATTGGGTAGCGCTTAGCTGGGTGGAAGCGCTGCTTCACCTCGAGTTCTGCCTTGGGCTGGGGCTAAGTGGGTGCGGGAGCTGGCTTGGTGTGCTGGTGAGTCAACGACAGCGACAACGACTAGAATCAGCTGAAGAACTTGCCTAATTAGTAGGAAGTGGCGCACAGCCTGCCAGGCTGCTGTGAAACGCTCAGCAAAGCCACGCAGAACCGAGAGGGAGAGACAGGGAAGTCAAGAAGGGTTGTCTTGTCAGTGTCCTTGATCTCCAAGTTTAACCATAAAACTTGGTGCTTTGAGCACCACTAAACAGGCCATCATACGGCTGATCGCCTGGGCCATTGTCTTGGTAGGTCACAGAGTGAGGTCGGTTGTGCTGTGCAGCTCCTTGAAATCAGCAGGGTCTGGGTTGGACTGGGTTTGGCTCAGCTTGAAGGACTGCCATTATATGGAGAGTGGATCTGCAGGCTGCCGAGTAGGTTTGCGACAGCCTTCTCCAGAGGGAAGCTTTCGGCGTGGTCAACAATGTTGAGGGTGGGCGAAGCAGATGAGTGAGTGCAGACCAAGTAGGGGGTGGGCCACAACTGGTTCATCATGAACAAATCGGGTAGGTTCCGGCTGCAGGAGCCATTTGTCGAAACAGTTGTGGGCAGGCACTTCCAGGGCCACTACCACTCCAAACCGAGTTTATGACAGATTTAGGTCAGGACCTTAATATCACCTGGCTCCTTAGGTGGTGGGGGGGCGGAGTACTACATAGAGTCCGACCACACCCATGTATTTAAAGCTGCCAATGTCACTGACACAGATTCCCCATTGGAAAGCATAAAACAGACCAAAAACTTACAGAAGAAAATTACAATTGTTTGGCAAATAAATAAATGACGAACATTACATAAGCATTAACAAAATGTTACCATTTGTAATCTTCATAGTATATATACATGTATAAATTTAATGTAGGGTGCTGCCCCTTTAAGGACATTGATTCTGTGGGCTCATGTGATCGCCTAGGACAGGGGTCGGCAACCCAAAATGTTGAAAGAGCCATATTGAACCAAAAAAAAACAAAAAACAAATCTGTCTGGAGCCGCAAAAAATTAAAAGCCTTATATAAGCCTTATAATGAAGGTAACACTGTCACAGTGTCTGGTTGTGTTCCCCGTGTATCCACTAGATGTCCTCCTTTTCCCCACGGTGTCATGCACATGAACTTCATCCCCCACAATTCCTGTCTGTGTATTACACCCAGGTGTTAGTAATTGTAATCACCAGCTGTCTCTCGTTTTCCCCTCGTCATGCATGTATTTAATGCCCTGTTTGTCTTGTGTTCCTTGTGGATCAATGTTGTATGTCACGCCGCTCCAGTTCTCGTGTTTTCCTTGCCTGTGTGTTGTTTTGATATTGCCTGTCTGGATTTTCGACCCCTGCCTGTGTTTGGACCTTGATTTTTGGATTGCCCTGAAAATAAAGCCTCACCACACTGCATTTGGATCCTGTGCCCTTTTCTCTCTGTGCGGTCGTGACAAACACATGCTGTAAGTGTCTATATTAGCTTTATTAGCCTCCTAGTAGCAAAATGATAAGTAGGCTACAAATACATAATGAGCACTCATGATTAAATGTTTATTTTCCCTGCAGCGCATCCTGGAGAGAATGACGCACCACGTGACTACTCTGCTGTACGATGGTGCTTTAAGTTTAACTTCCATTATAATTTTAATCTATTATGTTTCGCTGCATTGATTTAATTAAAGAAATACAATAAATAAATCAGATTTTTGATGTCATTTTTACTTTAGGATTCGAAAAAACCACAAAATGTGCAACGTGCATAGGCCTCCTGTAGTTTCAGACCTCCCCATGGAAATAAAATGCAGTCCTCTTCAATCCTCAATAATACAATACAATACAATCCTCTTCTCTTTCCCCCTTTATCTGGGCAACAGACAGAGTGCAATAAAACAGCAGCCTTTTGAAACGAACTGGAAAAGTCTTTAAAACATGCATAAAACAGTCATGCCCATGACAAAAATAATACAGTTTAAGTTCGATTTCTGTGCATTGTCCTCTTCTCTTTAGTTTTCTGCAAATGCCAAGTAAGTCAGTGCAAGGGTAAAATGCAGCATCATCCTCTTTTCTTTTGACACGCACAATAATGCAGCCATCCTCGGACCTGAGCAACAAAATACAATAATATCCCTATGTTTCATTCCAAATATATACTGACAAAAATCAGAAATCACTTTATAAAAAAGCCACTTTGTTACCTATGACAGGATTGTGTTCTTACCCGTTTAATGTGACTTCTGTTTTCGGACATCACTGGACAGCTTCTCAACATCGGGCATGTAAGATGTAACTTTAATCTTCACGCAGGACTGCAAGCTCTCATCTGTGAGGGGGGTGCGGTATTTGGATTTGATGTAGTTCATGTTTGAGAATATGTGCTCGCACAGGTATGTTGATCCAAAGATGGATAATACTCCAAATGCATATTTCTTCATGTTCCTATAACTGTCAGGAAGAGCATTCCATGTTTCAAACACAAGTTTCTCGATAGTTGGGAGGCTTTCAATTTCGCTCCATTCGTGGCTTTGGGCAAGCTGGGCTTTCTGGCGAGTGACGTCTTCAAGCTCGGCTGTCAGACTTTTGAACTTTGACATCCACATATCTTTGTCATCTATATCGGCCATTTCCATTTCAAGGTCAGCTTGAATTACTCCTGGGAATGTGTTCAACAAGGACGGGTCAATCTCCAGGGGAGTGACAGGGAAAGATAGTGTCATTTTTTCCTTTCGGAACTCGCTGAATCTGCTCCCAAATGCAGTTTGCATATCCACGATCGCACCTTGTAAATAATCACCGTTGAGTGTGTGATCGTGATAGGCTTCTTTGAACTCTCTCAGGGAGGGGAAGTGAGAGAGCGTGCCTCGCTGTACATCTCTGGCGAATACAGTCAGCTTGTGCGCGAATGACAAAACAGCTTCCAGCATTTGCAGTGCAGTGTTTCCCCGCCCCTGGAGACTTTTATTCAGCATGTTTAGGTGACTTGTCATATCCACCATAAAGTGCAGTTTTTCCAGCCACTCGGTATCTTCCAGTTGCGGGTAGTTCAGGTTTTTGCTTTTCAGGAATGTTTTTACATGTTCTAAACAAGCAACAAAGCGATGCAAAACCTCACCTCTGGACAGCCATCGGACTTTGTTGTGTAGCAGGAGATCAGAATATTCACTGTCAATTTCATCTAGCAATGCACGGAACTGACGGTGGTTTAATGCTTATGCAATTATCTTGTTCACCATCTCGATGACAAGGTTCATCACCTCCATACACTCCGGTGGGAATGTTTGTGAACACAGTGCTTCTTGGTGCAAGATGCAGTGAAATGCAAGCAGATTTCGATCCAACGCTTTCTGTAATAAAGTCACAAACCCCTTTTGTGATCCCCTCATACTGGGTGCCCCATCTGTAGCCACTGAAATCAGGTGGTTGGTGTTTATTCCATTGTCATTTAAACACTTCAGCACAGCCTCACATATGTCCTCCCCGCGTGTTTGACCTTTCAGTGGTATTAATTCGATCATTTCTTCTTGCGGCCCATCAGAGTTAACATACCTGCATAACAGCGCTGCCTGTTCAATATCGATCACATCACACGATTCATCACAGGCAATTAAGTATGCTGGAGCTGAATTAATGTCCTTGATTTGCTGATTGGTGATGTTGCCTGCCATTTTAATGGCCCTTTCCTTCACTGTCTTTGCGGAGAGAGGCATTTAATTTTCTTTGATTTTCTTTATTATCTCAGTTTTGTTTTTGAAGTCTGAAAATAGGTGCTCTGATATTTTAATGAATGAATCCTTCATGTAGTCACCATCTGTGAACGGTTTCCCACGCTTTATTATGTCCTGGGTTGAAACAAAACTAGCAGCAGTAGTGGAGTTTGGAGATGCAATCCACTTCTTAAATTTATCTTTGCGCTCCTCTAATTTCTCCAGAAGTAAAGCAATCGCACTTTTTATCTCACTCCCAACTGGGTACTTGGCTGCAAATGTAGCATGCCTTCCCTGGAAATGTCTTTCCACATTACTCTTTTTGCTATTTGACAACTTCTCATTACAAAGCAAACATGCAGGCAATCCTTCCGCATTGGCAATGAAAGCAAATGATTCGGTCCAAGAACTGTTGAATCCTCGGTTCTCCTCAGCTATCTTTCTCTTTTTCCCCTTGGGATCCATGGCCCATGACACACCTGCCGGTTTGTTTGTTTGTTTGTCAGCCACCGGTCTGGCATCACGCTGATCTGACAGAAACGTGTGCCGCAGTCTATGACGTAAATCTTCGTTGACAGAAAAGTTGAAATTAAATATTTATTTTACACATTTTTACAACGTTGAAAAACTTTGAGAATGTTTGTCATGTTTTTCCTCCTACAGAAATTATATTAAAACAAAAAATATTTTTTCCATTTTCATATTTTTGAAAAAGCTCCAGGGAGCCACTAGGGCGGCGCTTAAGAGCCGCATGTAGTGATGGCCAAATGAAGCGTTTCAAAGCATTATTGCTTTCTGATACAATTGTGTCGAAAATGATTCATTACTCGAAGCTTCATTCAGATAGAAATTGCAGCACCATCTCCTGGTGAAGTTAATGTAATGCAACAAAGCTGACAACCATAAAATGCAAGTAACACCCCGTTTATTACGTGTTTACCAAGGCGATCAAAGCTGAAACAGTGTTAGTGCTGTGAAACTCATTTATGTAGGTGAATTTTACAGATACTGATGAATTTCATGTGTTCACCTTGATAATAAAACATTAAGCATGATGTGTGTGTGTAATTATTTCTTTAGACAAGGACAGAAGATCAGACCAGCTTAAAAAAAAGTTGGAAACCATCACAGAAATTCTAATGGTTTATATTAAAATAGGAACCATTGGCTTTTACCATTTAAACCACTACATAATTCTTTTTTGTAGTGTGTTTGGGACATATTCCATTAGGATTTAATGCCCCCACCAATACAACCCAACACATATCAGTAGACCCACAGAGACCACTATAATTCCCATTACAACCAATAAAATTCCCATGAAAACCATTAAATCCAATAGAATTTCTGTAATGGTTTCTATAGTTTTTTTTACCTTCACTTTTATAAGAAATACAGCCGCCAGGTTTCAAACCTGTCAACACTGGATTGGGCTGTCAAAGCAGTCAGGTGGTTCACTACAGGAGTGAACTAGTGTGTTTGCTTCAGAAGTCATTTTCACGTGACTAGTGACGTAATGATACAAGCTCCGAAGCAGTGGTTCATTGCAAGGACCGTTCGAGTTTGAAGCAAGCTTCGGAGCGTCGGTGTCAGACGTAACATCACTAGCCGCATGCGGCTCTAGAGCCACGGGTTGTCGACTCCCGGCCTAGGAAGAGAAAAAAAAAAACTGAACTGAGTGAGAAAGCTATGTTGTGCTCATATGCAAACTTTGTAACTTTCTATAACAATTTCAGATAAAATTATAATCTAAACGATATATTCCCAGCGTGGCGAGTAACATTTTGTTGTTATAAGTATATTGATAAATTACAATGTTGATTGCTATTTGCAATTAACGCCTAATGCTATTCGTTTTTTTATTATGTTTGGTTAGACATTTTACAGTTTAAATTGCCTATTGAAATATTCATGAAATATGTGTTGCATTTATTTGTTAAACAAAGTTTAATACAGCGATTGTTTTAGAAATCTGTATTGACAGTTTCATGCTAATATGTGATATTTGCTTGTAGGGGATATTTTTGATTTATAACCGTATACTTTAATGTTTATTATCTAAAGCTGATGTTATAATGTTTGGAGTGAACATGTTTTGAACATTGCAAGTTCTGCACAAGAGGAATAAAAGACAAAAAAAAAAAAAAAACAAGATCCAAGTGAATGTTATCAATTTATGGGTAACATTTAATATATACTTTAAACCCCCCCCCCCCCCCCCCCGCCCATATATTTTTTCTAGAAAATCTGGCAGTAGATGGCGCCGCTACACAGTCATCAACATCTGGGGACGGGTTCGCTGAAAAGGCTGTTGATCGTGGTCTCCAGCAGTTGTACACGGGATGCTCCTCAACCACTAGTCAGACTAACCCGTGGTGGAGGCTGGATCTGCGTCATATTTACCGAGTTACTAAAGTGGTCGTCACTAACAGACGAGACTGCTGTGCAGAACAAATAAACTGAGCGGAGATTCGCATCGGGAACTCTTTAGAGAACAACGGCAACAACAATCCCATGTGAGACTCTTGAGGTTGAAAGATTTTGTGATTTGAGTACAAATGTGAATGCGAATATATGATATACTCTCTCTGTCTGTAGATGTGCTGTTATTCCTGCTATTCCAGCTGGCGAGTCCTACAGCTACTCATTTGGTGGGATGGAGGGACGTTATGTGAATCTGATAATTCCTGGAGACATAAAGACACTCACTCTCTGTGAGGTGAAGGTTTATGGAGAAGGTACATCAGTCATATTGGTTTATAATATAAAGGCAGATAATAATAATGTCTTCACGAACATTGTCATATATTTTGTTAACAAGATGCAGTGAGGAGCGCAGATGTTTTAAATGGGTGGTTGATTATGATTGAACTTTTAAAGAAATCGTTTTTTTAAGGACTACAACAAACGTCTGGTAGGGACTACAGCACATTCCTCCCGAGTTAGTGACATCACTAACCCTAAAATTGACATAAACCCGCCCCCGGAAACACGCAGTCCATGTTGAGAAGAGGAAGAGTTGTTGTAGTCGAGCACATTTGTGAGTCTGCTCAAGCTGTCGCATCCGTCTTTTCACATGCAATACAGTACGTAACAAGTCAAGTCAAGTCAAGTATATTTGTATAGCGCTTTTCACAATACAGATTGTATCAAAGCAGCTTCACAGTATTAAATTAAAATAATACAACAAGGTTTGTTTCTAGTGAGATTTATTGATTGATAAAATTAAATTAAATATTCCCAAAATATCCCCAACTGAGCAAGCCAAAGGCAACAGTGGCAAGGAACCGAAAAACTCCATCAGGAGTAAAATGAATGCCTGGCTGAAGAGATGCGTCTTTAATCTAGTTTTAAACTGGGAGAGCGAGTCTGAGCAACGAACAGTATCAGGAAGACTATTCCAGAGTTTTGGAGCTAAATGTGAAAATGCTCTCCCTCCTTTGGTGGATCTGGATATCCTAGGTATGACCAAAAGCCTCGAATTTAGTGATCTTAAAGAGCGCGATGGATTATAGGGCGATAGAAGATCCGTTAAATAGACTGGAGCTAAGCCGTTTAGGGCTTTATAAGCTCTAAATTTTGTAACACAAATACAACAGCATGTCACTCTCTAGGCATCTTACAACAGTTCCCACACAAGCAATTTTTTTAGATTATCATGACAAAATATGCTAATTAAAAATAGTTCACTTTTTTCATAGTTGAACTCCACATCAGCAACATAAATTCCTCAATTAACCATTCAGAAACGTCCTGTTGCATTCTACACGTTGTCACTTCTTGTTGAGTCTCTCCATCTTTGTCTGACTCCAGTTTAAACATAAAAGGCAGAACAGTTTCTGACATTTTAGTGCTTGTCTGTGTGAGGTAATCGGCTCTGTGCCGGGAGCAGCAGCTCATTTGCATTTAAAGGGACAAACACGAAAACGACGTGTTTTACTGATCCTCAAAAAGGGACAATTTTAACATGCTGTAAAAATGATCTGTGGGGTATTTTGAGCTAAAACTTCACATACACACTCTGGGGACATCAGAGACTTATTTTACATATTGTAAAAAGGGGCATTATATCACCCCTTTAATATACGCAAGCTCAAGTAAATCTTGTAAATCTTGAAGTGTTATGTATTTACATGTATGACTGTGTTTGTTTAGGTCCCGCTTTAAAAAGATCATTTGTAAAAATGCAGTTTAACTCCAGCAATGATTTGACTGACCCTTCAATGAGAGAAAATATTCTTAAACAGGTGAGAGAAAGAAACACGTTCAGCCTTCATGATTACTGTAAAATACAAGGTGCTCTCAACTGGTTTTCCACTTTTAAAAAAACTTTTAAAAGACTTTGTAGTCTTGAAGTTGAGATGCACTAGAAATGAAAAGCAATGAAACCCCTAAAATGTCTTTGTGGACATTTTAAGTCAAGTCAAGTCAAGTCATCTTCATTTATATAGCGCTTTTAACAATGTAGATTGTTTCAAAGCAGCTTTACAGAGATAAACGTATAATTTAAGGTAACAGAGATTGTTTTGGCTTTATAGCGGTTCTTTAACAAAGTTATTTTCCAGCTAAAGTTAGTTTTGATTGATTCGCTTCCGTCGCAACGATCATTTGTTATTAAATTAGGGGCCGCTAAGACGACACCATTCTCTCTACACAGACTTTAAACGCGAACCTGTGAGAAACGCTGATGGCGTTCACATGCGCATTAAGAATTGGTTCTATAGTTATGTGCGTTTGAATATATGTACGCAGGTTTGGAATTCCCTACAGACCAAGCCTAAACAAATTACTGGTCTGTCCTTATAAATTTGGTACAGAATTTTATTTTATTTTGTCCTTTCGGGGTAGGTACGCGAAACATATTTTCCCGACAACGCTTTATCTGTAGAGTGGTAAAGGGATCCTAACATGCAGCCTAACATTGAATTATAGAAGTCTATAATGTGTTATGTGTATGCTAGGTCAAAGAGATGTGTCTTTAATCTAGCTTTGAACTGACAGAGTGTGTCTGCTTCCCGGACAATGGTAGGAAGACTGTTCCAGAGTTTTGGTGCTAAATAGGAAAAGGATCTACCGCCAGCAGTCGATTTTGATATTCTAGGTATTATCAACTGGCCGGAATTTTGAGATCGCAATAGACGTGAAGGACTATAATGCGTTAAGAGCTCGCTCAAGTACTGCGGAGCTAAACCATTTAGTGCTTTGTAAGTGATCAGCAATATTTTAAAATTGATGCGATGTTTAATAGGGAGCCAGTGCAGTGTTGACCGAACTGGGCTAATATGGTCATACCTCCTGGTTCTGGTAAGAACTCGAGCTGCTGCGTTTTGAACTAGCTGTAGTTTGTTTACAGCTGGTCAAGTCAAGTCACCTTTAAAAAAATAAAAAAATAAAGTCAAGTCACCTTTATTTATTTAGTGCTTTATACAATACAGACTGTTTCAAAGTTTACAGTGATAGCAGGAAAATATTGATTCAATAATGCAAACAGAGTTCATTTTGGCTGTATAGCAGCTCTAAAAGAAAATATTGACATTGTTCAGCTGAAATCTGTTCAGTGTTGATTCAGATCCATTGTAAAGATCATCAATTATTAAATTAGTTTATTTTATCTATAAAGCAGTTCTGCAGAAAACAACGATGTCATCATCCAACTCAGTTCAGTTCTCATTCAGTCAGTGCAGTCAAATCAATAATATTGTTGAATATTAAGTATTATTACTTAATAATAAACAATTAAGAATATCAAGGGTCAGTCTTATGTCAAGGGAAATCTGCGATTTATTTTGCTTTTTTATTTTTTTTCTGTGAGATTTACCTTTTTATAAAATTAATGCTACATTTGTTTGTATATATCCTTGTAGATTTATTTCTACATTGATTTATTAAATGTTGTCTATTTATACTACTACATATGAAGAGTTCAGATGCAAAAGCCTCTAAGTGCCATCTGAAATTTTCTTCCAGAATGACAGTTTTTATAAAGCTTGTATATTTAAGTTCAGTAATTTCACTTAAATACAATCAATAGGTAATTTGCATTGCCATTTAAGTGAAATTATTGAACTTAAATATATGAGCTTGATAAAAATGATCATTCTAGAAGAAAATTTCAGATGGCACTTGGGAGGCTTTTGCATCTGAACTCTTCATATATAGAAACAGAATTTTACTAATAACTTGATAATGCTCTAGAATGGCTTTATCTGTAATATGACAATGTTTTAATCAGGCTTTGCAGTGATATCATAAAGCTTCTTTTAGACATGAAGATTTGAGTTTATCATCATATTTTGCTCTAAATCAGTTTAGTATGAATGTTATTTTCAGTTGGGATCTGCTCTTGCTGATAGAGGATTCACAGATGTGACACTGCGATGGTCTCAAACTCCTAAACGAGTGATCCAGGAGGTGAACGATGCTAAACGTGAGTCTTATAATGACTTATAAAATAATCTGCACAAATAGGAATGATTATTAAATTGGTAAGAGATGTAATAAGCAAATATGTTTTATTTACAGGTCGTTGTGGTAAAGAAAATTAATACCCTGGAATTCAACACTTTCTTCAGTTCACTAAATTCACATTCATTAAAGACAATGAATCTGATTCTAAATACATTGTAAACTCATAATTATGAAGAAATTTTAGACAATGTAAAGACTCTCCTCTTATTCTCTCCTCTTATTACTCTCCTTACTGTTATTCACATCTTTAAGGACTATAAAACATCTTGTCTAATTGATGTGAACTTTATTTTTATGGCAATATCTATAGATTGTACATTGAATTGTTTCTCAGACTTCATTTTGGGACATTTTCCATCGTTTCTCAACACTTTTAAAACACTGTATAGCTGACACTGTATAGCTGACATTTATACTACTACATATGAAGAGTTCAGATGCAAAAGCCTCTAAGTGCCATCTGAAATTTTCTTCCAGAATGACAGTTTTTATAAAGCTTGTATATTTAAGTTCAGTAATTTCACTTAAATACAATCAATAGGTAATTTGCATTGCCATTTAAGTGAAATTATTGAACTTAAATATATGAGCTTGATAAAAATGATCATTCTAGAAGAAAATTTCAGATGGCACTTAGAGGCTTTTGCATCTGAACTCTTCATATATAGAAACAGAATTTTACTAATAACTTGATAATGCTCCAGAATGGCTTTATCTGTAATATGACAATGTTTTAATCAGGCTTTGCAGTGATATCATAAAGCTTCTTTTAGACATGAAGATTTGAGTTTATCATCATATTTTGAATGATGCTATTCATCATAGCACTGAAACTGCGCTCGTTAAAATCACAAATTATTTACTTTTAGCTTCTGACCAAGGCTGTATCTCAATACTAGTTTTACTTGATCTTAGTGCTGCGTTCGATACTATAGATCATACAATACTCTTAGATCGACTACAAAATTATACTGGTGTTCAAGGACAAGCATTAAGCTGGTTTAGATCATATTTATCTGACCGCTACCATTTTGTTTATTTAAATGGAGAAAAATCGATCATAACTCCAGTAAACTATGGAGTGCCGCAGGGATCTGTCTTAGGCCCTCTATTATTCTCAATATATATGCTGCCACTTGGAAATATTATAAGGAAACATGGAATTAGTTTCCATTGTTATGCTGATGACACTCAAATATATATTTCATCACGGCCGGATGAAAACGCTAAATTATCCAAATTGACAGAGTGTGTTAAAGATATAAAAGATTGGATGACGCGCAATTTCCTTTTATTGAATCCAGACAAGACAGAGGTAATGCTTATCGGTTCAAAAAACCACCCACAAAACCTCTCACAATACAACTTTAACATATTAGGATGTCCTGTTACTTCATCCTCTACAGTAAAAGACCTGGGTGTTATACTAGACTGCAACCTGTCTTTTGAAAATCATATTTCATATGTTACAAAAACAGCCTTTTTCCACCTTAGAAACATTGCTAAGCTACGTAATATGCTATCTGTTTCTGATGCAGAAAAGTTAGTTCATGCATTCATGACCTCGAGACTAGATTACTGTAATGCTTTATTAGCTGGTTGTCCTGCATCCTCAATAAACAAGCTACAGTTAGTCCAAAATGCCGCCGCTAGAGTTCTTACTAGATCAAGAAAATATGATCATATAACACCGATTTTATCATCACTACATTGGTTACCTATAAAGTCACGTATTAATTACAAGGTATTGCTACTGACTTATAAAGCCCTAAACGGCTTAGCTCCAGTCTATTTAACCGATCTTCTATCGCCCTATAATCCATCGCGCTCTTTAAGATCACTAAATTTGAGGCTTTTGGTCATACCTAGGATATCCAGATCCACCAAAGGAGGGAGAGCATTTTCACATTTAGCACCAAAACTCTGGAATAGTCTTCCTGATACTGTTCGTTGCTCAGACTCGCTCTCCCAGTTTAAAACTAGATTAAAGACGCATCTCTTCAGCCAGGCATTTATACTGTATAATACTTTTAATCTTACAGTTAAATCCGGTCTCTAGTTCATAAACGCCAGAGGAGAACTGGCCCCCGACTGAGCCCGGGTTCTCCCAAGGTTTTTTTTTCTCCATTAGGTCACCTGATGGAGTTTTTCGGTTCCTTGCCACTGTTGCCTTTGGCTTGCTCAGTTGGGGATATTTGGGGATATTTAATTGAATTAATCAATCAACGATACCATTGATCAGCATTACCAAACGTGGACGTTCCACTAGAAACAAACATTGATGTATTGTTTTAATTTATTACTGTGAAGCTGCTTTGATACAACCTATATTGTGAAAAGCGCTATATAAATAAACTTGACTTGACTTGACTTGACTGACACGAAAGTGGCGCTGAAGTCACACGTCTTTTGCTTCAGCGGCCAATCGATTAGGTTTAACTATCACTGATCACATTTCATTCTAGCTCTCTCAAACTGTATGTTGTGCATTGAAGTTTTCCAGTAGATGGTGCCGTTTACCTTTCTGTGTAGTTATATGGAGGAAGGTAGGAAGGTTGAACCATCACCTCCTTACAGACCCGTGTTAATGTATTTTTAGAAACACTTGTTTAAACAATTGTAGAACAGCCTTAATTGTATATTAACAGGACAATCTTGTGAAATAAAACCATTTTAACCTCGTTACATAGAGACAAATTTTGTCCACCGATGATAATTTAATTGTTTGCCATAGATTGGTTTATCATAATTTAACCTTCTATCATGTGTCAGAGAGTGTTCATGAGCTACAAATGTGTGCAATAGTTAACTTCACCCCTGGGGTCAATAAAGTTTAAACCTTTTTTAATGGCCAGTTACATTTTTTTTCCTTCACTTTTAAATTGCAATTCTGCTTATTCACTGGTCCTTTTAAAGACTTTGCCATCAGACAGAATGTTCTTCAGTATCTGCTCTGTCAGAAGAACAGAAATTACTTTTATAACTCAATCATGGTATGTATACTCTCTTGTACAATATTTAGAATCTATATTGGTAATTCCCTTCAGATACTTATTCTATGAACTCACTTTATCTTCAACCCAGGATCATAAACATTTTGACTTGATTTCACCTCCACTCTTACTGTGGGAACATAGAAACACACACACAATGAATGGAAACGTTATTACTGTTACTAGCAGATTTTTTTTCATGTGTTCAGCTTGATTAATACAGAGCCCCTGAGGGGACCTTTGCAAAAAAAAAAAGATTTTTATAATAATACGGACTTTCGCGTGCGCACGAGAAAGTTTCGCGTGCTCACGCGTTACAATTTCCGTTTTTTTCGTTATAGCGTCATTAATACAAATGTGGAAATATGGATGATGTATATATGTATCATTTATGTATGTATTACATTGCCAACATGGGGGAAACAAAATATTAACATAAAAAAGTACAAAATGACTTTTTTTTTTAAATGGATAGTTAACAAGAAAGTGAAAATATTCACACTTGTTCCAAACCAGAGGACCTTCTTCTGAGGAACACAAAAGATGTTACGCATGTGACGGATGTTAATATTCATGAGTAAATATTCAAAATAAGAATTAATGTATTTCACTAATGATCCTTCCTGTCAATTTTTGTTTATTTACTTTATACTTATTTGTCTAAGAAAAGGCTATAATTTGGTTTTTAATATCATTAGTATTAATTTGAGAAAGAAGTGTTGAGTTGTATTTTTGCTGACGTCGTGACGTCATTTAACGTTCACCTCGCGCTGCGTCCTCAGTCTGCTTTGAGTGAGTTGAAAAGAGGTAAGCAGTTAGAGGTGCTCTTCCGATTTAAGGTTATAAAAGTTCTCAGAAGGTTGATTAAGTTCATAATATGTGGTAATATTATTGTTAAGACTGTTATAAATGTCTTAGGAATTGTTTTATGAATGGATTGATAGGATTCGATAGTTTTATTACTGAGTACAGCGAATTTGAGAATGTGTGTGCGTCAATAGAACGTGGTGATTTTAATTGATTCATTTACTGGTCTTTAATCTGCAGGTGATAAAATCACAGAGAAAACACTTTTCATTGCTGCATTTTCTCTTTAATCCATCCAGTACCATCCACATCCTCCATGATAATAAATTCTCCATGAGCAGCAGTTCCAGTGTCCGGTGTCTTCTCTCAATAAACCAACACAACGCAGATCATAACAGTGGGCAGAATTAGGCCGGTTACAGTGGTGCCGTGACCCGGATGAAGATCAGCTCGTCTTCCAGGATCTTCGTCCAAGGATCAATGCCGTTTGGTCACCGGTGGACGCTGCGGTTCACTCAAGGTTTCAATGAACAGTAACACAAATAGGTTAATTTTTGCTGAACTGGACATTTCACTTCATAATTAGCGCTACCACTTTAAATTTTCCCCCCTTGGTATCCTTTAATCATTTGTTGTGTGCTTAAGAGTTTTTTTACAATTGAGGTCTACATTACTCATTGTTTGGTGACCTGTATGTTAATGAGGAATGATGGCACATGGTTTCAATGCAGACAATTTGAATGCTGATGGGAACATGTCAGATTCAAGTTTTGGGAGAGGTAGACTTTTCAGTGACCGTACATTCACACCTGTTGCAGGGAGGGGTAATGTAGAATGAATATCACCTGAACTTTGTTCCACTCGAGTAACTGAACAAACACCTAGTCATTTACGGGGTAACCCATTATCAGTCTGCCCTGACATAAATGATCCAGCATGGTATAATCTTATAACACACATTGCTCAGGAAGTAGGAACGAGTATAATTTCTGCTCAAAGTGGGGTAGCGTATGGGGAAAGAGCAACCAGCAATGCACAGACTCAAAGTTTAGGTGCAGGTCAGTCTTTCTCAGAGGCACCCTCACTTAATTTGACAGGAGTTAAACTAGTGATGCAGTCTGAAGCAAAAGAGCCTCCTGTTTTCCGAGGAGATGGAACCGATAAGTTCAGTGTGCATGAGTGTGAGGATTTAATGGACACTTACCCGCGGAAAAGAGGCATACCAATATTGGAGCACCACCATGAAATCCTTTCAAGGCTGATGGGTAAAGCCAAAGACATTGTTAGAATTATCCTTCGCAGTAACACTTCCCTAAGACCCTCTGAGAACCCCAAAGTGATATTTGATATCCTGAAACAGCATTTCAGCGAGGTCAGATATTCTTACATGCCTTTAGCTGATTTCTATGGCACAGTGCCTGTTGTCGGAGAAAACCCAATTGAATACTGGGTCCTTTTAAATAAGGCTGTGGATGTTGCAGAGGAGGCTCTAACTAGGCTTGGGCGACAAATGGATAATCCATGCCAGGAGGCAGCCATGATGTTTGTCAAACACTGCCCGGACCCAACTCTGTCAGCCATTTTCCGTTTGAAAGCACCAGATAAGTGGACAGCAAGTGAGGTACAAGAGCATCTTGACAGGTATCAGACTGAGCAAAAGGAACAGTTGGCGGTCAAATCCAAGCATAACTTTGTTGTGAGAAACGTTACAACTCATGCCCAGTCACCTATGGAGGGTGAGGTCGTCACCAGTGTATTTCCTGTTGCGTCATCTGATAATGTTAATGAAAGCACCCCATCTCATCCACAGAATGATGATAACTGCAAGAAGGCGCTCATCGGTTTACTTGATCGTGCTCTTTCCCAGAATAGTCAAGCAGAGATGAGGCACACTCGGCCAAGCCAACCCCCTGTGAGAGCATGTAAGGTATGCCATTCCCTTGAGCATTCAACTTTAGCACATTGTCGACAACAACGACTTTGTCTTGCCTGTTTCCAGCCTGGTCACATAAAGAGGGATTGTGCAAATATCCAACCCCGCGATCGCAATCAGTTCACACAGCCTCCTCAAGGTTCACCGACTTTAAAATAGTTGGCCCACACCTGGAGAGGGGACGTGTGGGTAGAGTTGAACAAACCCTCGAAAATATTGATCTTATGCAAGTTTACGAAAGTGCCTGTGCACAAGCTCCTGTTGAAGTTAAAGTGATTGCACAGAATATGCAAACCCTTGAAGTGTTTGATGAATTGTTTTATGCACCTGTCTGTATCAACGACAAATTCCAGATGATGGGAATGTTGGACTCCGGATCCATGGCATGTACTTTCAGTGAAGCAGTAGAGAGCCGAATGCTGTGTGAGGATATGTTGCCAAAGCCCACACCATTGTTGCAGGAAATAATGTTAATAGGCTGTGGAGGTAAAGCAACTAAGCCAAAATGCATGTATGAAGTTGAGCTGAAGGTGTATGGCGAGAGATGTTTAGTACCTGTTCTAGTTGTGCCAGGACAAAGGGACGACTTGGTCATTGGCACCAACTTGATTAAGTTCCTCATGCACAGGATGAAGATCAGTGATGATTACTGGAGGATTGTGTCTAACGGTGTCTCAGAGCCATCTTCATCGTGTGAACAATTCTTGGATGTCATGGCAAATACTTGCCGCTGGAGAGGTGGAGATCCACCCGACAAGGTCGGGACTGTAAAGCTTCAGCAGTCAGTTACACTTATGGCCAAAAAAGAGCACCTTGTTTGGGGAAGGCTGCCGAGTAATACTGCTATGTCACCAGGGAGTACTATAATAGTGGAGGCCACTTCTTCCAGATCCATGCCACGGGACATCATCATTGGCCGAGTTGTTACACCATTGTGGGGAGATCGTTGGGTTCCTCTAAAAGTTACCAACCTTTCAGACAAACCAGTCACCCTAAAAAGGAATTGTAAGCTTGCGGATGTGTTCCCATGCCTAGCTGTGGAAGATTTTGAGCTGTTGCAGGGTTTCAGTCAAGTACAGTTGCCCACGTCAGGGAATTCTTGTCAACTCGCACCGAGCACAGCTGATCTTAAACAAAGACTAAAGGCCGTAGGCCTCAGTGACATCGACATTGATACATGCTCTGTCAAGGATGCAGCAAGAGAAAAGCTTGTTCAGCTGCTTGAGAATTACCATGATGTATTTTCTAAGCATTCTCTGGATTGTGGGGAGGTCAGTGGTTTTGTCCATTGCATCCGCTTGACAGACGAGCGTCCATTCCGACTGCCATACCGTCGAGTACCGCCTGCTCACTATCAAAAATTACACCAAGTTCTCTCAGAAATGGAAGAGCAAGGCATAAATCGAAAATCAGTGAGCGAGTATGCTTCGCCTTTAGTTCTAGTTTGGAAGAAAGACGGCGGCTTGAGGGTTTGTACGGACTTTAGATGGCTGAACGCCAGGACCATGAAGGACGCACATCCACTCCCACACCAGTCTGACTGTCTGGTTGCCTTGGGTGGAAACACTCTCTTCAGTACTATGGATTTAACGTCAGGCTTTTATAACATCCCCATGGCTGAAGAAGATAAAAAGTACACAGCATTTACTACTCCAGTAGGACTTCATGAGTACAACAGGATGCCTCAAGGGTTGTGCAATAGCCCAGCATCGTTTATGCGCATGATGTTGAGCATCTTTGGAGACCTGAATTTTAGTAGTCTGCTGTGTTACTTGGACGACCTACTGGTGTTTGCGCCTGACGAAAATGCAGCTCTGGAGCGGTTAGAGGTAGTATTCCAACGATTGAGGAGCCACAATCTCAAGTTAAGTCCAAAAAAGTGCCATCTGATGCAGGGATCCGTTAAGTTTTTAGGCCACATCATTGAGGGAAATGGTGTTTCCGTTGATCCTTCGAAGGTTGAGGCCATAGTCAAGCTGTCAAAAGCTGATCTCATGGAAGAGGATGGGTGTACTCCATCTGTGAGGAGGATTAAGTCTGTTTTGGGAATGATCCTCTATTACCAGCATTTCATCCCAAATTGCTCCTCTGTAGCCAGACCACTCTTCTCCCTAACAGCTGGACAGAAAAAGAGGACAAAGGTAAAAAGGCTGTGTTATCTCAAATACCAGCAAGCGAGGAGAAAGCTCATCCCATTGCATTCGCAAGCAAGTCCCTAAGTAACTCTCAGAAGAGATATCCGGCATACAAACTTTTTAGCCTTAAAGTGGAGCGTGTGTGAGAAATTCAGTCATTGGCTAAAGGGCCACACGTTCACTGTATGGACGGACAATAACCCGCTCACTTATATTCTAACCAAGGCTAAACTCGATGCTTGTGAACAGCGCTGGGTGTCTAAGCTTGCTGCTTACACCTTTGACCTCAAACATATTGCCGGAAAGAAGAACACTGTGGCTGACGCTTTGAGCCGAGACCCTTTCGCAAAAACAATCAGTCACAGGCTTATCACAGAGCGATATGGCAGCTTACTCACTGAAGCTGTAGGTGTAACTGAAGATGGAATTCAAGACACTTTCCGTTTACAAGTGAACAGTCTTCATGTGTTGCTTCAGCCGAATTCTGCAGTATTCTGTGATCGCACAGCAGTCGGAATTCAATTGAACCTTCATAATCAGTGGGAGACTGTAACTGAGCTGAGGGCTATGCATGCAATTCAGGCCATTCAGAATGCAGTACCGGTTGGGTATGACGCAATTTCAGCAATCCCCCTTGTGGGGATGAGTGGCCAAGAGTCAGATCCAGTCATCTCTAAATTTATGCCCTACCTGAGTCAGAAGAAGCGACCATCAAGGCGAGAGACGGCTGGAATGGATGCCAGGGCTCTGGTTCTTCTTAAGCAATGGGATCGGCTGAAGATTCAAGATGGAGTAGTCTACCGTGTCTCTTAGGATCCTCTAAGCAAGCACAAGAGGTTTCAACTTGTGCTTCCTTCTAGTCTTAAGACTAAAGCTTTTAACTGGTGTACACAATCTTGCTGGACATCAGGGACAGTCAAGAACTCTCCAGCTAACTCGACAACGCTTTTTCTGGCCTAGAATGGAGCGTGACATAAGGGACTATGTCAAGTGTTGTCAGAGATGTATATTGGCCAAAACACCAGAGCCATCTGCACGAGCCCCACTTGAGAGCATTAAAACCTCTGCCCCTATGGAGTTAGTGTGTTTGGATTTTTGGAGTGCTGAGGACAGCAAGCAGCGTTCTGTAGACGTATTAGTTGTGACTGATCACTTTACAAAGTTGGCCCATGCCTTTCCGTGTGTAAACCAGAAGGCAAAACAAATTGCGAAGAAGCTGTGGGATCATGTCTTTTGCATTTATGGTTTCCCAACACGCATTCATACGGATCAAGGGACCAACTTTGAAAGTACCCTCATAGCAGAACTGCTCAAGCTGACAGGTATAGAGAAATCCCACACTACAGCATACCACCCGATGGGAAACGGTGGGACCGAGCGGTTTAATCGGACCCTGGGCAGTATGCTTCGTTCTTTGCCTCTCAAGGAGAAACACAAGTGGCCCGAGCAGATACAGACTCTGACATTCGCATATAATGCCACAGTACATGAGACCACTGGTTATGCCCCATTCCAGTTGATGTTTGGTCGCATCCCAAAGCTACCTGTTGATGTCATGTTTGGGCAGGTGTTGCATGACCCGGTGATTGTTGACCATAGCAGCTATGCGAAAACCCTTATGTCTTACCTGCATGAAGCAGCTCGTATTGCTCAGAAACACACTGAAAAAGAACAGAAAAAGCAGGCCAAGGGTTACAATTGGAAGGTTAAGGGCACATGTTTGAACATCGGAGACAGAGTGCTCCTTGCAAACAAGAGTGAAAGAGGGAAGAGAAAGCTTGCCGATAAGTGGGACCCAACTGTCTATACTGTAAAGGACCGGAACCTTCAAATAAACATATACAAACTGATTGACGAAGAAGGCAATTCCAAAGTGGTGCATCGAAATCTGATTTTGGATATCAGCTTTCTACCTGTTGAACCACCTCAAGATGACAAGGACATACAGTCTAATGATGACAATATGGAGAGTCTTTGGAAGAGGAGAGTTCTGATGATAGAACGGGGGCATGGGTACTTGAAGGTCAAGAACAGATTGAAGGTCAAGAGTTTATGGATGATGATGTTCTGGAATCTGATCATTCAGTCCAAAGTGGAAGAAGTGTCTGCGAACAAAATCCCGGTGAAAATGGGGCTGTTGGGGGTTCTGATCAAGTACCTGTCATGGAGGCCGAATCTTCTGCTAGTAATCCTGACTTATTAACAGAAACAGTGAATGACACACACGATAACAGTATCACTGACACACAAGCACAAATTCCAACTGACACAATGGCTGTTAGGACCCGTGCAGGAAGGGTGGTCAAAAGAGTTAACCGTTTGATTGAGTCAATGGCACAGAGACCATTTTATGTTCAGAGAATGGGGTCATCTTTAGCAAGGAGATCAGGATCATTTCTTTCTTTATTTTAAAAGGAATTGTTTCTAGGAAAATACTGTGAAAATGTGAATTTCGTGAAGTGTAATACAGAACAGATTATTGGATGTTGTACAAGGCAGCATACTGTTCTAAGAATATCTGAGACTTGATCAACCTTGGATTTTTCTTGACCTGTAAAGCAGGTAACTTACTATGTTGAACTGCGAATGAGATTCGTTGCAAATGTGGTTCTGTTAGACCAATTTTGTGTCATTTGGTCAGGATATTAGTGAAATTCAGGAGGGGTGAATGTGACGGATGTTAATATTCATGAGTAAATATTCAAAATAAGAAGTAATGTATTTCACTAATGATCCTTCCTGTCCATTTTTGTTTATTTACTTTATACTTATTTGTCTAAGAAAAGGCTATAATTTGGTTTTTAATATCATAAGTATTAATTTGAGAAAGAAGTGTTGAGTTGTATTTTTGCTGACGTCGTGACGTCATTACCGTTCACCTCGCGCTGCGTCCTCAGTCTGCTTTGAGTGAGTTGAAAAGAGGTAAGCAGTTAGAGGTGCTCTTCCGATTTAAGGTTATAAAAGTTCTCAGAAGGTTGATTAAGTTCATAATATGTGGTAATATTATTGTTAAGACTGTTATAAATGTCTTAGGAAGTGTTTTATGAATGGATGGATAGGATTCGATAGTTTTATTACTGAGTACAGCGACTTTGAGAATGTGTGTGCGTCAATAGAACGTGGTGATTTTAATTGATTCATTTACTGGTCTTTAATCTGCAGGTGATAAAATCACAGAGAAAACACTTTTCATTGCTGCATTTTCTCTTTAATCCATCCAGGTATGGTTTATTTCTGTTTAATTTTCCAATGTCTTCGTTTTGTATCAATTTGTTTCTTTACTAATTTATGATTGACTTAAAATTAGCTGCAAGAGAATATAATGTATGTTTGGATCAATTGTGACAATTCATTTTGCACTTGTTTGCAACATGTTTCATTCATAGTATTTTTGATATGTTATTATCATTGTGATGTGTACTGAGTCTGCTTTGAGTGAGTTGAAAAGAGGTGATAAAATCACAGAGAAAACACTTTTCATTGCTGCATTTTCTCTTTAACCCTCTGAGGTCGGCAAACGCGCCGGCGCGTTTTGCCGGATTTTCTTCACATTGTAGCACTATAAACTTAAATTACTCCGTCATTTATGGTCATAAAGAAAAAAGAAATATAAAAAAAGAATCTGTGATATTTTTACTTTTGTAGGTGTCCACTTACAATCAAATCAAAACATTGTGCTTTTGTAAAATAAAGAAAATAAACAGGGTGTGCGTTCTGCCTCTCCGTCGCTGTGAACTTTTTTTTCTTGAGCACGTCTATAAACTGAAACAAAACTCAGCGAATACTTGTCACACATTTATGAGCCATATACCTTTATAAACATTTAAGTGTGTACTTTTAAATGATCGGATTCAAACTGAAAACAAATATTCTCTGTTTAAGTAATTTGCAGGGGTGTGAAGTAACGAATTACAAATACTCACGTTACTGTAATTAAGTAGTTTTTTTCAGAAATTGTACTTTTTTGAGTAGTTTAAAAATTGTGTAATTTTACTTTTACTTGAGTACATTTTAAGTGATGTATCGGTACTTTTGCTCCGCTATTTTCCTTCTGTTTGTGGTCATTCCTCCATCAACGTGATTGGATCGAGTAATCGGTCTCGTGACTGTCATCAAATCAGATTAAGCATAGAAAACTTTAACCACCTATTCCTGCTGTTACTCATGGCTGCTGTGGAAGTGCATTCTTCAAGCATCAATTCAATCCAGATATCAGCGTCTTTCTCTAATATGACAAGGTACATTTCACATTTCTGCTTAATATGATATGTATATAGGCTGGGCTATCTACAGGGCCTAACATTTGGTGTGAGGTTCACGCAATTACCCCAACGTGACGAGTTCATAATGCGGTGAATTCCCGCTCACATTTACTTCACAATCACATATAGAGAGACGCGCGTCACGATCTGTGCACTGCCGCGTCTCACGCTCGCCATGCCGCCAGATTCAGTATGTAGTGCACCATCACCTTATGAACCATGGCGTTAACCTGAACTGTGTTCTGTCAGTGCGTGACTACAGCTCGTTAATAAACAACATTTTTTGATTGATCCATTTCATACAATCCGACTTCACACACTGTGTGTGTGTGTGTTTGTTTCTTTTGTAAAAGTTTCCTGGATATAACTTCCCTATTTAATGCACTATTTTCCTTACAAATTATATTATCAGCATTACAATGTGAGTAAATATAGCCTTGTAAAATGTAAGGGATGATGCCACCCTTCTCGAACAATGTGCATTTACGTCTAAATTGTAACATATTTAATAGCATGGAATCAGTGTAATTAGTGTTAGCTCACTATATTAGACTTTTTCAGTGCATTAGGTGAGGTGAACTGATAATATTAGTGATTCTCATTTATCAAAATACTAAAATTGGTACCGTTTTGGAGAGAAATTGGGTATTTTTTAATCTCTCCATTTAACCCATCTCATGGTGAGTTTCTAAAGGTTTTTTAATTCTTTGCACAGTTATGAATATTGATATTTTATGTGCAACAATAGCATTCTCAGGCTTGTGGCCTTTCACAGCATTTTAAATGCTTTTTTTATTTTCAAATAATATGATTTAAATGGTGATGAGTGTACTGATTTGATGCATTTTAAAAAGATGGATGATAGATATTCTTCAATCTTTCTGACAAAGAACAAAATATAATGTGAATTACAGTATGTGCATTTTTTATTTATTTATAAATGGTAGTCCACAGTGTTTATTATAAGGGGGTAGAATCCGCAGCTCAGTACTCACTACTCACTACTCATGAGTACTTTTAAATAAGCTACTTTTTTACTCTTACTCAAGTAGTTTTTTTGGACAAGTACTTTTTACTCTACTCACACTACATTTTTTGGAATGTAATGGTACTTTTACTTGAGTATGTTTTTTCAGTACTCTTTCCACCACTGGTAATTTGTATAAAACCAACAAGATGTCCAGCTTCTCAAAATCTCCACATGGAACGCGAACGCGCTCCTTACCTCAGAAACAAAACAGCAAAAAACTTCACAAGTCTCTGCTTTTCGTCGAGTTTGAAAGACGCGCCTGAGCTTACATTGGAATTACCTCAGAAGAAGAAGAACGCGATTTGAAGACAAGAAAGATGTAAGGTAAGAAATTCTTACATATTAGTTTGTTATTGTTGCATAAATTTCACATTGCAGTTGAACTGTTGCTAGATATATGGTGAATATTATAATATTTAGACCCGTGTTTACTGTTACGGATATCTGCTCAAATGTAGATATGTATATGGTAACCATAATGTTTTATATTTGAGCGCGATCGCGTTTGAATATATCATATTTGGATCGCGATCGCGTTTCAAAAGCACCAAACGGCTTCATGTTTTTACTATTATCTCATTTCATATCATCATAACGAATGGAAACATTTGAAGTAACATGATAATCAATATATTTTTCTCTAGCTTAGTTGTTACTGAAATATTTTGGAAGATTTATAGGCTGATATGGTTATTGTTATTATTATTTTATGCAGCACTGCGCATAGCCTATGCCTACAAGGCACAACAAACCTGGTGTTCATTAGCCTATATTATATATTGTTGGAAACATTTATGTGTGTGTGTATGTGTGTATTCTGTGAATTTTAAAAAGCAATTTTAACCAGAAAAATCTAAAATGTATACCCAAAATCGTGCAGGCCTATAGTTTCTCTTGATATCAGTATGTTCACTTTTTTTTTTTTTTTTTTTTTTTCAGGGCCCAGATGCCACTGAGTCCTGCTGACTTCAACATTCACATGAGTCTCTGTACATGAACATGGTAAAGTGAAAATCAAACACCTTGGAAATGAAAGGTATGTACAATGTTTTTAGGAATGGCACAAAGGTCTCTGTCTTTGGATAATTGTTTTCAATGAGTGCTTTTTTGTCATTTGTTTTGTATCTTTGGATTATGTTGTGTTGTAAATAAATCCAAAAAATCTAAAAAATCTAAAAGCCATTATTTTTTAAATCTCCTCATTCTTTGTGCAAGGTTGCTCAGAATGATAGGGGCCTGATAGCTCCTAATAGGGGCATTAGGGAGTGTCTTTGTCTTTCTCAGGTGTGAAAAGCTTACATATTAATGAGCTCCCGCATAAAGCTTTTTCACAAAAAACACGTCGTAAAATTTTTAAATCAATATATTGTCTTATCTGAATGAGCAGTCAGGGTGATTTTCACATAGTTTTGGAGCAAATATTCTAGGCTACGTCATACAATTTTCAAAAGTCTTGTGAAGAAATAATCAGTATGGGTTTCATGACCTTATTTCAGTGAATTTTTTTTTTTTGTATTTTCACAAACCACGCATAAATGTCATTATCTCAAAACTACAAACTTTTACACACATGCTGCTGATATATTATTGTAGCAGAGTTTGTGCTGAATACAGTGTAATTAGACTTTAGCCATGAAAATGTCACAAGTAACAGAAATAAGCACAAATGTCAGAGCATGTCAGAACACCTCCAAGGCACAGAAAACACCTCAGACCACAGAGGGTTAATCCATCCAGTACCATCCACATCCTCCATTATAATAAATTCTCCATGAGCAGCAGTTCCAGTGTCCGGTGTCTTCTCTCAATAAACCAACACAACGCAGATCATAACAGTGGGCAGAATTAGGCCGGTTACACGCAGAATATTAGGCATTGGCAGCCTCAGTATCCATTTACAACCATTGTATGAAAAATATGAAAGCAAATTATGACAAAGAAAGCTGATGACTGTTCAATGAACATTCTGCAAAACATTTTTGTGTTCACAGAAGAAAGTCAATGTATGTTTTATAAAAATATAAATTTTAGATAAAGATTTGAATTTTTTTATTCAAACTGCAATTACACTGTAAAACATTTCAAGTCTGTTAAACTTAGAAACGAAAGTTCACCTGCTGCCTTAAAAACATGAGTTAACTCAACTTAAATATATTCTTTGTTTCAACTCAAAATGTTGTGTTTTACAAGTTAACTAGCTAATGAACATTCATTGTTTCAACTTGATTCTCTGAGTTTAAACAACTTTGTCAAATGTTAAGTTAAGACAACTTACTAGGTTACATTATTGAAAACTCATAATGAACAAATCATCTGCTCAAAAATACTTTTATTGTAAATAGTTCAATGTTGCATAAATTTAACATTGGTTTTATGATACAATTCATGTCAGGAAAACAGGTTCTAAGTAAGGGATTATTATTAAACAGTTTTATTATGTTACCTAGAATTTCACAACAATTTCATCTTTCACATACTTTTTTATAGGAACAGAGAGTCTTTGCAATTGTAAATGACAACACCAGCAGTTGTTTTAGTTTAAAACACTTAGAATCAGCTAAACTTAGAAATGCCAAAACGCTTTAAGAACAATTCCATGTTGTTTCTACCCTTGTAGAGCAACTGTGTTGAAAAAAATTTAAAGAACAGAATGCAAAGTAACAGTAAGTGTCCCCTCAGCAAAAGCTTCAGAAATTCTCAAAATTAACAACATTGCATTAAAAACACATTTATGCTTCTGATATTTTTCAGCAGTACTTGGGTTTTACTTGAAATGGTCGGTAATATCAAATTTGAACAGTGTCAAGTAACTGAAGACAAAGACTGCAAATGTAACATGTTCCCTCCGATATATGGTTTGAGACCAGTCTATAAATTATATCTCAGCAGTTTGTTTCAAAGTCCATGTATCTTGGCAGAACAGTGGTCAGTTTTAATCTTCATGATTACTTTCTGCAGGAATTCAAAGGAGTACCTCATACTGCGGGGATATTCAAGGTTAAGGCAGTAGATAGTGCCCATTAACAGAGCAAAGCCAGTGGGTATGTCTCTGAGATTATGGAGAACAATTGTCTCCTCTACCACCACAGCCACGTTGGAGACATCAAGAGGAAATGCATCATTCAGGACACCTTCGTGTCCAATCAGTAGTCCAACACGCATTCCCTTCATAATGGCATCCAGGGTTTCACCATGAACCTAAAACAAATGGACAGTATCAATCCTAATTCAAAAGGCATGTAATAGATTTGGTCTATAAAATGATAGAAATGGTCCAATAAAAGAATGACAATTGCACTAAGCCATATCATGATTTGACTTCATTTCAATATTATGCTCTAAAAGGCTGGGATGACAGTCAAAACAAGCCACTGGAGAAGCACAAATTAGGCTAAAAGCCACTGTACGGTCAATTATTTATTATAAACAAAGACTAAAATGAAGCTAATTAATTAATTAATTAATTAATTAATTAATTATTTTTGACTCTGAAATGAAAAGAAATGTAAAAAAAAAAAATCACAAAAACAAAATCATAACAGTTAAGTGAATAATTTTTTTATCCATCCCTACTGCTCTGAAATGAATTCAGTATCATTAGTACGTTAACAATGTGTAAATATATTTTCTTACATCATCACACATCTTGACTATATCTGAAGTATCCTCTGAAAAGAAGTGTGGAAGACCAAGTAAGGCAGCTGTTCTTCTGTTCTGATTTGTGTCCTACGAACAATTATAAACAAGACAGTGACTGGCATTAT
Organism: Squalius cephalus; assembly: GCA_022829025.1. Taxonomy (NCBI): domain Eukaryota; kingdom Metazoa; phylum Chordata; class Actinopteri; order Cypriniformes; family Leuciscidae; genus Squalius; species Squalius cephalus. The sequence goes on from CM040793.1 coordinate 2,691,371, forward strand.
ACAAATTAGAATCCCTATGTTAGTAAATATTGATTAGGGTCAAATATCAATTTCAAAGATTATTAAAAACAAGTAAACAGTTATTAATTAAAAAAAAGAACAAATAATTAAATTATAATAATAATGAAATAATCAGTGCTTTTCAGGTAGACCTATCAGTATTTTTTAGAAACCAAAATTGAATTAAGTAATCAAATGTAAAATAATTAGTTCATTGTTATTCATACCTCCTTATCAAGGCACTGCATAACACTGCTAAGGCTCAACCTCCTGCTTGACGATACAGCTACTTTGTACAGCTCTAAAAGACTTGGCACCAAGGCATCTAGTACATTTAAGAATGACTGCAGTAGATCGGTGGTGACTAGTCTATTGAACTCTCCACTTATCTGAAACAGACACATAAGACAGCAAAAATTGAGAGAGGGAAAAGAGTGACAGAGTAGTGAGGGATAGCAAGTACAGATGAAAATTATTTCACAGGCATATGTGAACCTCAAATTCACTTAAATCAGTCATGTCACTACCCATTTAAGGAAATACATAATTTCCTTGTAATTTATCTTGCTGTGAATGTCTGGGTTGGCACTGGTTACCTGTCTCTCATTGAAGAGTGCAGGCCATCTGTCCCTGACTACAGAGATGAGCGGCTCGTCACCAATGATTTCCTTTCTTCGCTGAGAGAATGTTGCAGTCATCAGTTCATCAAGAAGCTGCAGGTCTGGATCACACTTTTGGACCTCTAAAAGCACGGTCTTCCGATTTTCCTCTAAAGTGACTGCAGATTGTCCTTCAGGTGGATTTGGCAAGTAGTGGATTTCTCCCTTCTTTGACTTCTTGACTGCCTTGCAGCTTGTCTGTCCAGGCTTTCTTTTATTTACAACAACTTCAGGGCATCCAGCTGCCATCAACTTCTGACGGTAATTGCCAATCTTGAATTTTAAACTGAACACCCAGCAGTACCATCCTTTACATGAGAAAAAAAAAAAAAACCTTGGGAGAACCCAGGCTCAGTCGGGGGCCAGTTCTCCTCTGGTGTTTATGAACTAGAGGTCGGATTTAACTGTAAGATTAAAAGTATTATATGAATGCCTGGCTGAAGAGATGCGTCTTTAATCTAGTTTTAAACTGGGAGAGCGAGTCTGAGCAACGAACAGTATCAGGAAGGCTATTCCAGAGTTTTGGAGCTAAATGTGAAAACACCCTCCCTCCTTTGGTGGATCTGGATATCCTAGGTATGACCAAAAGCCTCGAATTTAGTGATCTTAAAGAGCGCGATGGATTATAGGGCGATAGAAGATCGGAGACTGGAGCTAAGCCGTTTAGGGCTTTATAAGTCAGTAGCAATACCTTGTAATTAATACGGAACTTTATAGGTAACCAATGTAGTGATGATAAAATTGGTGTTATATGATCATATTTTCTTGATCTAGTTAGAACTCTAGCGGCGGCATTTTGGACTAACTGTAGCTTGTTTATTGAGGTTGCAGGACAACCAGCTAATAAAGCATTACAGTAATCTAGTCTCGAGGTCATGAATGCATGAACTAACTGTTCTGCGTCAGAAACAGATAGCATGTTACGTAGCTTAGCAATGTTTCTAAGGTGGAAAAAGGCTGTTCTTGTAACATATGAAATATGATTTTCAAAAGACAGGTTGCAGTCTAATATAACACCCAGGTCTTTTACTGTAGAGGATAAAGTAACAGGACATCCTACTATGTTAAAGTTGTATTGTGAGAGGTTTTGTGGGTGGTTTTTTGAACCGATAAGTAGTACCTCTGTCTTGTCTGGATTTAATAAAAGAAAATTGCGCGTCATCCAATCTTTTATATCTTTAACACACTCTGTCAATTTGGATAATTTAGCGTTTTCATCTGGCCGTGATGAAATATAGATTTGAGTGTCATCAGCATAACAATGGAAACTAATTCCATGTTTCCTTATAATATTTCCAAGTGGCAGCATATATATTGAAAATAACAGAGGGCCTAACACAGATCCCTGCGGCACTCCATAGTTTACTGGAGTTATGATCGATTTTTAGACAAAGTGTTAGCGGTCAGATAAATACGATCTAAACCAGCTTAATACTTGTCCTTGAACACCAGTATAATTTTGTAGTCGATCTAAGAGTATTGTGTGATCTATAGTATCGAACGCAGCACTAAGATCAAGTAAAACTAATATTGAGATACAGCCTTGGTCAGAAGCTAAAAGTAAATAATTTGTGATTTTAACGAGCGCAGTTTCAGTGCTATGATGCGGCCTGAACCCAGACTGAAACTTTTCATAGGTGTCATTTTCTTGCAAGAAAGAGCCCAGTTGGGCGGACACAACTTTTTCTAGTATTTTAGACATAAAAGTTAGATTTGAAATGGGTCTATAATTTGCTAAATTATGTGGATCTAATTATGGTTTCTTAATGAGAGGTTTTATAACTGCCAGTTTAAATGTTCTTGGAACATGACCTAAAGATAAAGATGAGTTAATAATATTGAGGAGAGGCTCTTCCACTACAGGTAACACTTCTTTCAGTAGTTTAGTTGGTATAGGATCTAATAAACATGTTGCTGTTTTAGATGAAGTGATAAGTTTATTTAACTCTTTTCATTAACTCATTAATGTTACGACCCTTCATGGTTTTAAAAGTCTAGGAAGGTAGAAGGGGAACATTATGTCACCTGTCAACAATTTTTACTATGGAAACACTGGGAAATGAGTGATACCAGGAAGCAGCAGAGCGTTTGAACACATTTATTATGTGCATATATATATATATATATATAGATAGATAAAAAAAAAATTAAAGTTGTTTACAATCAGAAATAAATCAAACAAACCAACGAATTATATTATCCCAGACCTGGAAAGAGAAAAGGGAATAACTGGACAGTGCCAACTCAAAGAAAAAATAAAACAAAATAATCTTTCTACACCGTTTTAAACTAACCTAACTAACACAAAAGAAAAATGTAGAAAGGAAAGGTCTTCGACGTCCAAGACGTCATATACTTCCCTACCCTAACTATCAAACAAAAATACAACGAATGGCACTTGCCCTCTTAACCTAGTGTATCTAAACAGAAAATAAACCTAAGTGCGATGTACGTCACGTGACATCTCTTACCTGTCCCTTTTCGTTTATCATTCCCAAAACACAGCGTTACCGCTCTCAAACATTTAGATAAAAAGAATAGGACGGCAACACAACGAGATCTCACATGACCAACTTTAAACACATTAACAAAGCTTGATAAATTCTCAAAAATTGAAAACAAGCAAAAACCAAAATCAAGCTTAACAGAAGAAAATATACTAAGCACACAAAGTCAAGTTCACAAACAAAAAGGCCGCCGCCGTCTAGTGCGTTCATGACTCCTTTTATAGTTCCCGGGTTTCCGGTAACCATATGACTGGATCTCACTTGCAGACGTCAGCACGCCAGAACCCTCCTCTCAGATGGTTGACAGCCAATCAGGCGACCGATCAGCACATCGCCTGCGAGAGCGAAAGTAAAAAAAAACAGACAGCGGCAGAAACAATACAAAAGAAACTAGAAACACCAAAGTCGCACAGCTTGGTGTCACATAATATCGTAACAGTTCTATAGTTGTAAAGCACTGTAATTGTTCTTGCGCGGTGATAATTGAGGCTGAATTATAAGGCGCGATTGAGGATTGAACGTTTACAATTGTGGTTCTGATGTTTTCTATTTTCTCAGTGAAGAACTTCATGAAATCATTACTACTAAACTGTAACGGAATATTTTGTTCAGGTGACATCTGTTTATTTGTTAGTCTAGCTACGGTGTTAAATTAGAACCTAGGATTGTTTTGGTTGTTTTCTATTAGTTTGCGGAGGTGATCAGCCCTGGCCGCTTTTAGGGCCTTTTTATAACGTGACATACTGTCTTTCCATGCGATTCTAAAGACCTCTATGTTAGTTTTTTTCCATTTACAAATGCAAGTGTCTGACCATATATAAAGCCACAATATCAACTTTGACAACACATTAATTATTTTAAAGTGTTTTTCCATTTCCTGAAAAGTAGCGGTTCTACTGCATAATACATTTTTAACAAGCAGAATGATACAGCATCATGATACACAGTCTCACTATTAGCTCTGGCTTTTAGCCATTATCGTCTTTCAAAGGACAAACATATAAACTTTAAAACTTTTGGCTTTATATCAAGTCACTTTATTTTGGCACGAGGCCCTGTGCGGTCGATGGCACAGCCCTTGCGATGGCTATGCATCTAATAATCTATGCAATATCGTTAATAATATTTTACAATAATATATAATAATATCTGATGTATGCTCCCATTTTTAACATTTGGGGGAAACTGATAATTTCCAAATTCAGTGAAACTCAACTGATAACAGCCCAAAGATCGAATCAATCCTCATGATGACAAGCCAACAGATGATCACACTGATGCACAACTGAACTGCTCTTTTCAGGGTCAAGAAAGGCTGTGGAATTATTTCACTTTGTAAAGCTTGTTTCATGAGTCTGTGCTGCCCTGTTAAAGTGCTTGATAGTGACGCATCAGTGTTGACACTTGTTTTACATTGAAAATAACATTCAAACTATTTCAGCAGAGATTTCCATGTCCACTTCAATCACACTGACTGTCTTTCTCTCAAACTATCTGTCTATCTCTCTGTCTTTCTCTAGTGATGGATGCATTTACGGATGCTTAACGTAAAACATATAGAAGATATTTACATGCGATTTAAAGTAGTTGAGATATACTGGAACTAGAAATTTTATGAATGGGGTTAGGGTTAGGGCCAATATGTGAAATGTGGGCCACTTGTTGTTGATGTGTATACGATCGCCTTTAAAGGCTTGACTAAACGAATCTCTCGTACCAGTTGTACCTCATCTACACTCTGGCGTAGGGAATTCAACATGCAAAAAAAAGTTGCATGTTGAATTCACATTGTTGTGGACAACTAAATGTGTTTCATAATCTAACCATTTTGATAAATTATGTGATGAGAATAAGAGAAATCTGGTCTTTTTAGACCTGTAGGTTGCTGCACAATTTAAATTGTAAATTGAGTAGGACTAACTCTTCTCCTTTTATTCACTATCCAGCTCTGCTGCATCATTTGAGTATCTCTGCTTTGGGTTTACTGGAATTAACTTACAAAAACTGATTTGCATTGTGCCTTTTATTAAAATTCTGAATTGAGGGAATAGTCAAAGGAGATGTAGGGACTTTGGAAACAAGTCAAGTCAAGTCATCTTCATTTATATAGCGCTTTTAACAATGTAAATTGTTTCAAAGCAGCTTTACAGAGATAAACGTATAATTTAAGGTAACAGTGATTGTTTTAGCTTTATAGCGGTTCTTTAATAAAGTCATTTTCCAGCTAAAGTTAGTTTTGATTGATTCGCTTCCGTCGCAACGATCATTTGTTATTAAATTAGGAGCCGCCAAGACGACACCATTCTCTCTACACAGACTTTAAACGCGAACCTGTGAGAAACGCTGATGCGCATTAAGAATTGGTTCTATAGTTATGTGTGTTTGAATATATGTGCGCAGGTTTGGAATTCCCTACAAACCAAGCCTAAACAAAGTACTGGTGTTTCCTTATAATTTTGATACAGAATTTTATTTTATTTTATCAGTTCGGGGTAGATACGCGAATTGAGTTTCCCGACGACGCTTTATCTGTAGAGTGGTAAAGGGATCCTCCATAGGGAGAGACTAGTTGGCACTTCAGCACTGCGTTGTCATCGGGTCCAGGCGAAGGTCCTTCGTCAGATCTGGATCCGGCCTGGATCCGGCAGGCTGCGGTAAACCTCAGGATAAACAAAGACACTAAAATTAGCGTAGATGCCATTCTTCTTATGATGTAACGAGTACATCAGGATTTATGGGAAGTGTTCCCGGTTCGAGCTGACCTAATCTATGCAGCCTAACACTGAATTATAGAAGTCTATAATGTATTATGTGAATGCTAGGTCAAAGAGATGTGTCTTTAATCTGGCTTTGAACTGACAGAGTGTGTCTGCTTCCCAGACAATGGTAGGAAGACTGTTCCAAAGTTTTGGTGCTAAATAGGAAAAGGATCTACCGCCAGCAGTCGATTTTGATATTCTAGGTATTATCAACTGGCCGGAATTTTGAGATCGCAATAGACGTGAAGGACTATAATGCGTTAAGAGCTCGCTCAAGCACTGCGGAGCTAAACCATTTAGTGCTTTGTAAGTGATCAGCAATATTTTAAAATTGATGCGATATTTAATAGGGAGCCAGTGCAGTTTTGACAGAACCGGGCTAATATGGTCATATTTCCTGGTTCTGGTAAGAACTCAAGCTGCTGCGTTTTGAACTAGCTGTAGTTTGTTTATTAAGCGTGCAGGACAACCACCCAGTAGAGCATTACAATAATCTAGCCTTGATGTCATGAAAGCATGAACTAATTGTTCCGCATTTGTTCCGCAACTGATATTTATAAGATGGAAAAATGCGGTTTTACAGATACTAGACACGTGACTTTCAAATGAAAGATTGGTATCAAAGAGCACACCCAGGTTCCTAACTGACGACGAAGACTTAACAGAGCAGCCATCAAGTGTTAGACAGTATTCTAGCATCTAAAATTTTGTATGTCTCTCTTATCTGACACACTCAAATCAGTTCATGGAGTCTCTCCTAACGAGCTGATGATCTGGTTCAGGTGTGTTAAATAAGGGAGACATACAAAATGTGCAGAGCAGTGGGTCCCGAGGCCTGGAGTTGAGAACCACTGTTCTAGGTTATTACGTGAGGAAGTTTTTTGTCCAATAATTAGAATCTCTGTTTTTTCAGAATTTAGAAGTAGGAAATTACGAGTCACCCAATTTTTTTTATCATCTATGCATTCCGTTAATTTTGTGAATTGGTAGGTTTTGTTTGGTTTTGAAGAAATATAGAGCTGAGTATCGTCGGCATAACAGTGGAAGCTAATTCCATGTTTCCTAATGATATCTCCTAATGGTAGCATGTACAGAGTGAACAGCAGCGGTCCTAGTACTGAGCCTTGTGGTACGCCATACTGAACTTGTGATCGATGAGACATCTCTTCATTTACTGCTACAAACTGATAACGGTCAGATAAGTATGATTTAAACCATGCTAGTGCAATTCCACTAATGCCAACATAGTTTTATAGTCTATTTAAAAGAATGTTGTGGTCGATAGTGTCAAATGCAGCACTAAGATCGAGTAACACTAATAGAGAGACACAACCACGATCGGATGATAAGAGCAAATCATTTGTAACTCTAATGAGAGCTGTCTCGGTACTATGGTACGGTCTAAATCCGGACTGGAAATTCTCACAGATATCATTTCTTTCAAGAAAGGAACATAGTTGTGAAGACACTGCTTTTTCTAATATCTTTGACAGATAAGGTAGATTCGAGATCGGCCTGTAATTGACTAATTCTGTAGGATCAAGTTGCGTTTTTTTAACAAGCGGTTTAATCATAGCCAGCTTAAAGGTTTTTGGTACGTATCCTAGAGACAAAGACGAATTAATGATATTAAGAAGAGGATCTATGACCTCTGGAAGCATCTCTTTCAGTAGCTTAGTCGGTATAGGGTCTAACATACATGTTGTAGATTTAGATGATTTAACGAGTTTAGTAAATTCTTCCTCTCCTATAGCAACGAATGAATCAAATTTTTCCTCAGGGAGACTACAATGCACTGCCTGATGTGGTACTGTAGTAGACGGTTGCATAGTTATAATTTTTTCCCTGATATTATCAATCTTATAAGTGAAGAAGTTCATAAAGTCATTACTGCTGTGTTGCTTGGAAACTTCGGTGCTTGAAGCTTTATTTTTCGTTAGTTTAGCCACCGTTTCAAATAAATACCTAGGATTATGTTTATTTTCTTCTAATAGGTTTGAAAAATAAGCAGATCTAGCAGCTTTTAAAGACTCTCTGTATGCAATCGAGCTCTCCTTCCATGAAATGCGAAATACCTCTAGTTTTGTTTTCTTCCAGTTGCGCTCCATTTTTCTGGCTGCTCTCTTAAGGGCCCGAGTGTGCTCGTTGTACCACGGCGTTGGACTATTTTCTTTAATCTTCTTTAAGCGCAACGGAGCAACTGTGTCTAAAGTGCTGGAAAAGAGAGATAAAAGTTTCTGTTGCAATATCAAGTTCTTCTAAGCTATCTGGGATGCTGAGATGATGAAACTGATCAGGAAGAGTATTAATAAAGCAATCTTTAGTGGCAGAAGTGATAGGTCTAACATATTTATAACACGGAGTCGACTTTGCAGCCTTGGCTAAATGAAGTTTACACGAGACTAGATAATGATCTGAGATGTCATCGCTCTGCTGCAGAATTTCAACGGCATCAACATCTATTCCATGTGATAATATTAGATCTAGAGTATGATTACGACAATGAGTAGGTCCTGACACGTGTTGTCTAACTCCAATAGAGTTTACAATGTCTTTAAATGCCAAACCCAATGCATCTTTTTCATTATCGATGTGTATATTAAAATCACCAACAATTAGTACTTTATCTGCAGTCAATATTAATTCTGATAGAAAGTCCGCAAATTCTTTGATAAAATCTTTATGGTGCCCTGGTGGCCTGTATACAGTAGCCAGCACAAATCTCAAACGTGATTTATCATTTATACTATATATTTTTACATTAAGTACTAACACTTCAAAAGAATTATATTTAAAACTTGATTTCTTAGTGGTTTTGAAAATATTACTATAGATTACAGCAACTCCTCCCCCTTTGCGTGTCAGACGAGGCTCATGTTTATAACAGTAATCTTGTGGGGTGGACTCATTTAAAGTAATGTAATCGTTTGGTTTTAGCCAGGTTTCTGTCAAACACAGCACATCTAGGTTATTATCTGAAATCATATCATTAACAATGAGTGCTTTTGAAGTAAGCGATCGAATATTCAGCAACCCAAGCTTTAGCATTTGCTCATCTGTATTATAGCTGTTTTTTATTTGTTGAACATCAATTAAATTTTTAACCTTAGATGGGTTTAAACGTTTTTTGGATTTCCAAATTCGGGGAACAGACACAGTCTCTATATGATGATAGCTAGGTGAAAGAGGCTCTAGCTAGGTGATAGCTAGGTGAAAGTCGCCTCAAGCATTATGATCCACTCACTAGCTATGATCTACAAATAAGATCTTCTCCACCGAAACGGTTTGAGTGTTTCCACGTTTTGCTAAAAGCTAAAGTGTGCAACTTTTGGTCCTCTAGCAGTTAAGTCTGCGAATAAGAAACTAATAAGAAACTAAACATTTTAGCTAATAGCTCTGCAACCGTGTGTGACAGAATCCAAATTCTTGTTTTAGATGCTGTAATAACTATTGGAGAACAAATGAGTATGAAGTCTTCTGATAAATCTTCTTCTGATAAACCCCCAGAAAAATCTTCTTCTGATAAATCCCCAGAAATGGTATATATTAAAGACTGTCTGCATGCATTGAATTTAACAGATGGAGATGACCCAGAAATAAGAAATGTTAATGTCACAGACAAGGTTGAGATTTTTATGGGCGATCTTATAGTTGAAAATCTCCAGAGGGACAACGCAAAGAGAGCTCGCAAGACGGAGAAGAAGGAGAGAAAGGCGCTGGCAAAAGCTCAACTACCTCGGAATGAACTGACTCATCATGCACAGCAGTTAATTAACATTATAAGACAAGCCGAATGATTAAAGGGGTCATATAATGGTACATGCACTTTTACAAGTTGATTGTACTGAAATGTGTGTTAGCAGTGCCTGTACACAACCATCATAAAATGATAAAAATCCATCCAGTGTTTTTTTTAAAATCTTCTTTTATGTTTCCCCCCAACTCAAATTAAGCTGTTCGCCCCTCCCACGATTGCTGATTGACAGTAGCATTTCAACACAGCCCCGCCCTCGCTCGTGAGCGAGCTGTCAATCATAGCCCGCGCGGACCGGTGCGTCATTGTTGATAGCTGGAGCACTGAGCAGAATGGCGTCTAAGCGATTGTGGTGTTCTGTTCTTGGGTGTAATAACGAACACAGCACTCATGCTGATGTTCCTAAATCCGTACAGCTGAAGACGCAGTGGCTGAGTTTGTTTTTGAAGGGAATATTCCCCACGATCAACGTCAATGCTTTCATGTTTGCGCAAATCATTTCACCAGACTGCTTTATAAATGAGGTCAGTATAAAGCTGGTTTTGCTAAAAGCTGTTCCTGAAAAAAGGATCGGTACCAACTTCGTGTTCCTGCTGCACCTCCAGAAGAACTGAAGTGAGTGTAACGTTTTATTAAGCTTTATATTAATATGTATATTAATCTTTGCAAATCGCTTGCACGCTTCACAATGAATGCAACTATTTTTACACTCAGGGTACATTACGGCATGTTTTATATGTACGACGTTCTCAATATAATTCATAATCCCACGTTTATAATGAACAACGCGTTATGGTTATTGTGTTATTGTGTTACAAACGGTGTCCACACAGAACAGAGGGGCGGGGTGAGCAAAGCTCATTATCATTTAAAGACACATGCACTTGAACGGAGTGCTGAAAACAGAGCTGTTTTTGACCAGATAAAATGAGTGTTTTCTTACAATACTAATGAGAATTTTTAATTAAAGTATATTACAAACTTTTAATTTAGACCCTAAAGAATCATATTAGCTTGTACAAAAATGGCATTAAATGACCCCTTTAAATAAGAAAATAATACACATTGCAAACAGTTTTATGGTTGAAAATGAAATAGACTGCTCAAATGAGGATGTGTTGAATTTGCAGGACAAGCTCAAATTACTTCAAGCATAATTTGAGCTTGGCCCGCAAACTTAAGGGTCATTGTTAGAAGTGTTATGTGTGTGTGTGTGTGTGTGTGTGTGTGTGTGGACACGACATGTTTAGGTTGTTAGGACCGCATGTATTTTTAAAGGGAACTGTGAACATTGTTTGCCCCAGACATAGAAAATATGTGAAACTGGGGAAAGGTCAAAAGGGCAGCGATAGAAAAACTTACCATATAAAGCTTTTGTGTATGTGCTGCATAAAATAGGTGTGAAAAGGAAATAGATAATTTGAATATGTGCTTCTGCAAGCTTATATTAATAAGGGACTAAGCTAAGTCCAAAGTTAGCTTAAGTCCAGGACACAGTCAGGGAGAACTGGCCTGGGGTGGGGGCCTGCTCCGAAGATGTGGTCCAAAGCCACAAGGAAGGAGAGGAAAGAGCTAGTGATTTCCGAGGTGGTCAGGACAGAGGAGGAGAACTATCAGATCAAAGCCCTTAGCCAACGCCAGCAAGGATGCTGGACGACCTGGGAAGGAGTAATAAGCCAGACCGTAGGTTGGGCCGACATGTGGAAGATCCCCCAAGCCAGGCTGAGTTTCCTCATAAGGTCCACCTAAGACACCCTCCCAAGCCCCAGCAACCTCTGTCTGTGGTATGGCTCATAAGAGAGCTGCCAACTTTGCAATGCCCCAAATCTGAGCCTGCAGCACATCCTGTCAAGCTGCAAAACAGCACTGACCCAGGGTCGGTACAGGTGGCGCCATGACCGAGTCCTGCGGAAGCTGGCGGAGATCCTGGAGGTATGCAGGGCGGAATCAGCCAGGGAGCACCTACCACCGACATCAAGGTGGCTGATCCATTTCGTCGGAGAGGGAGGAGGGGCCCCTAACATCACGCTGCCACAGGGATCAGCCCTGGCAGGCAGTTGTGAGTGGAACCTGAGAGTGGACTTCGATCGGCAGCTCAGGTTTCCAACAGAGATCACCACAAACAACCTCCGACCGGACATCATTCACTGGTCTGCCACAGCCTGGGCAGTAATTTTGGCAGAGCTCACTGTCCCTTGGGAGGGAGGAATGGAGGCAGCCTTTGAGAGCAAAAAAGGCCGGTACCTCGACCTCACCGCCAAATGCAGAGAGGTCAGCTACCCGGTGGAAGTCGGCTGTAGGGGGTTCGTGGGAGCATCTACCCAGTGCTTCCTGAAGAGCATGGGAGTCACCGGCCCCAAACTCAGAAAGACTCTGAAAGACCTGGCCGAGGAGGCCGAGCAGGGAAACTTTTGGCTTTGGTTGAGAAGGGAAGCGTAGGGAAAGCAAAGGTCCTAGGGTCAGCTGCAGGGGGCGACTCCACCACCGTGAGATGTTCCGGGATTAATGGAGTGAAACATCAATGAAGGGTGGCTCCCGGCTGATGACCCTGCAGCTACCCGCAATGGCACCGTCGGAGGTGCGGCAAGCAGAAATGCTCAGCAGGCAGTCACTTGCCTGTGCTACCAGCTGAATCTTTTTAAATAAAACGAAATCATGTTGTGGTGATTCATAAAACTTTTTAAACAAGTCTAAGAGTAATTTTGTGAGTATTTCATGAATTTTTGTAATGAAATATTAATATTAGCAAACGCCCTATGCAACCGAACCCAAGATTGAACTCGACATCTTACATCTTTAATCTACAGGTAAAGACTGTAAGGACCACCCATTGGCCCAGCGACGGAATCCAACGGCCTGGGCGAAGGAATAATGCGTGTATGTCTTTTCAGCGCTCCAGTGAAGTTCACTTAATTTATTGGAATTTAGTTTCAATATTACGTTAGCTCTACACTTAATCTGACTCCAATTTCAAATGATAATCGAATTTAGATTGTTTTAGAATCTTTAGAAAATAATCATAAATATTGATTATGAATTAATTTAGATCTTTGATTATCCTGGGCATCTCATAATTTCAAATATTCGTTCATTACGGACCCAGTGTCACTTTGAGACGTCACGTCGCGAATGTGCGCTCACGCTCACAAACTAGCCAGTCCTGAAATAGTCAGAGGGTGCAGTGCAACTATTTTACCCTTAAGAGGTCGCTCACTACTGACCCATAGGTGTAATAGTTGCAGCGTAAAACATGCTAAGTCAGGGAATAGTCAGAAATCAGAAGGTCTCCCAAAGAAGTGCCCCATGGTCCATTCAAAGTGCCTTCAGTTTGATCTAACCTGGACAAAGATTTTTGTCCAGGTTAGACTGCACTTTTAATCTACTAAAATGAATGATTTCTGAAACTTCAGAATAAATCAAGATGTAACATTTATTTGTCAGGTAAAAATGTATCATGCCGATTACACAAGTAAATTATTAAAAGCCAATTCAGAAATAATAAATACATGACATCATTTACTCAAAGATGACTCTAAAAGTAAGTAATGTTTTCCTGACAGAGACACACAGTGGTGGGTCAGGGCCTTCCAACAGGAAAACACTGAAACAGCACTGTATGGGGGATGATCCTGGTAAAGAGTCCCAAAGACTGCTCTGACACCTCGCCTTAAATACCCAGACCAGAACAAAAGGGTTATACAAATATTGTTTAGAGTTGTTTGGGTCAATTCATGTACCCCAGGGGGTAGCACCTGGTTTCGGGAGATATCTTTAAGAGACATCACTCAGAGAGGAGAACAGGATTCTCCTAACTTTTCAATCTTTCTCATTAAACCAATGACTGCAGTGAAATTAAGACCATTTTACCAATCGCACTGAGACACTTAAAATGATACCAAACACGAAAAGGAAAAACAATAGATTCACAAGATACATCATATGTGATATATAGACATTCTTAATGAACTTTCAGTGACTTGAGGAGGGAGAGGGGGGATGAGTTGAAGTCAAACAAGGAGACAAAGAGATAAGTTTGGACAGGACAATCCTGTCCTGTGCTGTGTCTTTGCTATCTTCTGTCAGTGCGTTTTATGGCTTTATTGCAGGGTGTTTTTGTTTTAGCAGGAAAATCAGTCCTTACAGGACTATATTTGAATCCAGTAGATTATGGAAATGTTTTAGAAGGATCTAGAGGTTACAGCAGGATAGAAATACAACAATGCGTTTAATCTAAATTTAAATGTTGAATAGGAGTCCATACATACACCACATTCATTTTGATCAAACCCTATAAAATATAACTTGCTGTTATATTTTATTTACATTTCTTTTTTTAATTATTTAACTACTCCTGCTCCTGATAGCTAGCCATTTAGATTTTAGTTAGTTCCTTTTTAATGGAAACTATATGTTCTATGTTGAAAGAGAGCGACAGAAGGGAGGAGAGACAGAAGGGAGGAGAGACAAGGTTGATCATGTGATGCATAATTAAACGGCTCATCCTCCATAAAACGTTTATAACTCTCACACACGCTCCATCACTAAAGAAAGACAGACACCTTTAATCCAACATGAAGAAGCTCTTCAAGTCCCTGTGGCTCTTACTGGGTAACGTACAACATACATGCATCTGCTATTTTACGAGATTCACGCTAATATTAACACTGTAATTCAGTAATGTTAACCCTTAATGTTAACCCCAATATTAACCCTTCGTTAAGTAATGTTTTCAACCTATGTTTCTTGTATAGTTTGCACTCATCTCGCTCTCTGCTGTGGATTTACTACACATTTTCTTTCCAAGCATCTTACTTTTGTCATGGTTCGCATGAAATACGTCTCTCAATGTATAGATTGTAAATTCACTTCATCAATGTATCTCTGGAATGTTTTTCTTTGTTACTTCGTTATTCTAGTTCTGCTTTACAAAACAAATCTTGAAATCAGTGCTCATTTGTGTATGCAAATGATTTCTCAAGAAAGTCGTGATTCACAGGAGCGTCTTCTGGTCCCACTTCAGCTGACAGTATTTTGCATGCTGCAGATTATTGTTCATGTGTCAGTAGTTTCCTCCAGCTTGGCCATTAGTTAATACACAGATCAATGTTTTACAATGCCTTTATCATGCAGATTATGTGTGATTTATTAGTGACTATATTAAAGTGAATTATTTGGAGAAAAGTTTTACTTTAATTCACAGCGCTGCAGAACCTGGTTATCTGAACTCATTCAAATCTGTTTTTTACTCAGGGCTTTTATTGATTCAAGAAATGGTGAATGGAGCAGAAGGTAAGAATCTATTTGGTTTCAAATATGTTTTTATCTTTATTCTATTCTTTTTTTTAACTGCCAAATGTAACAGTAATATGCCAGATATAATTTTAGTATGCCATTTGGATATAATTTTCAGGGACTTTTTCTTCCCAAACCACATAAGACACCAGAATTATTATATTTTCTATTTTCACTCTAAATTGAAAGTTTTAGTAATTTTGATGTTTTTGAAATATATATATATATTTTATATGTCTATATAGTTTTTAAGTTTTAGTTATTGTATTACTTCCACTATTCAGTTGTTCATTTCTTTTCAAGTAATATTTTTTTAATGGTTTTAGTTTTAGTTAATGATGATAACCAGATAAGGATAACGGATAAAAACACTAAGGCAATTTATTTCAATGAAATGCTTTTAAAGACCAACTTTCCTAATGTTCAACAAGAATGAATAAAACTATCTTTTTACTGGTCTTCTTTCAGAGAACGTTGCATTAGGGCAAACATCCACCCAGTCATCCACATATACGACCGGATATGCCGGAAATGCAGTCGATGGTGTACGTGAAACCTATTCCCACACTAACTCGCAGACCGACCCGTGGTGGAGAGTGGATCTGATGAAAGTATACAGAGTGAACAGAGTAGCTATCACTAACAAACTGACCGACTATTATTATACCAGGATAAACGGGGCAGTGATTCGCGTCGGGAACATTCTGGACATTTACAACAACTCCATGTGAGTCTTTCTTTGAATGTTTAGACTAATGTTGCTGCAGATGACCAGAAACTGATAACAGATTATCTCTCTGTCTGTAGATGTGCTGTAATTCCTACTATTCCATCTGGAGCCACGGCCACTTTCTCATGCGGCGGGATGGAGGGACGTTACGTGATTGTCCATATTCCTGGAGATCAGAAGACTCTTACTTTTTGTGAGGTTGAAGTCTACGGGTATTTAGCAGGTAATTCATTGTTTTAGAACACTTTTCAATATATCATGCCATACAAAACTGAAAGTTGTTGCACTTTATTAATATCCTCCCAAACCAGTATGACGATATTCAAACTCTATTGGCATCTTACAGTCAGATTATTCAAATAAATGCATGTGTCATTGTGAGAGGAAGGTTCAGTGTTTGTTTAATTCTAACTACAGGAAGTGGGGAAAATGTTAACATAGGAAGTACAAAAAAGTTGGTGTGGAAATGACTCAATTCACCTCAAGTTGTTGTTCATCAATAATCCTGTAGCTCTCAAATCTCATTCACACAAGTGCATGTTCAAACTTTGAGTGTCAAGACGTGTCAGAACTTTATTCTTTTCCCAGGAAATCTGGCAGTAGATGGCGCCGCTACACAGTCGTCAACATCTGGGGACTGGTTTGGTGAAAAGGCCATTGATGGTAATCGAGGTCTCCAGCAGTTGAACACGGGATGCTCCTCAACCCTTAATGAGACTAACCCGTGGTGGAGGCTGGATCTGCGTCATATTTACCGAGTTACTAAAGTGGTCGTCACTAACAGACTAGACTGCTGTGCAGAACAAATAAACGGAGCGGAGATTCGCATCGGGAACTCTTTGGAGAACAACGGCAACAACAATCCCATGTGAGACTCTTGAGGTTGAAAGAACATGAGAGAAATGCAAAGATTCAACACACTATCTCCTTCATCAGTTTCTCTCTCTGTCTGTAGAGGTGCTGTTATTTCTGCTATTCCAGCTGGCGAGTCCTACAGCTTCTCATTTGGTGGGATGGGCGGACGTTATGTGAATCTGATCATTGCTGGAGACATGAAGACACTCACTCTCTGTGAGGTGGAGGTTTATGGAGAAGGTAAAACATCATATTTTTTCTCCGCAAGACACAGTGAGGAGATTTAATGAACACAAAGTCAACTAATTCATATATTTACATGTATGAATGTATCTTTGTTCAGGTCCCGCTTTAAAAAGATCATTTGTAAAAATGCAGTTTAACTCCAGAATTGATTTGACTGACCCTTCAATGAGAGAAAATGTTCTGAAACAGGTGAGAGAAAGAAACACATTCAACCTTAAAGAGCTACTGGTATTTTACAGTAATCATGAAGGTTGAATGGGATTAAAGTGATGTGATAAAGTTTGAGGCATTTCTTTGAGATTTGAGCATATATCATATTCCGAGCCCAAACTTCAAAAAGTTATGAGCAGTCTTGAATAAAAAATTAGATGACTAACTTGTAAGATTAATTTAAGCGGTTTATGCAACTGGCCACTGTTCTAATAATTTTAGTATGAATGTTATTTTCAGTTGGGATCTGCTCTTGCTGATAGAGGATTCACAAATGTGACACTGCAATGGTCTCAAACTCCTAAACGAGTGATCCAGGAGGTGAACGATGCTAAACGTGAGTCTTATAATGACTTATAAAAAAATCTGCACAAATAGGAATGATTATTAAATTGGTAAGAGATGTAATAAGCAAATGTTTTATTTACAGATCGTTGTGGTAAAGAAAATTAACACTCTGGAAATCAACACTTTCTTCAGTTCACTAAATTCAAATTGTCTAAAGACAATGAAACTGATTCTAAATACTTTGTCTAAAATTTCTTCATAATTATGTGTTTACAATATAAAGACTTTTAAAGGACTTCTGTTTGCTTCCCTGTAACTGTTATTCATAAATCTAAGAACTTTAAATAACCTTGTGTAATTGTGTATTGTCAACAAACAGAGATAGTAATAAATGTAATAAAAATAAGTAAATAAATGTCAAATTTACATTCACACAACCCACAAGTATAATTCAAATTAATGACAGTTTTCGGTGTATTCACTTTTACTATTTTTATTGTAATATCTATATATTGTACATTGAGTACATTCCTTGCCATTTTATGTTGTTGGAGCTGTAAGGAGGTGAATGGACAGAGAACAGCTCATGCGTGGGGAATGAGCCGCTTTTTATTCGTGATGCGGTGTTTGAATTTTATACCTGATGGAGACTTGAGATGCTGCCGCTGGTTACGCACGCTTTGAGTATAGGCTTCAAACCTCTTGTGTGATTCGCTGTTCAATCAGGTTTGTTGTCTTATAACATGTCCCTCTCACTTAATTTATTATGGTACATTTTCTTTATTTCTCGACACTTCTGAAACAGATTTCTTTTGGCACAAATGTGACACTGCTAAAGTCTTGAGAGGGGGTCAAATCTTTCCGTGGCAGGTGCCACTCGACTCATCACCGTTAAAATCACAGTATTGATACACTTTAATGATAATAATAATATATGCTTAGTTGACTCGTCAATTCCTGTCTTCTGCACAGTTGTTAAAATATAATTAAGCATACCTCACCGCTATGTGCTTGTGCACTACAGATCAATAAGCCTATATACCTGGACCGTCACAATTGTTTAGTTCTTATTACCTGTAATTGTGAATTGTCTGTATATTTTGTCATGTAGGCCTATTATGTGATCAGTAATCTTTATTTGTTGTTTTTAAATGTATAAGAAATATCACAGGAGTGTTATGGAATACAGAAACAGGGAAATGCAATAACAGGTTCTTTATTCGGCAGCACAGAGCGTAATGGTGGGAAACAAGTGAGTGAACAGGGCAATGATAGATAGCATTTTTTTGAGATGGACGAGAATAGAAAGTCTCTGTCTTACAGGTGCGGGAGATCGTGGATGGCTGAAGCAGACAGAGCACACACCTCGCTGGACGGAAAGGTAGGTGAGAACACACACACAAAAACCAGGAGACATGAAGGGTTCAGATGCCAGAGAAACTTGGAGAGGAATGACGTAGGAGAATAATCGCTACAGTATAACGTTGGAGAGAAATCGCACGAGTCAGGTAGGTAGTCCAAACAATGTCTATAAACAAGACCGGACGCTGAACTGGTGCGAGGTGTGTGCTTAAGTAGCAGAACTGTAGATGAGGGAGATGTGTGATAGTAATTACGTCCAGGTGAGTGCCAGAAAGGATTATGGGGAATGAAGTGCAGATACGGTGACTGGTGACAGAGCTGGTGACAGTACTCCCCCTGTCCCGCCTGTGGACTGGAGCGAGCACGGGGCTGAGCTCTGGGACTGGAGTCCTCATTTGACTCTTGTCAGGGGCTGGAGTCATCACTGGCGTGGTGGCCATCTTGGCTGAAGACACTGGCGTTACGGCCATCTTGGCTGAAGACACTGGCTTTATGGCCATCTTGGCTGAAGACACTGGCGTTACGGCCATCTTGGCTGAAGACACTGGCTTTACGGCCATCTTGGCTGAAGACACTGGCGTTACGGCCATCTTGGCTGAAGACACTGGCTTTACGGCCATCTTGGCTAAAGAAGACACTGGCGTTACGACCATCTTGGCTGAAGACACTGGCGTTACGGCCATCTTGGCTGAAGAAGACACTGGCTTTACGGCCATCTTGGCTGAAGAAGACACTGGCGTTACGACCATCTTGGCTGAAGACACTGGCTTTACGGCCATCTTGGCTGAAGACACTGGCTTTACGGCCATCTTGGCTGAAGACACTGGCGTGGCGCCATCTTGGCTGAAGACTCAGGCGTGTAACTTTCTGGAGCAGATTCGGGGATTTCACACTCGGGAACGGACTGAGGAGCGAAATCTGGCCTAACAAGAAGGATGAGCAGTTTTTCGGGAGTGGACCAGCTCAGAAGGAGGGCATATAGAACGTATTGTTCTAATGTGCAGTTGCTAGTTATCCAGGGCATTCGTGAATACAATGGTTTGTTCAAACCTGCATGAAAAAGTGTCATCAACTCTGCATCATCCAGGAAAACTGCCAAAGATAGCTTCAGGAACACCGTAGCAAATTCGGCAAGGGGAGGACCATTCGGAGAGAGGGTGTAAAAGTGGTCCAGGGGACGGAATGGAATGCTCATAGCTGTAGTCGGTATTGGTCCGGTCTTCTGTTATGGAATACAGACTTGGGGAATGCAATAACAGGTTCTTTATTCGGCAGCACAGAGCATAATGGTGGGAAACAGGTGAATGAACAGGGAAATGATAGATAACGTTGACTTGAGATGGATGAGAAAGTCTCTGTCTTACAGGTGCGGGAGATCGTGGATGGCTGAAGCAGACAGAGCACACACCTCGCTGGACGGAAAGGTAGGTGAGAACACACACACAAAGGACCTGGAGACACGAAGGGACCAGACGCTGGAGAAACTTGGAGAGGAATGACGTATGAGAATAAACGATGGAGTATAATCGCATCATCCGTCACTGGATTTATCAGTAAGTGCTTGAATGATGTTGTGCTTAATAGGACAATCACTATATGGCCCAACCAAAGGCCCTGGCTAAATGCTAAAATCCATTCATTACTCAAAGACTGTGATGAAGCCTTTAGATCGGGTGACGATTCCTGAGGGAACTGTGTTTCGTT
Organism: Squalius cephalus; assembly: GCA_022829025.1. Classification (NCBI taxonomy): domain Eukaryota; kingdom Metazoa; phylum Chordata; class Actinopteri; order Cypriniformes; family Leuciscidae; genus Squalius; species Squalius cephalus. The sequence continues at coordinate 2,711,737 of CM040793.1, forward strand.
TTTAACAATTGCTATGCAATGTGCTAAAAATGACAAAAAAGTTGACTTTGACTTTGGCTTTGATAACGCTGGAGAGAAATCGGAGGTGCGGTGCAGATGTGTGTGATAGTAATTACGTGCAGGTGAGTGCCAGGAAGGATTATGGGGAATGAAGTGCAGATACGGTGACAGGTGACAGAGCTGGTGACTGTGACAGTGAACAAGAGTGCTTTTTTCCCCCGAATATCAGCACAATTTCAAATGGGATATTGACTTTATACAACAATTAGCAAGACATTAATTTTGAGTTGGTTTTAAACACAATATTGTAAATATATTGTCTGTTTTTGCTCTTTTGCCAGTGAAAATAGTTCCAAACAAAGCCAAAGCAGAACAGTTGTTTCACCGAGCAACTTCATTTTGGTAATGAATGAATCTGCGATTCAAATGAATCGGTAGAGTGATTCAATGACCCATTTCTGAAGACATTAATGTGCTTCATTCCTTAATGAATCAGCCGTTTGAATAAATCAGTTGAATGAAGGTTTCAATGTCCCACTCCTTAAGACAGTACCTTGCAGCGTTACTTTCATATTTAACCCTCTGGTGTCTAAGGTATTTTCTGGGCCCTGGAGATGTTTTGACATTCCCTGCCATTTGTGCTTATTTCTGTTAATTATAATATTTTCATGGCAAAATCTTCTTCAAAAGACTTTTGAGAACTGGATCTTGTAGCCTAGAATTATTTCTTCAAAACAATGTCAAAATCATCCTGGATTATATAAACAGAGAATATTTGTTTTCATTATGACTAATTTCATTTAAAAGTACGTCAAGCTTTCTAAAGACATCTCTCGTGTCTGTGTGGGAAGTATTTGCTGAGTTTTGGTTTATTTTTATGATGCATTTCAGAAAGAAGTTTGCAACTGAGACAGCAGAAAGCACACCTTGTTTTCTTTATTTTACAAAAGCACAAAGTTTTGTTGTTATTGTGGGTCAGACCCGGCGCCACGAGGGGGCAAAAGGGGGCATTGCCCCCTCAGATCTGATTTGTGCCCCCTCAGTTTCATTTTTGTATTCATGGTTACAAGGATTTAGAATATTCAGTGACGTGAACTGCCAGATTCAAACTGTGCTTTCGCGCCAGAGACGGACGAGCTCAGCACTGTAATATATCACAACTATGCAATGTTTTCAACCACATCATGTTTATTTTCGGTTTCAGACATTTAAATACACATAAGCACTAGTAAAACTATACATTTGGAGTTTGTAAAATACACAGATGTCAGTGGAAGCAGCAATAACAATCTATTCAAATATAATTTGCCAACATGTGTTATTCATATCAGACACAGTGGAAGTAACTATAAAGTTTACTCTATTGTTCTCACAGTTCACCGGGCACTTTCTTACATGTATTTCGGGAGAAACTGATGAATTTTCATGCTGTAAATACGACTGACAGGACTCTCTGAACTGCGGCGCCCATCTCAAGTTATAGATCAAGATCAAGATATTTTTTTAAACGACCAAACACACTCACTTACACATTTTTGAGAATCGGAATATCAGATATTTGATGACATGGTAAGCAAGTTTGTGAATATTTTGAATAAAAGAGGAAAAACAAAATAAAAGCAATACATCTGTCATACAGTGTTATTGTGGCTGCGGTGTGTCATGTGACAAATATGACACGTCGCCATGGAAATAGTAAGGGGGATCGTTCTAAAATAGGTCTAAAAAACTCATTCTGGCGAGTCTTTTAAACTTAAGCGTGAAAGGGTTAATATATGCATAATAAATGACGCTGGTTTATCTTTTATTTCGCTGTTTAAACTTTGCTAGTCAGTTTCTGGTTACCTGGAGTACAGTTGCATATGGAGTGTTTTAGGGAGCGCTGCATTTAAAAATCTGTCGTTCCAAAGCGAGTTCTCAGTGTGTATTGCTCATTGATGGTATAAAGTTAAGCCCCCTTAACAATTTCACATGACCCCTCAGTCATTTCATCCTGCAGCCGGGCCTGTTGTGGGTGTACACAAAAGTAGTTTCAAATTATGTATTACTCGTTTCTGTAGGACAAATGTTTTGTATTTTTAGTTCTTTTAGCCATTATCATGGAAAAATATGCAATTGATCGCACCAGCTTCTCTGCCGATCAGAGGGTTTAACAAGATTACAGTTCATCCCTGCAGCTCTGGAGCAACTCCGCGGTGCTACAGTATTCACCAAACTGGACCTCCGGAGTAACAATAACCTCATCCGAATACATGAGGGGGACGAGTGGAAGACCGCATTTGTGACCCCTACAGGCCATTATGAGTATTGTGTGATGCCGTATGGCCTGGTCAATGCCCCAACAAACCAATTTATTATTTATCAAAAGATGAAAACAAGTATTTAGCAATCAAAAGATAACATGTGTGGTTATATAATGTGTGTATGCTCTGGCACTGAAAAATGAGCTGTGAATATAAATAGAAAATATTCAATACTAATAAATAAGTACTAATTGAAATTCACATGTTGCTTAACTAACGTTTGCACTGTATAGCAGATCCAGTATGGGGGGAAATAGGCAAGTGTAATAATCTCAAGAGGGCTTTTACCAGCATGTTGTCGCAGCAGCAGGGGAACCCTCCTAAACTCCATTCATGTGTCTTCTTTTCAAAGAAACTCACCCTGGCGGAAAGGAATTATGATATCAGTAACAGCAAACTCAAACTCTCCCTGGAAGAGTGGAAGCACTGGCTAGAAGGCGCTCACCATCCGTTCACAGTACTCACCAATCATATGAACTTGGAGCATCTTTGTGATACGAAGAGACTAAACCTCTGGCAGGCCAGGTGGGCATTGTTCTTCTCTAGATTAAATTTCTCCTTTACCTATCATCCTGAATTAAGAACTACTGATTTCCTCTCTCATATTCATGCTTCTGTAAGTGTTTCTGAATCTCCAGAGCCTGTGATCCCCTCTAGCCTAATTGTTTGTCCCATCCAGTGGTCCTTGTCGGAGCAAATTGCTAACCTGTTAAGCTGCAACCCCACTTTTGAAAAATCCCCAGAAATGACATACCCAAACTGAAACAGATACAGTTCATGAACCCTTTGCACTAAAAGCACAAGTATGATCTCATTTGAAAGCTGACACCTGGTAGTTTATTGTAAATGTAGAATTAATTATTGTCATAATGATTTTTTTTTTTTTTTAATAGCTTCAAAGTTTTGTAAAGTTATTAGATTTTTTTTTTTATGAAACATATTAATGAAAATAAAATTGAAGTTGGCACTGGAGCAATCTAGAAATGCACTACAGCTAAAGCCACATGTCTGACCATGTTATATTTAAAATATGAAGATAATAAGTCTAAAACTCTGTATTTAGTTAAATGTTTTTCAAGATCATGTCATGACTTTATTTTGATTAGGCTACTCTAAAAATGCTACTGATGTTTAGTCGTCTTCTAAGCATCCATTCAGACTTTTGTCTCTATTGTTTTGTGGTGCAAACGAGCCCCATTCAGTCTCAGTCTCCCCCTGCACACATTCACACCTCTCCAGACTGGTTATGGCTCGAAATATGCATTTCTTTTGTCTGCATTATAGTTACTAACGACTGGCTATTCACAGCCTATTCATAGGGTTTCAATCCCTAATTTCTTTTATCAAAGTTCTCACTTCACATTTGAAGTGCACTAAATAGTGGTCAAATGCACTAAAACATATTAGTAAGCATTCTTATTTAGAACAAAATTCATAAAAGAATAACCCCTGGTGGCAGGTGCACCTGGGCTAGCTAGCATGTTAGCTTAGCACACCATCAATACACGACCATTTATGAGATTAAAACCATGTTTGTGCTCCAAACTTACTTCATAATGCAATCGAGTGTTTTAAATAATCTTCTGTGATATAATTTGGCTTCAGATAAAAAAAAAATCAGACAGAAAACATTATTTATAGTTTTATGCACGATGATAAAGTCTATATCGATTAGCATTACATTATAAATATAATCTATTATTATAAAAATACCTGGCATGGCTTGAAGAACACAGGCAAATCAAATATCATAGCAAACATGTTTATTGTCTTCAAAACATGCATATTACAGCGGGATCTCTGTAGCTTTGTGTGTAGCAGTGACGTCCTGGAATGTCACATGATTATGGCTCTTCTTCATGTCCCATATATGGATTATTTTTTGTGCATATAGCGCCCTCAGGCTATTGGTATGAATTGAAAACACTGCACATCTCAGTAAGAAGCGATCATAATGATTACATCGACGCATTTGGGTATAAATTCAATAAATATTATTCCTGTCTTTAGAAATATGACGTGAATCTATGAGAATATATCAATATTTCTCCAAGTTTGCACATTTTTGAGCTAAAAGCCCTGAAGGACGTTGTTTTGTGTATCGCTGTCATGACGACAGCACGGGAGTTTTTTATGAATGGAAGCGGCTGACGCGCATAATTCATATTAAAGGTATCGACTCATTTTTTCATTTCATAACTCCTGACACAAATTAAGACATAACTGTCACTATAAGTTTCTCAGAATACAATAGTGGTCAAATACTGAAACTTGAGTATTATATCTTTTTAATGATGTATAGTTTGTCAAGGTATAACATTAAATCTGATAGTAACTTTGAACTATATAAATAAAAAAACGCTTCAGTGCGCCCACGCACTGGTGAAGCTTAACAGGCTAATGTAGTGCCCCCGAAGCAGTTCCGTCGGGGTTTCCACCTGATCCACCTTGGACACCTCAGGAGTACACTTGGTCACCGATCTGATTTAGATTCTCTAAATCCTGCCGGTGGGTACCCCTCAATGGTCTCCCCATGGTCACTGAGTCAGCAGAACTGTTATTTAATCATGCATTATGTTATTTTGGCCTTCCTGAAGATCTCGTTTTGTATCACAGACCACAATTAATCTCACGTGTTTGGAAGGGATTCTTCACTCTCCTAGGTGTGACTGTGAGCCTCTCCTCCGGATAGACTTGTAGTCAAGACTGCCTAAACCGAGACCAAGACACTGCCAAGACCAGAGGGTATCGAGACCAAGACAAGACCAAGACCAAGACCAAGACAGACCAAGTCAAGACCAAGACCAAGTCGAGACTGGAGGAAAAAAAAAAAAAACAGACTAGTGTTGAAGCTAAGCAATAACTTGTATGAATTCAAGAACAGCAGCATACTAGGGTTCAGCCGCAGTTTACATTCAATATTAGACGGTATTACTTCAACTACACAGGCAGAACAAACTGTTTCGATACATTTCTCCTTCAATAAATTCGCCAAAGTCATACGCGTAGGAGCCGTTATACGTGGGGGGGGGGGCATGTCCCCCCCATGTTTCAAAATCTAAGTTTTGTCCCCCCCACTATTTCCCAATGTAAGATTTTGTTTTGCATTGCCTGCATATCCCTGCCGATTTCGGAGTCTCCAAATGAATCCATTCTGCAACTTTTAAATACATAATTACATTTTTAAAAACGAAATTATAGGCTTAAGTGCAGGATCCGAAAGTTGGTCGTTTTGTCGCTATGGTTACACACACACACACACACACACACACACACACACACCGTTGGCGGTGCGCTCAAAGTCATCTGTCAGTTGTGCAGTTACTCAAAATCTCCTGAATGAAGTTAAAACCCATCATGTCACTGATATGTGTTTTTTAAATCAAGTGATCAAAGTGCTCGTTGCCGCTGCGATCAGTGGCGCGGATACAGTGTTTTCTCGCGTGGCTCGCACACACGCCGCACTGTCTTCACTTGGATGCACGCTTCAGTCCGTTGCGGATACTCTCTATTCGTTAATGTTATATGGATGGATGAGCGCCAACGGCTGTCACAAAAAAATACGCGAAATAATAATAATGCGAGGCCTAGACAAGACCGAGAGATCCGAGACCAAGACAAGACCAAGACCAAAGACCGTCAAGGCCGTGACATGACCGAGACCACGTAAAAGTGGTCTCGAGACCAAGACCGGTCTCGAGACATACATCACTACCTCCGGATACCACCTGAAGACCAACTCAGGCTGATGGTGTGGCTCTCAACGATGGACATCAAGCTGTGCCTGCCCAGCAGAAAATTGAGTCCCAGATACCTAGGGTTTACTTGACGAAGCATGGCGAAGGAGCCAGTCACATACGAACTGCAACTCCCTGCTCACTATAGAATTCACTCCACCTTCCTTGTCTCATTTCCAAAACCCCACCACTCCTGTTTCTTACTCCACAGAGTTGAGTGCCATAGAGGAACCCCCTCTGCCGCTCATGGAGGATGGCACCATCTACACTGTCAGTGAAATTCTGGACTCCCGACAATGTGGTGGCTGAATGTCTGGTGGACAGAGAAGGTTAAGGCCCTAAGAAACGCTCTTGGGTTTCCAGAGATGACATCTTAGACCTCACTCTACTAATCACTTTCCACGAGTCTCATCCCAATCGTCCTGCCGCTCGTGGAATAGGCCGTCCGCTGCATCGTCGGGGTCCTCCCCTGTCTCTTCTAAGGATCTCTTCTCCTTCGTCTATACCCATCGTCACCACTCACCTTCTCACTTGGACTTCACTTACCTGCAGCAACTGAGGTGTGTGCGTTCCAGGATTCAGCCGTCACAATCTCTCACCATCCCTGCAAAGATAAGAGACTGGTTAATTCTAGTGTTAATTTTGTCAGCTATTTTCAGTTTTAGTCTAAGTCTCAGTGCTGTGTTAAATGTTCATGTTAGTTTTTGGTTTCACTTTATTTTGATGGTCCCTTTAACACATTCTGATGACTATAAGTAAAGTTGCACCTACATGTCTGTTAACTATCATTAGAGTATTAGTAGAGTATTAGTAGACTGGTAGGGTTAGGGTTAGAATAAGTTGACATGTAGTTGCAAGATACTTATAGTCAATAGAATGTCTGTTGGAGAACCATCATAATAAATAGTTAGTAAATATTAAGCAGAAAGTCTACTAATACTATAATGAGAGTTAGTTGAAATGTAGTTGCAAAGTTACTCATAGTCAACTAAATGTTCAAAAGGCACCATTAAAATAAAGTGTTACCTAGTTTTTATCATATTTAGTCAACCTTATCCTATTTTGTTTTAGTCAAGTTTTAGACGACTAAAAGTCTCTGCATTTTAGTCTAGTTTTAGTCAAAGAAAACCTAAACTATTTTGATCTAGTTTTAGTCAATGAAAACATTGACATTTTAGCAATAAGATTATTGTGTGAAGTTCATGCATTATGAAATAAGTTCATTTCAGCTATAAGCAGCCCTATGTGTCAATGTTGCTAACTTCAATTTTGACAGAAAGGAACAACAACATACAATCGAAACTAAGTGGAAACTAAGTTACACTTACAAAATAATTACTTTATGGAGGTTTATCCTGCATAAAGTTCTGTAGACATTTGGTTTTATAACGTTAATATGTTGGTTTTTCTAACGTTAATGATGCCAAATCCAGTACATTTTTATGGTGATCTGAATTGTAGACTGAGACACTAGGTGGTGCTCTTGGGCAGTTTTTTTGCTCAACAACTGCACAGTAAAGTAAGACAGTTTAAATCTAAAGTACAATTTTAAAAAAAAATGTTTTTTTACTTATTTAACCCCCTGGGGTCGGCAATCATGCCGGCGTGATCTGCTCACTTTTTAAATTTTTTTATTTTATTTTGATCTTACATACAAGTGTTTATACATTATTCAATCCTGTTAAGTGTCTATTATTTTTGTGTATACTCACAATAAAAACAAAGTGTGCTTTTTGCCAAATAAAGAAAAATAAACATGATGCGAGTTCTGCCTTCTCTCTGTCAGTGAAGTCCATTCTGAAACACGTCCGAAAATGAACTGTAACTCAGCGAATACTCAGTCAAACAGTCACACAGGCACGAAGCTTGAATTCTCTTCTTTTAAATGAAGTAATTTATATAAAAAACAAATATTCTCAGTTTATGTAATCTGTATGAAAAGAGAGAGATGTCAGCCGTTCTCATCTCAGCTCATTATAGCTCATTAACTTTTAATGTGACCACGCCCACGGAGAGCGTGCACAAACGCAAATGATCTGAGGCGATCCATGCAAACGTGTCAACGCCCATATCAGCTGGATAACACACACCACGAATTTGATCAGACTCGTGCACTTTATGTCGTCTTGCTTCGCTGTGAGGAATAATCCTTAGGAATAATTTAGTTTCACATCGAGGAACAACGGATCCAGCTATTCAGAGGACTGTGAATAGTACGTTTTTTATTCTTTTTAACAAGTGCTTTGTTTTAATCGCGATATGCAATAGTGTCAGTAAACTGCAAAAGGACTGTTTAAATATGAATCGCGTGTCTGTGTGTGAATGAATGAATGGCACAGATGTTTACTACAGTTGTAAACAACAGCACACACTTGCACTTACATTAGTAAACATGTTATTTTTACATGAACACATCTACTAGTTTAGCTTTTACCAAACTATATTGCTATCTGAGATGAGTAAAAATCGACTGAAATATGTTGAAATAAAATGTCTTTGTATAAGCAACGTATTAAACTGCAAATTAACCTTTATATGCAAATATTTCTGCTCATATGTTAAATATATAGTATGTGATGTTTTGTTAAAAATAAAGTAGGTATATTGAATTATCAACTAAGATGTTATTATAGTGTTTGTTCTAATATTCAAACTAATGAATCCTTAACTTTGAAATATGTATGATAAAATCGATGTATACTTTTTAAAAAGAAAGATTACACTTGAAATATTGTTAAAATTGTAATTGTTGTTGATTTATATGTGAAAACTGTTTAATAAAATAGCAAAACATATATTTACAAGGTAGATGTAAGCAACATCTTAATAGGTCAATATAAACCTTCTCATTAAATTATTTATTATAGTTTTTTTATTAGTGTCACATTTGGCGAGAGGATATATTCCAAAACATTCTGAAAATATATTATGAGAATTAACTGCATAGTTACTAGAAATGTTTACCATGGATATTATGCAATTTGCATGCATACAAAATAAGTCCTCACACTCTTTACTTGTGGTACTCTCAGTGACACACCTGAATGAAAGGCTCATTATACGGCTCATTATGCAGGTCATTGTCTTCTCAGGTGTGAATCACGCCCACACGCATATGGAATGTGTCTAAATAGTTTTATTTATCTTGTTTTCTTGTCTATTGTCCTTTGTCTTGTGTGTTAAAAAAAAAAAAAGAAAAAAAAAAAGAAAAGAGGGTTGTATGTATAAAGTGAAGGGGAATGTGCATTGTGAATTTTTTTCTTTTTATTATTATTATTATTTTTTTCCCCTATTGCACAGAGGATATTGTTTAGTACTGGTTAATACTCGGATGGACTTGGATGAAAAACCAGGTTGACCAGGTTGTTTGTTGCCCTGTCTCTCTGTCTTTCTTTGTACTTGCATAATAAAAACAATTCTGAAAAAAAATAAAAAAAATAAAAATACAAACATCTACATTCATGTTGATCACATATTATGGTAGCGCCATTTGTGCTATATAGAGTGAATTTACACCTTTGCCATTATCATGTTTATAAATAACTGAAAAAAGCACAAATGTCAGGGCATGTCAAAACATCCCAAGGGCCCCAAAAACACCTAAGACCCCAGAGGGTTAAAAAGGGGAAAGTGTAAATTCATGGAAAAGGAAGTAATTTTCCTGGGACACAAAGTGGATGCCACTGGTATTCATCCAGTTCCCGAAAAAGTCCAAGCAGTTCAAAATGCACCAAGACCAACGTCAGTAACTGAGCTGAAAGCATATTTGGGACTGTTGAATTTCTATAACAGGTTTCTGCCAAACCTCTCAACACTGCTTGCTCCACTGCACAGGCTTTTGAAGAAGGAAGTCCCCTGGTGTTGGAAAGAGGAACAAGAAGAAGTTTTTAAAAAATCCAAAGAATTACTGCAGTCTAACCGTGTGTTAATCCACTATGATGAGAAAAAAAGAATTAGTGCTTAAAGGTTGGCCTGATCACCGTAATACAAACGAGTTTGCACCTTATAAACAGAGACAACAAGAGCTCAGTGTTCAAGACGGGTGTGTGCTGTGGGGAGCCCGCATCATCATTCCAGAGCAAGGACGTGCAGGGTTGCTGGAACAGCTACATCAATCTCACCCAGGTATGTCAAGGATGAAAGGGCTGGCCCGGAGTTACCTGTGGTGGCCAAATTTAGATGCTGACATTGAGGCCTGAGAAAAAGATTGTACTGTGTGTCAAGAACAGAGAAAAGCCCCTGTTGCTGCATCACTTCATCCATGGGAATGGCCATGACAGCCATGGAGAAGAGTGCATATGGACTATGCTGGTCCATTCCTGGGGAAGATGTTTTTAATTTTAGTTGATGCCCATTCTAAGTGGATTGAAGCATATCCAGTAAATTCAGCAACAACAGCGACTACTCTTGAGTGCCTCAGAAAGAGTTTCAGTACCCATGGCATTACTGAAATGATGGTGTCTGAAAACGCTCATTGTTTTGTAAGTGAAGCGAGCAAAGAATTTATGTCTAGGAATGGAATAACGCATGTTACTTATGCCCCGTATCATCCATCATCCAATGGTCTTGCTTAGCAGGCAGTCCAAACTTTTAAGGACCTCATGAGCAAATGTTCTGGGAACACTATGGAGACCAGGCTGCATAGAGCATTGTTCAGTTATCGTATTACACCTCAGTCTACCACAGGATTGTCGCCTGCAGAAATGATGATAGGGAGGAAATTGCGATGCACCCTAGACAAAATACACCCTGACTTCACTAGCAAAATTGACAATTAACAAGTTCAAAAAGAGCAACATGACCAACATGCAAAATCTCGTTATTTTGAAGTGGGAGATACGGTGTACACTAGGAACTTTGGATATGGACCAAAATGGGTGCAGGGAGTAATTCAGGATATCACAGGACCTGTATCCTATAAAGTAGCAATAGGAAGTGGCCAAGTAGTGCGACGTCATGTTGATCAATTATTCAGTCGAAAACAAAAAGAGATGCTGACTAAAGACTTTCAAGCTGCCTGGGGTGTTCAACCTTAAGATGCTGATGTTGTGTCAATGGATGCTGATATTCAAATGCCAGAATCACTCAGTATGTCGACAACACTTGAGTCAATTCCAACTGTAGATAACTGGGAGCCTGAGAGTTCGAAATCTGCATGTCAAAGAAATCGGTTGCCAGATTCACCCAATGCTCAAAGAATGCCTGAATTGACTCAAACTGCAGATAGAAAGGAGCCTGAGAGTGCACCCTCTGGATGTCTACGACGTTCAGTAAGAGAGAAGAAACCACCAGCATATCTTAAAGACTTTGTGACATAACGCATAGGCATAACGCATAGACGTGGAGCTTTAAAGTGAGTTTAAAGACTTTAAAGTAGAAAATGTTCGTTGTAAGTGAGTTTAAAGAGAAAAATCACGGATTATGAATCAAATCGATGGAGCTCCATTGCCATGAGCTCGCATGCCTCGTCGCGTCTGAGGCATGCGTCGCGTCTGAACACGTTGTTTGTGCTTGGAGCTCCATCGATTTGATTCATAATCCGTGATTTTTCTCTTTAAACTCACTTACAACGAACATTTTCTACTTTTCCTCACTGAGAAGCACTGCTTCTCAAACCTCATAGTTACAACGCGGACTGTTGAGCAGACGCGTCTCAAGCCGATTTGTGATCCAACACCGGTTTACACCTGTGGGTCACGGCTGAGCGCGTCTTCTTTACATTCACTTACAAACAAACATTTTCTCGCCTATCGTGCGTCTACATTACACACGTACCACTAAAAAGACGGATTATATCCAAGACTCCAGTCATAAATTAGTATTAATATTGATAGCATCATTGGTAGCGTCGTTGCTAACTTACTGTCCATCTGTTAAAATGGCGAATATATCAGATGTATGTTGTCTACCTTTTGGTGCAGGTGAGGACACATTCGAGCTGCATGCGGTGCAGTCTGAGCTGGAAGTTGTAGAGAAGCAGATCCGTGACCTTTTAGAGAGACAAGCCGAGCTGAGAGACCGGCGTTTAGCTCTTGAAACATCACGCGCCGATGCACACAAATCAGTTATTAACGTTAGTAACCCGCTGACCCCGACCTCGTCTACTCCGTGCATTTCTCAGCATTGGTCCCGAGCGCCCAGGTCACGATCAGCCATGGTTTCATTCACTCCGGTCCCGACACACCACCATGAAACCTGGGTGGTTCCGCAGCGGAAGACGCGAGCTAGGACCAGAGCAAGAATCTCTCCGCCCCTCCCGGTTTTCGAGACCTCCACCCAGAACTGCTTCTCCCCTCTTCGCGAAACGGAACGCGATGCTGTGATCATCTGCGATTCCATTGTCCGGCACGTCCACGCTACGTTAGGTAAAAGTAAGGTGCACAGTCACTGCTTTCCTGATGCTCGTGTTTCCGATATCGCTGTGTGGGTACCCGAGATCTTGAACGGTGACGAGCGCGTCGGAGCTGTCGTGCTGCACGCGGGAGTGAACGATATCAGGCTACGGCAGACAGAGGTTCTGAAGAAAGACTTCAGGAGCCTGATCGAGATGGTACGCAGCACATCGCCTGAAACAATGATCATTGTGTCTGGATCGCTTCCCACGTACCGACAAGGGCATGAAAAATTTAGTAGATTATTCGCGCTAAACGAATGGTTAATGTCATGGTGCAATGAGCAGAAACTGCTCTTTGTAAATAATTGGAATCTGTTTTGGGAGCGTCCTAGGCTCTTCCGCGCTGATGGCTTACACCCAAGTAGAATCGGAGTGGATCTTCTGTCGGATAACATCTCCAAGATGTTAAACAACGTTTGACTAGTAACCAAAAGTCCAAATCACAGTCTCTGCTGCACCAATAGTGTAGACCATTGCATAGAAATTGTGTCTATTCCTCGTTTAGTGAGATCAAATAATAAATCTACTGCAGGATCTAGGAAAAATCTAATTGTTATTAAAACAGAAAATATTGCTATTAGTGAACAAAAACTTTCTAAAGCTAGGTCTTCTAAACATTAGATCACTCACACCTAAGGCAGTTATTGTAAATGAAATAGTCACAGATAATAGCATCGATGTACTTTGCCTTACTGAAACCTGGCTTAAACCAAATTATTATTTCGGTCTAAATGAGTCTACTCCACCAGGATACTGTTATAAGCATGAGCCCCGTCTGACTGGTCGTGGTGGCGGTGTTAGAACAATCTACAGAGATATTCTTAATGTTGCTCAGAAAACAGGTGACAAGTTTAATTCGTTTGAAGTACTTGTACTAAATGTTACGCTCTCAGATGTAAGAAAAAAATCCCTATTATCTCTAGCCTTGGCTACCGTATATAGACCGCCAGGGCCTTACGCTGATTTCCTAAAAGAGTTTGCAGATTTTCTCTCAGATCTATTGGTCAACGTCGATAAAGCATTAATTGTTGGAGATTTTAACATACACGTAGATAATTCATATGATGCGTTAGGGGCTGCGTTTACAGATTTATTAAACTCCTTTGGGATCAAGCAAAACGTCACTGGACCAACTCATCGTCTTAATCATACACTCGATTTAATTATATCATATGGAACCGATCCAACCGATATAGATATCATTCCACAAAGTGATGATGTCACTGACCATTACATGGTAACTTGCATATTACGTACTGCTGTAATATGTCATGCTGCGCCGCGTTATCGACCAGGCAGAACAATCCTTCCATCCACCATAGATCATTTCTCAAATTGCTTATCTGATCTGTCTCAGCTGCTGCCTGAACCCAAACAAACAGATGAACTAGAGGTACTAACTAGCACTATGAGCACCATTCTCTCTGGAACATTGGATATTGTTGCACCCATTAGATTAAAAAAGGTCAGAGAGAAAAGTAAAGCACCATGGTACAACAATACTATGCATGTTCTAAAGAGAGAAACCCGTAATTTAGAGCGTAAATGGAAAAACTAATTTAGAGGTCTTTAGAATCGCGTGGAAAGACAGTATGTCACATAATAAAAAGGCCCTAAAAGCGGCCAGGGCTGAGCATCTCCGCAAACCAATAGAAAATAACCAAAATAATCCAAGGTTTTTATTTAACACCGTGGCTAGACTAACAAATAAACAGACATCACCTGAACAAAATATCCCGTTACAGTTTAGTAGTAATGATTTCATGAACTTCTTCACTGAGAAAATAGAAAGCATCAGAACCACAATTGTAAACGTTCAATCTTCAATCATGCCTTATAATTCAGCCTCAATTATCCCCCGCAAGAACAATTACAGTGCTTTACAACTATAGAACAAAAACCATAATGGTGACAACTATTTTCAATAAAACATCAACATCTAAACCTCTGTTGATTCTCAAAAAGAACTGAAGATGAATGACAGAAATAAAGTCAGTCTGGTTTGTAATAAGAGAGATTGGTAACACTTTAGAATACTGTATCTTACTTACTACATAACTTATAAGGAATTATTGAAGAACTAATAGGTAATTCTTCATTAGTTATTCACTACTGTTAACTACTAAGGAAGAAGTGTTAACTAATCAGTATGTAAAATAATTGTATGATTGTGTTAAGTAACAGTTAGTTAATCAATAACTAATTAACTCTGTCATACCGCCTGAATAACTACTATTAATTATCTACTAATTAAGGTTCAAGAAGAATAATTAAGTAACTAATGAACAGTCATACAAACTACATTGAGTTGTGACCTTCCTTATTTACTTATGTTATTAATAGAAGTAGTATTATGAAAATACAATTTTAACAAATGCATACAATGTTAAAGAGGTTTTTACTTGTGTGGTTTTTTGAGTGTGTTCTGTAAGAAATCAACTTCAGAAAGGAACCCCACTCAACTTACCTCAGATTAGTTTTTTATATTTTATATACCTGTAAACTGTATATACCTGTATACTGTGTGTGTCTGTTTTCCTCAGCATATGCCATTGAGTAAATTAATGTATTTGAGGCAACGACTGAGGGAAACTGAAAGGGAGCTTATTAGTAATTCATAAATAATTGTCAAATAATTCTGCAGGAATTACTTATAACCTGATTAGTAATTAATAAAGAACTATCAAATAATTATCCAGGAATTAGGCTACTTTTAACCTGAAACAGTATTCTAAAGTGAAAATATAGGGAACTTATTAGTAATTAATAAAGAATTATTAGATAATTCTTCAGGAATTACTTAGAACCTGATACAGTATTCTAAAGTGAAAATATAGGGAACCCATTAGTAATTAATAAAGAACTATCAAATAATTATCCAGGAATTAGGCTACTTTTACCCTGAAGCCGTATTCTAAAGTGAAAATATAGAGAACTTATTAGTAATTAATAAAGAATTATTAGATCATTCTTCAGGAATTACTTAGAACCTGATACAGTATTCTAAAGTGAAAATATAGGGAACCCATTAGTAATTAATAAAGAATTACCAGACCGCCACCCTGCGTTTCACTCATAGCCAAAATATGCAGTTACTGACTCCATAACCTGCCCATAAACAAACAGTGCACAGCTCTAAGAACATATTTTAACATCTGATGTTTTAGGATCTTTAGAAATAAAAACATTTGTTTTATGCAAGGAATCAGGCATTTCCATCACGCAAAAAAGACAGACTCGTTAGCTAGCTAACTGACATTGTGTCCTTGTATGTTGCCTTGCATAAAATAACATGATTTATAGCACAGTAATGATTTTATAGATTCAATAAAACGTACACAAACCTGTATTTCGCTGAAGAAATGCACCATATCGGCATTGTATGTTAGTTACTTCTTAGTTATTTTTCTTGAACCTTAATTAGTAGATAATTAATAATAGCTCATAGGGAGGTATGACAGAATTCATTAGTTATTGATTAACTAACTGTTACTTAACACAACAATAAAATTATATTACATACTGATTAGTTAACACAACTTCTTTAGTAGTTAATGAAGAAATACCTATTAGTACTTCAATAATTCCTTATAAGTTATGCAGTAAGTAAGATACAGTATTCTAAAGTGTTACCGAGAGATTTGATGTCTTTTCAGTTGATTTCATCTAAAGCTGTGGTTGAAGTCAGTTGTAGTTCTTGTGTTTCTCTTTCCTTCAGTGATTCTGCTTGTTATCATCAGGTGTCTTCAATAATAGAACAATCATCACTCAATTAATCACTGAATATCTAATTAACTCAAACACTGCTTCAGTGTTACTTTAACCCCCTGCTGGTGGTTCCCATATGAACACCGGAGAATTGACTGCTGTTGCAATTTTAAGACTCCATCACTTTGCCAACAATACAACTTTTACCACACGTCTCAGGACGCCAGCGTTTTGTTGAAGACATGAACACACAAAATAAGATGGCGTCTTGTGAAGTTGAACCTTGAACAGCCAGCCAAACCAAACCTCGCGATACTCCTGATTGTGGAAATCCGTGCATCAACACTGAAAATAGTTAAAGAAGTACATCATCAACAAAGTTAAATATTATTTTAATGAAGTGCTTTATCGTGTCTGTGCAGGATAATATGTTTGTTCAGCCCATTTCAGTGCGGATTGTTTGTGAACCTTCAAGCGAAACTGAAAGATGACTGCAAACCTGTGAGTAACCAATTTTATTTGAATGTTTCATCTGCTGGTGACTGTGATATTTATGGACTAAAATAAAAAGCTGGATACAGGTTAATGAACTCTTCGAGTTTTATTAAAGGGATAGTTCTCAGACTGATGCATAGATATATACACTAGATGTCGCCTTGGCTACGGCAGTTCATTGGAACGAATGTCTTTAAGGCGATATCTAGTGTATATATCTATGCACCAGTCTGCACGATGGGGAATTGTTTTAATTTGGACTCTGTGCATGCTCTTTGAGACAGTGACCACAGACCTGCATTAAATGACTGACAGACAAGAACGGTTTGACCTAAAAATATCAAAATTGAAACTACGGCGGAAAAAAAGACACCTACATCTTGGATGCCCTTGAGGTAAGCTAAAACATACCAACATTTAATTTCAAAGTGAACTATCCCTTTAACTACAATGAATAAACACACCCAGATACACAGGTAGGTCTGTAAGATGTCTGCTAAAGATCTGTTAATCTGGAAATCATCTGCTGTGTAAAAACATCTGATAAACGTCTTAGAAAAAGTAGTTTTACATATATTCTAAATCTTAAACATCTTAAACATCTTCTAAATGTCTATATGACATCTAACAGGAAGCGTCCTAGAGAAATTGTTGTATTGTTATGGTTACTTAAAGATGTGGTAATAAACTTTCAGAAACACAATCGCATAATCATTCACCTAATCAGCTAAAAGTAATTGTCAAATGATTTTTTACTATAATATGTTTCATCTTATTTTATAAATTAACAGCGAGTAAAGTTTTATTTCTTCACTTTTCGAAGGCAAGTCTGTTCAGTGGTGTCACTCCTCCAGTTCTTCTGGAAGACATTTGCATCTGATTGGATTTTCCACAACAGTTTTGCATCTTCTGTCAGTCCCTTCTCCTTCAGTGTCTGCTCTATCTGAAGAACACAAACACACTTTTATTACTCGATACTCTTGGCAAGCTCTTGCGCTATCAGTATACTTTCAACAAACTGTACATTATGAACTCGCCTTCATCAGAATCTCTGCCTTCACTGAAGGATCATTCACATGTTGATTTGATTTCACCTCCAGTCTTACTATAGCCCCTTTCACACAGCGCATTGAACCCGGGAAATTGCCGGGAAATTGCCGGCAAATTGCCGGAACGCCTTCTGTGTGAACGCAAACACGACCCGGGATTGATGCCGGCATCGATGCCGGGTTGGGGACCTAGTAACATTGCCGTGTTCAGTCCCGGAACGCACGCTGTGTGAACAAAAGCCGTAATAATGCCGTGTCGCAGTGATGACGCTGAAGGGCGGGATAGTTCGCCAGCTGTGAAGCGGTATGTAATGCGCAAGTTTATGATCGAATCAGAGAAATAAATGCACAAGCGTGGTTTCTCAAGAGAGAAATCGCAGCTCATAAGCAAACTGAAGACGCTGCTGAGACATTACAAGTCACATCAATGTCACGTGTCTTTCCGGGACATACACGGGTTGTGTGTGAACGCGCTCTCTGATTCCGGAAAATCACTGGCAGTGTGAATGAACCAAAATCAAACGAACCCGGGTCAAATCCCGGGTCACTTTATCCGTGTATTTTCCGGAATCTCTGTGTGAAAGGGGCTGTTGTTTCTCTTCTTCACTGTGAGAGACACATACAGTATACTCTGAGAAAAATATAATCAAATGTAATTTATACATGCGTATATTGCAACCTGCAATATAAGTATAATCTAAGTTACAGGATCTTAAAAGTCTAACATTTTAACCCTCAAACCGTATTCACATTACAGCCCTTAATTCCGAGTTGTGGACAAATGTGGGCACAGAGGTCTCAGATGTGATCCAACAATTTTTTTAAAATAAATGTTATATCACTATCTTCGATAAAATAAAAACTATCAATTTTATGTTTTTTTTTATATTTTATTTTTGGGGTATTTTTTAATTTATTTACCACTAAAAGTACCATATATTCTATTTAAATTATGCTTATTTTGTTATATTTAATATTTCTTTGACTTCAGTAAAAAAAAAAAAAAAATCATTTAATTAAATTCATTTAGCTAAAACTTAAAAATGTGATGACTTTGGTGACATCTGGTGTCTTATGTTGGTATAAAATTAACAAAAAAAGAAAATATATCAATAATATCAATAGTAAATATGGCTGTAGTACTCAATGGCTGCATATAGGCTAGAATTCTATAAAACTGTTACAATGAATTTAAGTTTTTGACTATCACAAGTTAAAATTGTAATTTATATATATATATATATTTTTATATATAATAAAATTTTGTGACAAAAAAAAAAAAAATGCTCTGAATTACAGTTTTTCCCATTCATTCCTATGGGTGCCCATTTTTGTTCACAAAAGCGAGATTAAGGAGTTTTTTTTTTTTTCACCCACTTAACATTGTAGAATCGAGTCAATTTGTGTGTGTGTGTGTGTGTTCAGATGGCAAACTTAGGAAAACTTGCCAAGTCTTGTACCGCTCAGATTAAGGAAAGTATTTTTTAAAAATAAATATCAATTATTTTGCCCACATTTGTCCCCATTACGGTTTTAGGGTTAAAAGTGCAAAGGTCCAGGCTGAGCTGGACCTGTTGTTTTTGTGATGTTTGTGAGATTTTGAAGCCTTTCTGAATATTTTATTTTTAGGGGTTCATGGATGATGATCTAAAACTGTCACTAATTCCACCCACTACACAGACATTTACACACACTCCCATCCTTCTATAGGTGGTGCTATAATAAGCACATTTTAGTAAATAATAAACAAATACAGACATTTAAATTTTTTTTAAATGTACCATATAAAAAAAACCTCACCAGTGTAGCAGATAAAAGCAGTTTTAGTTGGACACTCCAAATCATTCCACTTTCCAGCAAGAGATGTTCCCATACAGAACTGCTGGCCACCATAGTTGTTCGGCTGTCCGATACCCCACAATCTGAACGTGGATTTGCTCTGATCGGACCAGATCCAGAGAGCGTTTGCATTCTTGCGATAGAGTCCAATCCACATTTCTCCTTTAAAATCTCCGGGTACAGTTTTTAAGAGTTCATCATAATCCGTCTGGTCGTCAAAGGTGGCGAGATCTGAGTGATTCTGTCTGCAGAATTTCTGAGCCTCGGGCCAGGTCACATTTCCAGGATAAAAGTAAAACACATGAGGGTTCACACAGGCGCTCAGAGCTGTGGAGAAACATTCATTTGTTTAAATGACATTTACTTTATAAATCCAAAATGTCAAATTCATGTAAAAAAATACTGAAGTAAACTCGGTTACCTAATGTAACCTCGGTTCTCTCTAGAAGAGGGAACAAGTACTGGCAGTAGTTTCCGCAGGTCAGCCAATAAGCACGCTGATACAGCCTTGTATGGTCTGCTGGCTGCCGCACTGCGTTGACAATAAATACAAAATTAAGGATAATTTTTGGCTTCAGATCTCGAGAAAAGAAGACTTTACCCGTAGCGTAAGCAACTTACGCAATACGAGAGAACCTCTCGTAAGAGAACTAGTGCATATTTAATTAGATAATGCACGCATTTAACCAAAACTTTCCAGGAAACTTCTTATACATATTATATATATATATATATATATATATATATATATATATATATATATATGTACATAAATCTGAACATTGGATAAAGCCAGGGTCAATATTCTTGTTTGATTTTGTGGACATATTAGAGTTAAATGTTTTTATAGAAGGGATCTATATTTAATCGCTCCATAAATCAGGAAAACTGTCAATAGACAGAAAAAAATTATTTTCACCATGTTTATAGGCATAAAATGTTGTATAAAATCAAACAAATGATATATGAACAAACTCCTCAGTAAAAACCCTATAGATGGGAATAAACCTGTGAATTTTGCTGTATGTAAGTGTTACTGAAGTGGAGAAAAAACGTCTCGGTTACTGATGTAACCCTCGTTCCCTGAAGGAGGGAACGGGAGACGTAACGTCGACGTGACGACGTAATTGGGATCACTTCAGGGAGCCCTATCAACTTCGAGTGTCTACAGAACGAGCCAATGAACGTTGGCGTGCGTGAATCGCGTCACGCGCCCCGCCCCGCCGCGCGGGTATAAACAGGAAGCGGGCGCACGCACACATTGTTTTTCGCTGAGGAGCCGAGATTTGTGACGGCCATGCAGCGATGGTCAGCAACGGTGGCGACGGGACGTTACGTCTCCCATTCCCTCCTTCAGGGAACGAGGGTTACATCAGTAACCGACGTGACGACGTAATTGGGATCCCATGGAAAACGCCACAGTTGCTGCCACATCCAGCGCCCTACGCAAGACTCTCAGACTCCCAACTGCTGGGGCGGAAGACCTGCGTAGAGGGAGTTCAACTGCTGTTCCATTATACCCCACACAGCGGAACTCTTGGATAACACTGGGAAAGCGTACCTCTCCAGGGGAAAGAAAGCTGCGGAGCCACATCCTGCCCGAAGGGAGGTAACATGTGGAGAATACACATATGGACTGGCCGAAGGGGCAGTGCGACATATGGAATGTCACTGGGGTGGCTCCACCCGAAGGGGGAGACACACCGGACAGTGACGGCAGAGCAGACTCTGCCAAGGGAAGACACGGGCTCACCGCAGGGAACTGGTCGTGGAAGAATACACATATGGGATCGCCGCAGGGATCACCACATATGGAACCCAGCCTAGCACAAGTTACACAAGCATACGAGCACTAGGCCTGGCGTCGGACGTCCGCAACGTCCGACTGCCGAAGGGGTGCGGAGGAACTCACAGGGTTCGCCAATGGGGAACTCGACTGGAGTAAAAAGCGCACGTATCCGTTCCTAGGAAGGGAGTGGCGCAGCAAGCTGACACTAGAGCGGGAACTTCGGTGTTACCGGCTAGTAGAAGCGAGCACACAGGAAGAAACCGGCTCAACACGTAAGCTATAAAACCTAGCGAACGTGTTAGGTGTCGCCCAGCCCGCAGCTCTACAGATGTCTGTCAGCGAGGCGCCGTGAGCCAGCGCCCAGGAAGAAGCGACACTCCTAGTGGAGTGGGCTTTCAACCCAGGCGGGCAGGGCACGCCTTGGGCATCGTAAGCCAAGGCGATGGCATCCACTATCCAGTGGGCCATCCTCTGCTTGGAGACAGCCTTCCCTTTCTGCTGGCCTCCGTAACAGACGAAGAGCTGATCTGAGGTCCTGAGGCTTTGCGTTCTGTCCACGTACAGACGCAGAGCGCGAACGGGACAGAGAAAAGCCAGGGCTGGGTCTGCCTCCTCCGAAGGCAGCGCTTGCAGGTTCACTACCTGGTCCCGGAAGGGAGTGGTAGGAACCTTGGGCACGTATCCGGGCCGGGGTCTCAGGATGACGTGAGAGTTATCCGGGCCGAATTCTAGGCACGATTCGTCGACCGAAAATGCATGCAGGTCCCCTACCCTCTTGATAGAGGCCAATGCAACCAGGAGTACTGTCTTACAGGACAGAATTTTTAACTCAGCTGATTGCAGAGGCTCAAAGGGTGGTCTCTGAAGTGCCGAAAGGACCAGAGACAAGTCCCAAGAGGGTATAGAGAGTGGGCGAGGAGGATTCAGTCTCCTCGCTCCCCTCAGGAACCTGACGATCAGGTCATGCTTTCCCAAAGACTTACCATCAACAGCATCGTGATGTGCGGCAATAGCGGCAACATACAGATGGTGCCCAACCAGAATGCCTATTACCGCCGCGCCAGCCGCCGCGGCGAAATCACCGCGGCGAAAATAAACCAGCCGCATTTCAAAGTCGTTCCCAAAATGACCGCCAGGTGGCGCAAAGGGACATTGTGCAAATCAGCAGCAATTGCCGTATTTTAAAATGTAAGTGGGTTAAATATAAAACCCTAAGCCTAATAGGCATATTTTTCATATATATAAATAGGCCTATAAGGCTACAACAGAATAGAACTAAAGATAGAATCAATTTTAGAACTGAAAAAATAGAATCAAAAGTTAAAAATAGAGACGATATTAGGAGCAATGACGCTGAATATTTTTACTATTCTATTGAGGAATTAGATAAATGAAGAGCTCTCGTGAGCGATACAATTGCATAGTAATTTATAGTGATTTCAAAAGCAGTCCTTAAAAAAAAAAATACATGGAGTAGTGTGGCATAAATTTTGAGAGATTACGCGGAACGCGTTTTAGTTAAGATCCTGGTTTCAATGCCCTTAATCTATATTGGCTTGGCTACTGCTTTAAAAAAATGTCACAACGCGTTTTGAGATTGTTTTGAATTAAACATTGAAGTTTAAAATGTAGTGTTTTGGCACACCAGGCCGAGTGGCGTTACGCATTGTTCAAAAATCAGGTTTTATTCTGGCATGTTGAATTGGCGTTAGAATTTTTTTTTAGATTTATTAGATTTAGATTTTAGATTTCGTTAGATTTATTTTTTCTCATAACAGCTAAAATAACTTAATATATGCCTTGTCTTAATATGACCTACTTAATATAGGCAATAGGCATATAATAGCCTATATAATACCTAAATTAGCAAAACTTGGCCACTAAATATTTAATTTTCAATTATTTTAATTATCACAATTAAAGTTTTAATTTTATTAAATTGAACAAGCGCAACAATCAGCATTTAATCAAATATTCTAAAAGATGTAGCCTATTATTAATAATAATGTTATTTCAACATAATATTTCGTTATATCATAATATCGTTTTGTCGACATAATATGTGTGCGTGCAACAAGCAAGATGTGTATTTGTAAATCCGGTGATGCGTGCATTGATTTTTATCAATAAACTAGTGTTTTCTGACAGTGTCGACTGCAAAGATGAAGTTGACGATCGCCATATTTGTAGTGAACGCACCTAGAGATAAATGCACATAAAGACATAATCTGATTATCAGAGAGTAGCCTTTTCTTTTCGTTTTGAATTATTTCGTTTGAAGACATTTCAAGCTTTGTGTATTTGATGTATTTATCATGTCTGTGTGAGGCATACGCTGAGTTTCGTTAAGTTAGGATGAGATGAGCTCCAGCTGACGTGCAACGCAAGTGACCGCGCGGGCGCCTCCATGATTAGTGTCTATTATATTTGCTTCTCTTACTTATTAAATACAGGCAATTGGTTGATGAAAAATTGGTTAAAATTAAGATACAATTTATAGAAAACGAAATTCACTTTAAAGAAAGGTTTTCTACTAAACAAAACTTAATGAAGTGGTCAAAATCATGTCTGACCCACTCCATATCCATCTCTCGATATAGCCTAATGCATCCTATCTTACTCGTGCTGTTCAATTTTCATATTCAACATAGATGGAAAAAAATGAATTAAATGAAACCTTGTAAGGAATTCACACTGTAGGGTAGACTGTGTACAGTTGAGACACCTTAAATAACTTGCGTTCGCAGCAAGCACAAGTTGTGATTTTTGCTGTGCACTTGCATATTAGTGTCAGCTGGGAAGGAAATATAGCCTATACCAGACCTCTTGGAACTTTAATTGAATACATAGCGTTGGTAAAGCATACTGAAATTACATCCCTACAAATTTATTAGGCCCTACTGAAAATAAATGTATCGAATTTAAGCAAAGTAGCCTAAATGTTAAGACTGTAAGCCCTTTGCTTTTTACTTAGCCTAAAGGACTCTTACAGCCGACTTTGTGTTAATTTAATTTGTAGAGGATTTTTTTAACTCAAACATTAACACTGAAATAAATGAAACTAAATTATTATAATTTTTTTGGCACAGACCACGACGAGAGTGGCGCTATGCATTGTTCCAAAGCCAGGTTTTATTCTGGCATGTTGAATCAGTGTTCGACAAACGCGGCGGCGCGTTCATTTGAATGAAGAGCGCTTCTCGCTCGTGTGAGCGAACACACACTGAAACATTAGGCCATGCCGCAACGAGTGAATCGTGGCCGAGTGGTTGAACTGACGTTACGATCATTTAGATGACACGGGTTCGAATCCCGAACAAACTTGGACTATTGATATTTTTATATTAGCCTATTAATGCATTTTATAGTCTATTGTTGATGCAGAGATTTGTCTAGTTCTAAAACATAGTTTTTTTGCTTATAGCCTATTTACAAAATAAAATCACCATGCATTTCCATTTTACACTAAGGAACAAATATTATACAATGACTTTACTTCTGTAGCCTATAATAATTCCAATCGTAATTTCAAAAGCAGTTCTGTTAATATAGCCTATATATATATATATATATATATATATATATATATATATATATATATATATATATATATATATATATATATACAGTATATATATATATATATATATATATATGACGTTTAAACGACAAACAATAAAATCAGAACCAGTATTTGCGTTCATGGTTCCAGTGGCAGTAATGCATCCACGGCTTTTCAAAATGTCACAAAGCGTTTTGAGATTGTTTTGAATGAAATATTGAAGTTTATAATGAAGTGTTTTGGCACACCACGACGAGTGGCAAACTCTTTGTTTTGTTTTGCAAACTCAGATCTCCTGTGGGGGGTTTGGAGAAGGCAATAGTTTGATCTGCTTTAAATGCTTTATCGTGGGGGTGCAGGACAGAGGTGTTAATGTTCCGTCTTTCATATGGAGAGTGTCGGAGCCAGCCTGATGAGCAGGCAAAGGCAAAGTTATTTTTGATAATCTCAAAATCTCCAAAAGTCCATAGCCTATGTACAGTAGGCCCTATATCTTATTAAATTATATATTGTAGTTTTATTGATTGTATAGGTTTTCCACAAACAATTTAAATTTAGCAGATACAGAGCTCTTTAATTCGCGACCCACCTCGTTTTATTGTAAGGTGAATTCAGCAAGGCATGTTGTATCTTTGAAGGAACAAAAGCTATTTGTTACAGTTTTTTCTTTCGTGATTTGTGTGGATGACACACAGCGACATATACAGTATTATCAGCTGTATGGTGTTTTTTACGCTGAAATGCTTAATTTCGAGAAAGACCGCGCGCAGTGAGGGAGACCAAACTTACTAAAAAAATATCCAGCGCCAGAGAGGCAAAGAAAAACGCCTGTTCTTAATTTATGTTGCTTTGAACTTTTTTTCGTTTTGTACCGTTTTCATTTTTTAATTTAGCTGCAATTTCTTTGACAATAAATTTAAAATGTTTCTTATTTTGCATCACAAAGGGAATAAACTCTATCGAATCGATGCAACCCTGTTTAAATAAATAAACTGTCCCGACACTTTATTCATACCTTGAAATGTGCGATGGGTTTTCAAACTTAATTAATTTTCTTTTTCTTTTACATTTTCATTGTTTATTTTTTAATTGAAAGCAATACTGTATTGAAAGTATTTTTCTGATTTGTTCGATCTGTTTTGGAAAATGTCTACCGTTGCTATGGCCGGGTATTACTGTCAGTCATCTCAATCTCGTGAATGATTCACACACAAAAAAACACATAATTTAGCAGATTAAAGACGAGCTTCATCATCTTCATTTTCTGGTGCAATCGGCTGACAGTCTTCCTTCATCAGATATGTCATAGCGTGCAGCGGCTCAACTGGAATGTAGCAAATTTATGTTAATGTACAACTGATAATTAAACAAGATGATTGACTTTAATAAACAGATGCATATTTAAGCATCAAGAACGGAAAAACATAAACACTGTCGGCTATACTGAGATTCGATCTCAGATCGTTTGAAGCTCCGAGAGTCTATTGTTAATGCATTGACCACAGATATCGTCTGAATAGCCTAGGTCTACTATTTTCTCTGTTTTAAAAGTTAAATAAAATAAAATATTATGTGTCAAAAAAAAAAAAAAAAAAAGTGTTTTTACAAGACCTTGTGCTGTTTATTTATTTATTATTATTATTATTATGCAGATGTTAATTCAGCCATTCTGTTGGAAAAAAATTGTCCCTAATGTAAAATGGAAATGAATGGTAATT
The DNA here is from genome assembly GCA_022829025.1 of Squalius cephalus. Lineage (NCBI taxonomy): Eukaryota > Metazoa > Chordata > Actinopteri > Cypriniformes > Leuciscidae > Squalius > Squalius cephalus. The sequence continues at coordinate 2,738,331 of CM040793.1, forward strand.
TTATTTTATAAATATAAAATATTTAATAGCCTATAGGCTATAGGAGAAAAAAACAATATGGTGTAGCAATATTTTAGAACTATCAAATTAAATTAATAATAAAAAAGTAGCCCATGTTTGTTCGGGATTTGAAACGTAAGTTTAGCCTACCACTCGGCCACGAATTTGTTTTGTTTTATTTTGTTTGAAATGTATTTTTACATATTTTGCTTTCGTTAATGTTAACCAATTCTGAGCATAATAGGCCTATATTTTTTCCCTAAAAGTTTGTTTTATTCTCTGCTTTATTTGTTTATATTTTAACATATTCAATCAGTCTCATTTTTGTTCAAATAATGAAAAAAGTTTTTTTTTTTATTTTTTTTTTAAATAAACAGATAGGAAACTTACCTTTTAAAATGTCGCAGTTGCTGCTGTTTTGCCCTGTCACTTGCCCGGTATAGCCTATAGTAATTTCGCGAACGACTTTGAAATTCGACTGGTTTATTTTTGCTGCGGCAGTAGTAATAGGCATTGTGGTTGATTATTTATTAAAGAATTCAATTGATAATCATAACACCATGTACGCCTAATTCTGAATATAACAAATAATGCTTAAACCGACTAACATCGGTTAGTAACTGCAAGTCCTGAAAATGTTTTAATTTTACGGTAAATTATTTTAATTTATTTCACTGTTATGTTTCAGTTTATAAATCTAGAAAACCATTAAAATAACACGAAGTAAATGACAAGTAACCTATTGACATAACCTTTCTAAATTATAGAAAAACTGGGCACACAATGTTAACGTGTGTCTACTTTGTTTAAATTAAATAAATTTGAATTCGTTTAACCACAATATTTATCTTAAATTTATCTGTGACCTCAGCTCAGATTACTGCCGCGGCAGATTACGGCATTAAAGAGAATAAACTGACACTTTTCAAAGTCTGTGATTACAGCGCCACTCAGCGGTAAAAGGCAGCAAATACACATCCCAATTTTGCCGCCGCGGGAACGGCGGCGGTAAAAGTCTCATTCTGGTTGGGCACCATCTGTACACTTTAAGGGTGGAGGGAGACAGCCTTCGCTCCAGCCCTTCTTGCAGGAAGGAAAGCACGGCTCTGATCGAGCAAGATCGGGGGTTCTCCTCATGAGAGGAGCACCAGTCAACGAACAGGTTCCACTTCAATGCATAGAGGCGCCTCGTAGAGGGGGCTCTAGCGGAAGTGATGGTGTCAACTACCGCAGGGGGTAGGTCACTTAGAACCTCCGCGTCCCGTCCAGGGACCAGACATGGAGTTTCCAGAGGTCTGGACGCGGGTGCCATAGGGTGCCCCGTCTCTGAGAGAGCAGGTCCTCTCTCAGAGGGATGGGCCAGGGAGGGGCTGTCGCGAGGAGCACTAGTTCCGGGAACCAGGTCCGGTTGGGCCAATACGGCGCAACTAACAAGACCTGCTCCTCGTCCTCCCTGACTTTGCACAAGGTCTGTGCAAGAAGGCTCACTGGGGGAAACGCATACTTGCGAAGGCCCCGGGGCCAGCTGTGTGCCAGAGCATCCGTGCCGAGGGTCCCCTCGGTCAGAGAATAGAACAACTGGCAATGAGACGTGTCCGGGGCGGCAAACAGATCTACCTGAGCGGTCCCGAAGCGCCTGAAAATCAGCTGGACCACCTGGGGATGGAGTCGCCATTCTCCCGGTAGCACCTGCTGCCGTGAGAGCTCGTCGGCTGCACGGTTGAGCAGGCCCGGAATGTAAACGGCACGAAGCGACCTCAGATGCTTCTGACTCCAAAGGAGGAGATGGCGGGCGAGTTGTGACATGCGGCGGGAGCGTAGACCACCTTGGCGGTTGATGTACGCAACGGTCGCAGTGCTGTCCGTACGGACCAGTACGTGCTTGCCTAGTAGCAGCGTTTTGAAACGGCTCAGTGCAAGACGTACTGCTAACAACTCGAGGCAGTTGATGTGCCAATGCAGTTGAGGCCCCGTCCACAGACCTGAAGCTGCATGCCCGTTGTACGTGGCCCCCCAGCCGGTGGTAGAGGCATCCGTGGAGACCACAGAGTGCCTGGACACTTGTTCCAGGGGAACACCTGCCCGCAGGAACGAAGGGTCCGACCACAAGCTGAGAGTTTGGCGACAGTGCGGAGTCACTTGGACCCGGCACGAGCCGCTCTGCCACGCCCATCTCGGGACTCGATCGTGGAGCCAGTGTTGGAGCGGCCTCATATGAAGCAATCCGAGCGGCGTAACCGCGGCTGCAGATGCCATATGCCCCAGGAGCCTCTGAAACAGTTTCAGTGGTGCCGCTGTTCTGCGTCTGAGCGTGCTCACGCAGTTCAACACTGACTGGACACGGGCCTCGGTGAGGCGCGCTGTCATGTTGATCGAGTCCAACTCCATACCAAGAAAAGAGATCCTCTGCCCGGGGGTGAGTTTGCTCTTTTCCCAGTTGACCCGAAGCCCTAGATGGCTGAGGTGACTGAGCACCATGTCCCTGTGTTCGCACAACTGCTCTCTCGACTGGGCCAGAATCAGCCAGTCGTCGAGGTAGTTGAGGATGCGAACACCACGCTCGCACATGGGAGCAATGGCCGCCTCCGCGACTTTCGTGAAGACGCGGGGCGACAGGGCCAGCCCGAAGGGTAAGACCTTGTACTGATATGCCCGTCCCTCGAACGCAAAGCGGAGAAACGGTCTGTGTCGAGGGAGAATCGAGACATGAAAGTACGCGTCCTTCAGGTCGATCGCTGCAAACCAATCTTGGGGACGGATGCATTTGAAAATGCGTTTCTGCGTAAGCATCTTGAACGGTAGCCTGTGAAGGGACCGGTTCAGGACGCGCAGGTCCAAGATTGGTCGTAACCCACCACCTTTCTTGGGTACAATGAAGTACGGGCTGTAGAAGCCGGTCTTCATATCGGCTGGAGGGACCGGCTCGATTGCGTCCTTCGCCAGTAGGACTGCGATCTCCGCCCTGAGCACGGGGGCATTGTCCGCCAGAACACGGGTGAACAGGATGCCCTTGAAAGCAGGGGGGCGCCGGGCGAACTGAATCGCATAGCCGAGTCTGATGGTACGGATGAGCCAGCGAGACGGGCTGGGAAGCGTTAACCAGGCTCCCAGAGACCGAGCAAGCGGGACTAACGGCACCACAGACGTACCCGGGGTGGGGCAGCGCGGCGGAATGCAGGGACCCGACTCGGACGGCACAGCGGCCCGAAGTGGGGTCTGAGTGTGTGGTGCAGCACATACCTGCTTCCGTCGAAGGGCAGAGTGAGTGTGTGGAGGCGACAGCACGTCCGGAACACAGCCACTGCTGCTCGCTGGCGATGAAAGAGGGGCTCGGGAGTGACAAGGCATGGCGGCGTCGTCGACTGCCAAGCGCGCCCTCTTGGGGCCCAGAGGTTTCAGAAATTGCTCTTTTTTTGAAAATGTGGGTACCACTGACCCGTGGGTCAGTGGCGGAACAAAAAGAAAAGGAAACAAAAGATTCTCCGCCCGGCCCTCCACCGGGGGAAGGAGTGGCGCCTTCGCCATCTCCTGAAGAGCAGCTTGATCCACCTCTGGGCCGCCCGTCTCAGGGTCGTTTGCACCGTCGCTTGCCTCCTGGTTTGGCAGCGGCCTGGACGGGCGGGGTCGGCTTTCTGCGGCTTGCTCCACGCTGAGGCCTGGATGATGGCTGCTGCTGCTGGGGCTTGGCGGGAGCGGAGGACGCCGCAGAAGGCCGACCTTGGCGACGAGTAGACGGAGGGTCTGCGGCCGGCGGACGGGTGGGAGCAGCAGCGGTCCGCCGGGGCAGGATGTGCCGGATGGCCTCCGTCTGCTTCTGTGCGGCCGAGAACTGTTGGGCAAAGCTCTCGACCGCGTCGCCGAACAACCCAACCTGGGAAAGAGGGGCATCCAGGAACCGATATTTATCGGTGTCCCTCATATCCGCCAGGTTGAGCCAAAGGTGGCGCTCCTGGACCACCATGGTGGACATCGCCTGACCAACTGAACGTGCGGTTTCCTTCGTCGCCCGGAGGGCGAGGTCGGTTGCCACACGGAGCTCCCGGAGGAGCTCTGGGTCAGAACCACCCTCGTTCATGTCCATGAGCGCCTGGGCCTGGTGGACCTGCAAGAGCGCCATGGCATGGAGGGCGGAAGCAGCCTGTCCACAGGCCTTGTAAGCCCTCGCCGTTAGACCGGACGAAAACTTACAGGCCTTGGACGGGAGGCGTGGATTACCCCGCCAAGAGGAAGCGGACGCCGGACACAGCTGCATCGCGACGGCCCGCTCCACTGGGGGGATATCCACATACCCCTTAGCTGCCGAAGGCCTGTCCACAGGCCTTGTAAGCCCTCGCCGTTAGACCGGACGAAAACTTACAGGCCTTGGACGGGAGGCGTGGATTACCCCGCCAAGAGGAAGCGGACGCCGGACACAGCTGCATCGCGACGGCCCGCTCCACTGGGGGGATATCCACATACCCCTTAGCTGCCCCGCCGTCGAGGGTGGCGAGGGGTGAGGAGCCACTAGAACGGCTTCGGGCACTATACGGTGCCTTCCACGTCCTAGAAAGCTCCTCATGCACTTCCGGAAAGAAAGGTACCGGGGCGGCGCACTGAGAACCAGCACGGCCCGCCCCGAGAAACCAATCGTCCAACCGAGAAGGTTCGGGACGTGGTGGAGGATTCCACGCAAGCCCGACCTTCTCGGCGGCCCGGGAAAGCATAGCAGTCCATTCTGGATCTGGCTCGGACAACGCTACACACCCCGAGGGGGGCAACGCAGCCGAGTCGTCATTTCCAGAGGACAGCTCCCCCTCCGATGCTGCGATCGACATCTGATCGTCAGCTGGAGCCCCAAAGGAAACGGTTGGCCGTTCCGGAGAAGGACCAAGACGTTCACTAAGGAGCCCCAATGGCGACAGCGCTTGTGAGGCGTGAGGGGCCCGCGGAGGATGACTCGACGGGGAAGCCCTCACGGTAATCCTCAGATCACCCTGGTCATGCACCGAAGTAGGTATATTCTGCGGGGCAGAATAGACACTAGATCGGGGCATAGGCGAGGGGACTGCACCTCCCTTGAGGTAAGCGAGTCTCGATCTAAGCGCTGCGATAGTCATATTCCCGCAATGGGAACATGAACTATCCACAAAAGCTGCCTCAGCGTGTTGAATGCCCAAACACGAGAGGCAACTACTGTGGCCATCTGCTGGCGCCAGGGAACGACGGCATCCAGAAACGCACAAGCGGAATGACATCTTGAAAAAGACGCAGGATCACGCTTGTGTTGCTCTTTTAGTGAAAACAAAAAAATAGAAAAATAACTCTCTCAGTGCTGAGGCACCCAGGGGTAGCCGCAGTGTGAATGAACACACGGGGAAACGCCCACCGAACCGACACACACACACACACAAACACAGAACAATAGTGCTGTGAAAACAGCAGTTGTGAGCTGCAATGCTCGCGGCCACCGCTGATCGCGCCGTCACACCAACACAAGGAGAGTCCTCTTCTCGTTTTCAAAGGCAGTCTTTTCCTGTAGAGTTCGGGAGTGAAAGCAAAAGCTCGGCTCCGAAGTGAAAGACAATGTGTGCGTGCGCCCGCTTCCTGTTTATACCCGCGCGGCGGGGCGGGGCGCGTGACGCGATTCACGCACGCCAACGTTCATTGGCTCGTTCTGTAGACACTCGAAGTTGATAGGGCTCCCTGAAGTGATCCCAATTACGTCGTCACGTCGACGTTACGTCGAACGTGAGCGACTGAAAGGGAACTCAGCCTTTAAAGATATGTTTTGTAATTCAAATCTACAGACACAAATGCAGTAAAAAAAAAAAAGTACAATAAAAAAAAAAAACACTTAAAAGTGTGTTTTGGATGTTTTCAACAACATTTTATGAACATGAATATTCATGATAGTCAGGGTTGGGGAGTAACATAATACATGTAACGGCGTTATGTAATCAGGATACAAAAATCCAGTAACTGTAATTCAGATATATATATAATCAGATTATAGTTACATTTTGAAAAAAGGGGGAATACTTTCAGGATTACAATGGTTTAATTTAGAACTAAATAAATCAGTATTTTGGCATAATAACCCTATATTAAGCGCTGCTTGATTATACAGTAGTTCCTGGTTCTGTTGCCAGTAATGACTCACGTGTGCCACGCGCTGGTGCATGCGTTAATAACAGCTGTCTACGATCTCTTCAGACGCAGATTGAATCACTGCTGCTCTTCAACATATAACAGCAAACAAAGAGGTGTCTCTATTTTAATAAATAAAGACGTTCATTTCTCACTAAACAAATCTATCACGGACCCAGACGGTAGATTCATCATCATTAATGTAACTCTAAATCATACAACATTTACATTGGCAAACATTTATGGCCCTAACAATGATGATCCTTCTTTCTTCCACAATCTCTTCTCCATACTATCAAATTCAAACAACCTCATCATAGCAGGAGACTTCAATACAGTCATCAATCCCACAATTGACCGCTCAAGCACCTCTGGCAACTTAAGAAACTGGCACTCCACTGACATAATAAAGCAATATATGGAGGACTATGGCCTTAGCGACAGTTGGAGAATGACGAACCCTTTTTTAAGGGAATATTCATATTTTTCTACAGTCCACCAATGTTCATCTAGAATCGACTTATTTATCATCAGCAACTCGCTAATAACCAAGATATCAGATAACACAGTCCACCCAATTGTAATCAGTGATCACGCCCCTATCTCTCTGTCTATAAATACTCAAACATATGCTAAAACTTCAACTATATGGCGCTTCAATACCTCACTATTAGAAGACCCCAACTTTACAACCCTTATAAGGCGAGAGTGGGCATTCTTTCTGGAGATGAACGACTCTCCAGACACCTCACCTTCACTGCTATGGGAAACTGGGAAGGCCGTAATCAGAGGAAAAATTATATCATACTCTTCATATAGGAAAAAACAGCCACAACAATTGGAAAATATATTAGAACAAAAAATCTAATTCCTAACAAATGAAATATCTCGCCATCCCAGTGAATCAAAACAGAAGGAATTAAAGGAACTCAAAACACAAATTGATGACATCATACAGAACAAAACACAATTTCAAATTCAGCAACTGAAATATAATGGTTTTCAATATAGTAATAAAGCAAACAGTAAATATTTAGCAAATCTACTCCAAAACAAGAAAGAGAAATCAATCATCCCAGCCATCTTAGACGTCACAGGAAACATTAGCCGCGTTTCCACTGTCGGGCCAGGGCCGGGCCGTGCTAGTGCGTGCCAGGGCCAGTCGTGTTTCCACTGTCACTTCCGGGGCTTGATCGGGGCTTGCTCAGGGCCAACGGCCAGGATTTCTGGCCCGTCGAATACCTTGGGCCAAAGCGGGCCAGCTCGGGCTAGAGGAGTGGTTACGAACAGAGGCGGAGTTCACCTGAGTCGGGAGACGGCAGCGCCGGATGATTCTGTCAGCATTAAAGACTTTTAAAATAATTTAACTCGCGTTCATATTTGAATGCCTTCTGTTTGTGTTGCAAAAGACTATGCGCGCTAACATTACCATAGTAAACATAGTAAACGCTTGAAGATACGCATAGTAAAAAAACAGAGTGAACGCTTGAAGAAATCAGACCAATCATAAAGGCTATCATGTTTTTATTTTATCTGTCAGTAGCCTACGTCTCGTCTCTTTATACCGGACTATCATAAAATAAAGCAACTTTTTTTTTCGGGAGCTTCCTCTGTTTCTCTGACTGAAAATATCTGTATGGGAGTCGAGAGAGTGCTAAAGCTCCTCAGGTCGTATTTTTGGTGCCATATATTTGTAGAAATTATCATTCTTTCTAAATGTGATGTATAATGTCCTGTAACTACCAGATAAACAGAAACAGATGCGACTGAAGTAGTAAGTGTGTCCTCTTTCTTTTGTGAAATAGACCTAACGGTAATTTATTTCTGAGTGACTAATGTGCAGTTTTGACATAAATTAATTCATTATGATCAATGTATCACGTTTTATTGTAAACCTGAGGTAAAACATCAATGCTTGGGTTTTAAATATTCAAGTAAACAACAAAAATGCCAGCAAACGGCCGCTTTTATCATGTTTGTTTTCAACGCTGTTTCCAGTGATTTCTGATTAGTTTTCTGATAAAACTTCCATTTGTTGGTGAAATGATGGGTTAGTGTGACGTTGTTCCAGAGAGGCGTGTTACGGGCGTGTTTTAGTGAAGCGCTGTGGAGCTTCTGGCCCGACAGTGGAAACGCAGGCCCAGTGCTATTAGCCCGAGGCTATTAGCCCGGCACGGCCCGTTTAAAGCCCTGGCTCGCACTGGCCCGACAGTGGAAACGCGGCTATTAATCAAAACCCACAGGATATAAAAAACACATTTCGGAATTTCTACAGCAAGCTCTATTCCCCCAATCACCAACCTACTCAATCAGAAATCGACACCTTCTTGAACAGTCTGACATTGCCAAAATGAACTGCAGAACAAACCAACATTCTAGACGCACCCCTTAGCCTTAATGAACTTACTAAAGCACTCAATAAAACTTCAAGCAATAAATCTCCCGGGCCAGATGGATTACCAGCTGAATTCTACCGACACTTCAGGGACATATTATCACCACTATTCAACAGAGTAATTATAGAAATTAAAACGTCATCTACCATACCCACACACATGAATACAGCAGCCTTGACATTACTGCTAAAACCCAACAAAGATCCATCTCACCCTTCTAGCTACCGACCTCTCTCACGTTTGAATACTGACTTGAAAATTATCATTAAAGCACTAGCAGCCAGAATAGAAACAGTCACCCCCACACTCATTCATCCAGATCAGACAGGCTTCATAAAAAACAGACACGCCACAGATAATGTCCGCAGATTTTTTAACCTATTCAATATAGCACAAGAAAGACAACAGAAAACCATTATCATTTCACTTGATGCAGAAAAAGCTTTCGATAAGGTAAACTGGTATTTTTTTATTCAATACACTTCACAAGTTCGGTTTTGGAGAGTCGTTCATCCACTGGATTAAAATACTGAAAAAATAACCCAGGGCCACCATCACCACTAACGGAATCACTTCACAGAGTTTCACACTGCATCAGGGCACCAGACAGGGATGCCCACTCTCGCCTTCCCTCTTCGCCATTTTCATTGAACCGCTCGCAGCAGCAATACGACAAAACACCATAATCAAAGGAATTCAGGTAGACAACGTACAACACAAAATCAGTTTATATGTAGATGATCTTTTACTTTATTTACAGAAGCCACGAGTATCACTTCAAGAAACGTTCAATATTATCAGCAGATTCTCCCTTGTCTTACATTACACTATCAACTGGAACAAGTCAATTTTACTACCACTTTCAGATGATGCATGGGATTCTGGAGCTCAGGACACATCGCTCCACCTTCACACAGGCAACATCAAGTACCTAGGGATTCAGATTTCCCCCAGGCTGTCAGAGCTTTTCCCCCTCAACTACACTCCAGTCCTAAAGAAAATTGAAGACGAATATAAACGCTGGTCTAAACACCCACTCATCGGAAGAATAGCTGCTGTCGAAATGAATACCCTACCCCAAATTAACTACCTTTTTTCTATGATCCTCATTACTCCTACAGATAAATGGTTCAAAACTCTTAATTCATTAACACAATTTTATTTAAAAAAAAACAAAAAACAAACAAACAGAATATCACTCTCAACACTACAAAATAAAAATTCACATGGGGGGCTTGAGGCACCAAACTTCCATCACTCCTTCCTGGCAAATCAGTTACAGTTACCTAGTTAAATGGATCAATATACACAAGCATAATTACCCGTGGCTGGAATTGGAACAAAACCAATGTACAAATATCCCAGTTGCAGACCTCCCCTTCCTCTCACAATCAATCAAGAAATCCAACTTCTGCCAACACATTACCATCCATTCAACTCTGACAGGCTGGTGGAAAACAAACCAAATCACAAAATCATCACTAGAATTAAACAAGTTCACCCCACTCTGGCACAACCCAGAATTCATGATACAGAACAAACCTCTCTATTTCCCCACATGGGCACAAAAAGGAATCACTCATCTTCACCACTTATTTGAGAACCACCATTTCATGTCATTTAACACACTCGCACAGAAATATGGGGTTGGGAGAGAACAATTCCTTCAATATCAACAACTTAGACTTCAAATTAAAGATAAAACCTCTGTTAGGTTAGGACACAGACTCAAACTGCAGGCAACAAAAGGTTTATTCTTCTTCAAAAGGTGAAACACAAAAGTCTGTCAATGACCCTGACAGGAGCTCAATATAGGCTTAACAAATTTAGAGGGAGTCCCAGGGTAGCGTCAAGGCCAGGGCTGAATGCAGCTGAACCACCTGGGAAGGTCAGGAGGAGGTAGAGAAAAATAAAACTAAAAAATGAAACAAAAGGCTAGCAAAAGGTCCAACACGACACAGAGGAACACAAGACAAGGCAACTGGAGCAATAATCACACATAGCTCAAACAACGATCTGGCACAAGACAACACACACAAGGGGACTAAATAGGAGACAGAAGGAATTAATTGATACATGATCAGGTGAGGGGAGTGAAACAATAACGAGGTAATGAATGGGATAACAAGGGGGCGGGGAGAGACACAGCAAATGACAGAGAAGCACATGGTGAACTGTCAAAAAAACTGGACCCACATGCTCCAAACAAACACAAAACCACAACAGAGACCGGGAAGAACGGACAGATCAGCCCAGGGACGTGACAAGCACACTTACCAACAATACATTACAACCTTCTCAGCTTATAGAAGAACTTATGAAAATTAATAACTTAAAAAAAATTAACCTCCCAGCTATACAATGATTTCCAACCAAAACACAACAATAACACTCCCAACAATCAAGTGCGAAACCGACCTGGCCGTCTCTTCCAACCCTGAGTACTGGGAACAAATCTGTAGGAACACATTTTTCATGACCAATAACACAAACCTGCAGCTTATACAATATAAAGTCATTCACAGAACTCACATCACCCCAAATAAAATGTTCAAAATGGGCCTACACAACACCGATATTTGTTCACAATGCACTTTAGGTAGCACAGACGACTATTTGCACGCCATGTGGCACTGCCAACCAGTTCACTCTTTTTGGATTACAGTCACTGAGACACTGTCCACCACCCTGAGCCACAGAATCCCATCATCCCCAACACTTTGTCTCATAGGCGACTTTTTCGAAATCCATATCCCGCAAAAATACAAGAATCCGTTGCTCATCTCTCTAGCTGTCGCTAAGAAAGTAGTTCTCTAAAACTGGAAAACAAAGTAATCTTGCCACATCAATCACTGGACAAATTTAATCTCAGAACAATGGAGAAACACAATCAATGCACACAGAGGGAAGCAAATATCAGCGTTTGAAGACACCTGGTCCCCATTTTTGACATTTCGTAATACCACACAAACATAACTACAAGCCGTGTACATTACCAGACACATACCTCCCCCCTTCCGTTATGTAAGTTTATATATTTTCTTTTTCTTTTCCCTTTTGCTTTTGCCCCTGCAGCTATCTCTTCATACATACATATAGGCATACACTATCCACACTCATGCATAACATGTTTCCAAACCCATTTCCCCTCAAACACCTTAACCGTGACCAACTAATGTAAATCTCAGATCAACAAATATAATTTGCTCAGGATCATTCTATTCAATCAATAATCATACGTTCTTGTGTTTGTCACCTGTCTTGTCCCTCTGTTGTCTGTCTGTCACCTTGTCGTGTCTTATATGTTACGTGTCACACTCGTTGTGCTATAATCCCCCCTCCCTTTATGTACCCAGGGTCTCACTAAACTGGGTGAATGGTTACGCACTGTAAATATAAATCTATTGTATCTATTGTAACATATTGTGTATATATTTTGCTAAAATTTTGGCCAAAAATAAATAAATAAATAAATACAATTAAAAAAAAGAAAGGAAGAAAAACAAAATAATCATTATTGTAACGCTTGACGTAAAGCACGTCAAATTTGTAGTTTTCTTATGTCTCATTAGAACTACAGAAACGTGACCCGATCTGGCAATCTTACATAGCGTGGTTATAGCAGATATAAGACCGGAGGCATAAGTGCCTTTCACCCTGTTACGACTTGATGAACCACTGAAACGATTTTGGAAACATTATTTTAAGGTAAAAAATCTTCCTTCCTTAATTTTTTCCTTGTACATGTTAGTTAAAAATAAAACAAAAATCATATGTAATACCATACTGTAGCCACTAGATATCTGTATAGCCCTTTAGATAATTATATATTCAGGGCTGTGTGTTCCCAAGTTGTGGAAATGAGACATGATTGCTTAGTTTTAATAGGATTTAAGCTACAACATAGTTACTTACAGCTATATGACATTTTCTTAAATAGTTTATATTTTGCAAATATTTTACACTGGACCAAATTCTTAATAAATAAAAAATCTTCTTGCTTGACTTTATTTATATGAGACCTTGAAGTAATCCAAAAGTAATCAGATTACATTACTTTCATATTGTGATACTTGCAGGGGCGTAGCCATCATTTCAAAAGTGAGGGGGACAGAATGTCAAGCGTTATACCAGGGGTTTTTTTCAGACCTTTGTTGACAGGTTTTTGCTTAATTGGCTTAATATGCTATTTATTTTTAAAGCAATAATACAGAAAGAAAGAAAGAAATGCAGATGTTCAGTACTTTATATTGCACATATTGTATATTGTTGTTTACATATTTCAAATCTTCTTTGTGTATGTTGTTTTGTATGTGAATGGCACACAGTAATGGATACTTTCACATTCACCTTTATTCTAGTCCACATTTCAGGAAGGAAATAAAAAAGTCACTCAAACCACACAGTTGCAAAGATGTATTGAACTCAATTGACAAACATGTCACAGTAAGGAGACCTTAAATCAGTAGAACAATAAGATGCAATAAACAGTTAGTGTCATTTCATTTATGCTTTTCTTTTTAGGCTGGTTTGTTCAAAAGCAGAAGATTATTGTAACAAAATGGAGCCATGCAAAATCTTGGTACCACTGAGCCTGAAATGTTTGTCCTGAAGCACTTGACACACAATAGTCTTGGGATCTGGTTGGTGGAGTTTTAATACAGGTTTTATTGCTTTAAACATAAATAGCATATTAAGCCAATTAAGCAAAAACCTGTCAACAAAGGTCTGAAAAACAAACTGGTATAACACTTTCTGCCTCATTCACTCTCAACTCTAAATTAACTTCTGGCTCTGTCTATTGACAATAAAGAAGTGTTTGAAATATACAGATAGGGAATTGTGACATACAGAAGAAATTAAGTTCACTGCTGAACAATAACCAATAATTTGTATCCTAAATTATTTTTCATATATTTTTTCCTACTGGTAATTTTATGATTGGTCTATATACAGTATGATACTACAAACACCTGTTGTACATTTTATTCAATGTATAAAAAAATGCAATAGCAGGTGTTTTTAAAAACCACTCTATCACTTTTCACCAGTGACGATTCTTTTGTTTGTGTGTCATCCTCTTTCTGACCTGACAACCCTAGGCTGCCTGTTTATTGATCAATCTTGACAACACAGAAAAAAAAAACACGTAAAATTAGTGCAATAATACTAATGAACCCTATAAATTAAGACCTACATCAGAACATTAATGCATACAATTGCATACTGCATTTATATTGAATTATAGGTAACACTTTACAATAAGGTTTCATTGGTTAACATTGGTTCATTGGTTAGATCTATCTATCTATCTATCTATCTATCTATCTATCTATCTATCTATCTATCTATCTATCTATCTATCTATCTATCTGTCTGTCTGTCTGTCTTAAAACTTTCCAATTGAAAACCTTCAAACTTCAAAATTTTAAAACTACTTCAAACTTTCTGGTTAGGCCTTTTCAAGACAACTTAAAGTTTGTCTACAAACTTTTTTATCTAATTATAAAGTGTTACCGAATTATGGTAAACATCATGCATGTTACACTTACAACGCTGCCTGATTCAAGCAGATAGATAGTGGCTGTTAAAGTCCACGTGAACCGGAAGTTGCAACCGACTTTATTTCAGTGTTGTGACGTATTTCTGAGAGAAACAGAATACTAAATGAGGAAAAATAGTGGGTGTGGCTTTTTTGCAACTGGCACCTGATTGGATCTAGGCGTTTCATTCAAAACACGCGCACTAAACATTTATTTAGTTTATTAAGCATAATATGACAAAGTTATGTTGGCAGCCCTGTATGATGTTCAACGTCTCAAGAGCTTGGTTGTAGCTCCTTGGAGAAACTCAACAGCAGTGCAAAATATGAAAAGACAAGGCAGAAAAGCAGAGCGCATGTGGCGGAAGACAAAACTTGTAGTCCATTATAACATCTACAAAGACAGCCTTCATGCTTTCAATATGGAACTAGGCAAAGCTAGACAGACTTTCTTCTCAAATATTATAAACAGTAATTTAAACAACACACGCACTCTTTTTGCTACTGTAGAGAGACTGACAAACCCTCCAAGCCAGATTCCCAGTGAAATGCTCTCAGACAGCAAGTGCAGTGAGTTTGCTTCTTTCTTCTCTGAGAAAATCAGTAATATCAGAAAGATGATCAGCACATCCTTGAGTTGCGCTGGGGTCAGACAGATCAAACCACCTGAGAAAGTAGTTACTATGTCTGATTTCAAAGAAATTGATGGCAAAATTTTGGAAGAAACCGTACAGCACCTTAAAACATCAACCTGCGCTCTTGACACACTTCCCACATCATTTTTCAAAAGTGTGTTAAACAGTTTAGAAGCAGATCTCCTAGAAGTGGTAAATGCCTCACTTCTCTCTGGGAGTTTCCCAAACTCCCTGAAAACTGCAGTTGTCAAGCCCCTCCTGAAAAAGAGCAATCTGGATAAGACCATATTTAGCAACTATAGACCGATCTCAAATCTTCCTTTCATAGGCAAGATCATTGAAAAAGTTGTCTTCAATCAGCTGAACAAATTCTTAAGCTCGAATGGATACTTTGACAATTTTCAATCTGGTTTCCGACTGCACCACAGCACAGAGACAGCGCTCATAAAGATAATAATCGCTATTCGCTTAAATACTGATTCAGGCAAATTATCAGTGCTGGTACTACTCGACCTCAGTGCTGCATTTGACACTGTCGATCATAACATACTTCTTGACAGGCTGGAAAACTGGGTGGGGCTTTCTGGGATAGTCCTAAAATGGTTCAGGTCATACTTATATGGGAGAGGTTATTATGTGAGTATAGGAGACCATAAGTCTGAGTGGACATCCATGACATGCGGAGTCCCTCAAGGCTCAATTCTTGCACCACTCCTGTTCAACCTGTATATGCTCCCAATGAGCCAAATAATGAGAAAGAACCAAATTGCTTACCACAGCTATGCTGACGACACACAGCTCTACTTAGCCCTATCGCCTAACGATTACAGCACCATTGACTCCCTGTGCCAATGCATTGACGAAGTCAACAGTTGGATGTGTCAAAACTTTCTTCAGTTAAACAAAGACAAAACTGAAGTCATTGCGTTTGGAAACAAAGATGAAGTTCTCAAGGTGAACGCATACCTTCACTCTAGGGGTCAAACAACTAAAAACAACTTCCTAGTCAGGAATCTCGGTGTGTCCCTAGAGTCAGACCTTAGTTTCAATAGTCATGTCAAAGCAATAACTAAATCAGCATACTATCATCTGAAAAAATTGCAAGAATTAGATGCTTTGTTTCCAGACAAGACTTAGAGAAACTTGTGCATGCTTTCATCACCAGCAGGGTGGATTATTGTAACGGACTCCTCACTGGCCTTCCCAAAAAGACCATAAGACAGTTGCAGCTCATACAGAACGCTGCCGCCAGGATTCTGAGCAGAACCAGAAAATATGAACATATCACACCAGCCCTCAGGTCTTTACACTGGCTCCCAGTTAGATTTAGGATTGATTTTAAAGTATTATTACTGGTATATAAATTCAATGGCCTAGGACCTCAATATATTGCAGATATGCTCACTGAATATAAACCCAACAGATCACTCAGATCATTAGGATCATATCAGCTAGAAATGCCAAGGGTTCACTCTAAGCATGGCGAGTCCGCTTTTAGCTATTATGCTGGAACCAGCTTCCAGAGGAGATCAGATGTGCTCCTACAGTAGTCACATTCAAATCCAGACTCAAAACACTTCTGTTTAGCTATGCATTTACTGAATGAGCACTGTGCCAATGTTCGTCCGACTGTACTGTACTGTACTGTATTTTATTTTTTATTTTTCTAAACTGTTTTAATTATTCTCATTTATTTTTATTATTTTTATTTCTTCTATGTAAAGCACTTTGAATTGCCATTGTGTATGAAATGTGCTATATAAATAAACTTGCCTTGCCTTGCCTAGCTAGTTCCACTTACCGTCAAACTTTGTGAGGTACCAACGGTGTACACTGACGGGACCGCGTTATCTGTTAATGACAGATATCTCATAAACCCCATTTCGTGTTCTGTCCAATTTTTTAAGCATTCGCGCGTGAAGTGCTTCGAGGACATCCGTGACCTCTCTGTTATCCCTCCTTCCTCGAAATGTAAAAAATTGAGCTATCTGGACCGTAACGAGGGAATTTTAGGGAATGGGAAAAGTGTTTTGTGAGTGCCACAACCAAAAATGCACCTCCTCGCCATCTCTGTTTGTTATGCGTCTTTCACGCGCTGTCAATGCTCGCAAACAGGCAGCCTGTCTACTGTCAGTTGGAGGGGCGTGGTTATGGATGTTAAGCACACACCCAAACCGTCAAACCTACGTCATCAGGGAAGGTCCTCCAATGCAGAGGGGAGGGGCATTTTCAGATTTTGATTAAAGATTACGAAGCCAAAATTTTTTTGTGTGTGGATTGACTTGCATGGATGAATTGTTCACCACAAAACGATCAATTTAGGCAAACAAAGTAAATATGGTCAATTTTGATTTCATGTGGACTTTAATGGATGAAAATACAAATTCAGCACTAACAATCACCATGTTTATTCTAATTTGAAGGGCTTTGAATAACATTTCTGTGAAAATAAAAGACATTACGAATAAAAAAAGATTGAAAATAAGTGCATGTTTGTGCAGGTAGTGATTTTTTTTCAATTTACAATAAAACTTGTTAATTATTCAACAAGAGAAATAGGCAAAGTTAGGCCTATTCATCATTGTGCAACACAATTTGGATACCACATGACAACTTGCTAACAGTGCTTGACTTTTTCGTGAAAAAGAAGTGAAGAGTTTTTTGCCGTTTTGAACTCATTGCGACCTCTATGAAAATGATGGATTCAGCGCGGGTGCGACTTGGATTACGTTACTGAATACTTTTATTAATGAAGTAATTTGTAACTGTAACGGAATAGCCTACATTTTTAAAGTAACCCTCCCAAGCCTGATGATAGTCATTATTCTAGTAATGATGTAGTTTTGATAGCAAAAGTGCAACATAACTCTCATCGTCCATACGCAAAAATGAATAACCAATGTTCAAATAAAACCGTCACTGTTCAAACCTAATTGTGAACTACACTCACCTAAAGGATTATTAGGAACACCTGTTCAATCTCTCATTAATGCAATTATCTAATCAACCAATCACATGGCAGTTGCTTCAATGCATTTAGGGGTGTGGTCCTGGACAAGACAATCTCCTGAACTCCAAACTGAATGTCAGAATGGAAAAGAAAGGTGATTTAAGCAATTTTGAGCGTGGCATGGTTGTTGGTGCCAGACGGGCCGGTCTGAGTATTTCACAATCTGCTCAGTTACTGGGATTTTCACACACAACCATTTCTAGGGTTTACAAAGAATGGTGTGAAAAGGGAAAAACATCCAGTATGCGGCAGTCCTGTGGGCGAAAATGCCTTGTTGATGCTAGAGGTCAGAGGAGAATGGGCCGACTGATTCAAGCTGATAGAAGAGCAACTTTGACTGAAATAGCCACTCGTTACAACCGAGGTATGCAGCAAAGCATTTGTGAAGCCACAACCTTGAGGCGGATGGGCTACAACAGCAGACGACCCCACCGGGTACCACTCATCTCCACTACAAATAGGAAAAAGAGGCTACAATTTGCACGAGCTCACCAAAATTGGACAGCTGAAGACTGGAAAATGTTGCCTGGTCTGATGAGTCTCGATTTCTGTTGAGACATTCAGATGGTAGAGTCAGAATTTGGCGTAAACAGAATGAGAACATGGATCCATCATGCCTTGTTACCACTGTGCAGGCTGGTGGTGGTGGTGTAATGGTCTGGGGGATGTTTTCTTGGCACACTTTAGGCCCCTTAGTGCCAATTGGGCATCGTTTAAATGCCACGGCCTACCTGAGCATTGTTTCTGACCATGTCCATCCCTTTATGACCACCATGTACCCATCCTCTGATGGCTACTTCCAGCAGGATAATGCACCATGTCACAAAGCTTGAATCTGATCGACAGATAAACTGTGGGTTAACTTTATCATTCAACAAAACGATCCACATTCATTTCAGTATAGCCTACAGAATGTTCTTTCTCAATCCATGCAATAAATGCACGTCCTTGAATGAGCGCGGATTTCTTGCGTATTAACTTGAACTTCTCAGGTAATATCAATGGTTTGGTGGCCAATATTTAACTTTAGATTGCACTGACTAAAAGTTTCCTACATCCTCACTGACATGAATGCGTAAGAATCACAGAACGCACACGCTCATTTTTTTTATTTTATTTTTTTCATAATTCATTACTATTGGTCACCCTTTACTTCTGTCAGTAGGTTTTGCAAATAAAACATCTGCTTGTTTGCAATGTTAGGTTAAATAAAGAACTGGTTGTTTGAATATGTACAGTGTTTTCTTTACTCAATAAAAACTATATGTGTTATTATATGTGTAGGTTCTGTGCATTTGAGGAGCAGAGAGTTTAGCATTTGTCGTTGAGTCATAGCACGTACTAAATATTCTTAAATAGCCTGTGTGTCTCACTCCATCTCTAATAACATGAGATTTTGGCCAAATGACAGAAAAAAACTGAGCGCCCACATTGCTTCAACAAACTTTATAATCTGTAAATTTATGACATTAATGCGATGCACTTAGTGCCTCAGATGTCCGATGGTCAAAAACTTTGTAACTTCACTTGATTTTGGTGAAATGTTCATAATATAATGACAAATGCAAGTGTCTGACCATATATAAAGCCACAATATCAACTTTGACAACACATTAATTATTTTAAAGTGTTTTTCCATTTCCTGAAAAGTAGCGGTTCTACTGCATAATACATTTTTAACAAGCAGAATGATACAGCATCATGATACACAGTCTCACTATTAGCTCTGGCTTTTAGCCATTATCGTCTTTCAAAGGACAAACATATAAACTTTAAAACTTTTGGCTTTATATCAAGTCACTTTATTTTGGCACGAGGCCCTGTGCGGTCGATGGCACAGCCCTTGCGATGGCTATGCATCTAATAATCTATGCAATATCGTTAATAATATTTTACAATAATATATGATAATATCTGATGTATGCTCCCATTTTTAACATTTGGGGGAAACTGATCATTTCCAAATTCAGTGAAACTCACCTGATAACAGCCCAAAGATCGAATCAATCCTCATAATGACAAGCCAACAGATGATCACACTGATGCACAACTGAACTGCTCTTTTCAGGGTCAAGAAAGGCTGTGGAATTATTTCACTTTGTAAAGCTTGTTTCATGAGTCTGTGCTGCCCTGTTAAAGTGCTTGATAGTGACGCATCAGTGTTGACACTTGTTTTACATTGAAAATAACATTCAAACTATTTCAGCAGAGATTTCCATGTCCACTTCAATCACACTGACTGTCTTTCTCTCAAACTATCTTTCTATCTCTGTCTTTCTCTAGTGACGGATGCAAATGAGGAGCAAAACTGCAGCCTTCTGACATGCTTGACATATTCACCAGTTATCATTAATGAAGTACTTCATTTAACAAAAACTGTAGAGCACCATTCTTAACTTTACCATTCTTAACAACTTTACCATACTTAACGTAAAACATATAGAAGATATTTACATGTGATTTAAAGTAGTTGAGATATACTGGAACTAGAAATTTTATGAATGGGGTTAGGGTAAGGGCCAATATGTGAAATGTGGGCCATTTGTTGTTGATGTGTATACGATCGCCATTAAAGGCTTGACTAAACTAATCTCTCGTACCAGTTGTACCTCATCTACACTCTGGCGTAGGGAATTCAAAATGCAAAAAAAAGTTGCATGTTGAATTCACATTGTTGTGGACACCTAAATGTGTTTCATAATCTAACCATTTTGATAAATTATGTGATGAAAATAAGAGAAATCTGGTCTTTTTAGACCTGTAGGTTGCTGCACAATTTAAATTGTAAATTGAGTAGGACTAACTCTTCTCCTTTTATTCACTATCCAGCTCTGCTGCATCATTTGAGTATCTCTGCTCTGGGTTTACTGGAATTAACTTACAAAAACTGATTTGCATTGTGCCCTTTATTAACATTCTGAATTGAGGGAATAGTCAAAGGAGATGTAGGGACTTTGGAAACAAGTCGCCTCAAGCATTATGATCCACTCACCAGCTATGATCTACAACTAAGATCTTCTCCACCGAAACGGTTTGAGTGTTTCCATGTTTTGCTAAAAGCTAAAGTGTGCAACTTTTGGTCCTCTAGCAGTTAAGTCTGCGAATAAGAAACTAATAAGAAACTAAACATTTTAGCTAATAGCTCCGCAACCGACAGAATCCAAATTCTTGTTTTAGATGCTGTAATAACTATTGGAGAACAAATGATTATGAAGTCTTCTGATAAATCTTCTTCTGATAAATCCCCAGAAATGGTATATATTAAAGCTACACTGTGTAACTTTTTTAGTTGATTCTTAGCAAAAAACACTTAGTTCTTTCAAAAATATATGTGCTCATTAATGTATATTTACTTCTTTCAAGTAATAAAGTATTCTCTTAAGTTTATAATCTGCCATTGAAAGTACATACGGGTGAGGGGTTCGAATGCCGGTCGCCATGTTGCCCCTCCATCTTGAAACTACATTAGCCAAAGAGGGACATGCCTGTAAATTCAAGCTTCGCCTTTTGCGTTTTTCACTCAGTGACACCGTGACGAATGCGAGGGGGAGATTACTCGCGAGCTCGCGAGTGCCGGCAGATTTGAAAGATAGTGTGGTGTGTGTGTGTGTGTGTGTGTGTGTGTGTGTGTGTGTGTGCGTGCGTGCGTACTCACATTTGAAAGAGATAATTAAAACGTCAACGTGACAGACAAATCAGCAAGACCATAGTCAATATTGGAGTAACTTTTCCCAGATGGAAAGAGCTCATGAGGAGAAAAGATTTTAAAACGGACGCCGAGGTTGCCTGCTTTCTTCTCGACAGGTAATTCAGCCTGTTGTAATTCATTTGTGTAAATTCGAAGTTTTATAGTTGCTTGTCTAACCATAGCATGGTTGTGCATAACGCCAGAACGACCTCTAGTATAACTTCATCCTCGCGTCAATGGTGAAAAAGTATTGTTTACCTTGTAACATAAATCTGTGCTGCGACGGATCACAGGTGATGAATAGTTTTAAAGGCGCAATTTTTTAAGCTATATATAAAAAAGGACACTGTAAATTTTAGTTATTTTTAATTGCTTTTACTTTGTACACATTGTAACGTTAGCCTAATCTGATTATGCTGGGATAGCCGATTCCAAGGGTGACGTTTACGTCCTGACATCTGTCCTGTAGTTTTATTCATTTTAGACGTATTGTTTATTATTGTCATGGACGAAGTGATAACTGGAAGCCATGTTAATCTTGGAATAATACAGCCACCGTAGGAGTTAAAACGCCCTCGGAATTGAGAGGAACAGAAACTAATATTCACTGGGTAGTCATATACAATTTCACCGCTAGATGGGGGTAAAAATCACACAGTGTAGCTTTAAAGACTGTCTGCATGCATTGAATTTAACAGATGGAGATGACCCAGAAATAAGAAATGTTAATGTCACAGACAAGGTTGAGATTTTTATGGACGATCTTATAGTTGAACATCTCCGGAGGGACAATGCAAAGAGAGCTCGCAAGACGGAGAAGAAGGAGAGAAAGGCGCTGGCAAAAGCTCAACTACCTCGGAATGAACTGATTCATCATGCACAGCAGTTAATTAACATTATAAGACAAGCCGAATGATTAAATAAGAAAATAATACACATTGCAAACAGTTTTATGGTTGAAAATGAAATAGACTGCTCAAATGAGGATGTGTTGAATTTGCAGGACAAGCTCAAATTACTTCAAGCATAATTTGAGCTTGGCCCGTGAACTTAAGGGTCATTGTTAGAAGTGTGTGTGTGTGTGTGTGTGTGTGTGTGTGTGTGTGTGTGTGTGTGTGTGTGTGTGTATGTGGACACGACATGTTTAGGTTGTTAGGACCACATGTATTTTTAAAGGGAACTGTGAACATTGTTAGCCCCAGACATAGAAAATATGTGAAACTGGGGAAAGGTCAAAAGGGCAGCGATAGAAAAACTTACCATATAAAGCTTTTGTGTATGTGCTGCATAAAATAGGTGTGAAAAGGAAATAGATAATTTGAATATGTGCTTCTGCAAGCTTATATTAATAAGGGACTAAGCTAAGTTCAATGTTTTACCTTATAAGGGAATTAGCTATACTATAATAACAATAACAGTTAGTATTAAAAAAGCCTTGGAGAGGTTTTTTCGGGGCTGCAATTCGGGTGAAGACTTTTACGTGTTTATGTTATTTTTGCCTTTGGAGTTTTTGTCTTTGTATTATTCTCATCAGACCCATCTGTGCAGAACCCCAAAGCCCCAGTCCGAACAGGTCGCAAGTGGAGGGCAGATCTAGCAGTCGACCAGGCTATCAGGCTATCAGCAGGCTGAAACACCAAGAGATTGTTGGCAGGACACAGTCAGTCAGTCACAGTCACTGGCCTGGGGTGGGGGCCTGCTCCGAAGATGTGGTCCAAAGCCACAAGGAAGGAGAGGAAAGAGCTAGTGATTTCCGAGGTGGTCAGGACAGAGGAGGAGAACTATCAGATCAAAGCCCTTAGCCAACGCCAGCAAGGATGCTGGACGACCTGGGAAGGAGTAATAAGCCAGACCGTAGGTTGGGCCGACATGTGGAAGATCCCCCAAGCCAGGCTGAGTTTCCTCATAAGGTCCACCTAAGACACCCTCCCAAGCCCCAGCAACCTCTGTCTGTGGTATGGCTCATAGGAGAGCTGCCAACTTTGCAATGGCCCAAATCTGAGCCTGCAGCACATCCTGTCAAGCTGCAAAACAGCACTGACCCAGGGTCGGTACAGGTGGCGCCATGACCGAGTCCTCCGGAAGCTGGCGGAGATCCTGGAGGTATGCAGGGCGGAATCAGCCAGGGAGCACCTACCACCAACATCAAGGCGGCTGATCCATTTCGTCGGAGAGGGAGGAGGGGCCCCTAACATCACGCTGCCACAGGGATCAGCCCTGGCAGGCAGTTGTGAGTGGAACCTGAGAGCGGACTTCGATCGGTTTCCAACAGAGATCACCACAAACAACCTCCGACCGGACATCATTCACTGGTCTGCCACAGCCCGGGCAGTAATTTTGGCAGAGCTCACTGTCCCTTGGGAGGGAGGAATGGAGGCAGCCTTTGAGAGCAAAAAAGACCGGTACCTCGACCTCACCGCCGAATGCAGAGAGGTCAGCTACCCGGTGGAAGTCGGCTGTAGGGGGTTCGTGGGAGCATCTACCCAGTGCTTCCTGAAGAGCATGGGAGTCACCGGCCCCAAACTCAGAAAGACTCTGAAAGACCTGGCCGAGGAGGCCGAGCAGGGAAGCTTTTGGCTTTGGTTAAGAAGGGAAGCGTAGGGAAATCAAAGGTCCTAGGGTCAGCTGCAGGGGGCGGCTCCACCACCGTGAGATGTTCCGGGATTAATGGAGTGAAACATCAATGAAGGGTGGCTCCCGGCTGATGACCCTGCAGCTACCCGCAATGGCACCGTCGGAGGTGCGGCAAGCAGAAATGCTCAGCAGGCAGTCACTTGCCTGTGCTACCAGCTGAATCTTTTTAAATAAAACGAAATCATGTTGTGGTGATTCATAAAACTTTTTAAACAAGTCTAAGAGTAATTTCGTGAGCATTTCATGAATTTTTATAATGAAATATTAATATTAGCAAATGCCCTATGCAACCGAACCCAAGATTGAACTCGACATCTTACATCTTTAATCTACAGGTAAGGACTGTAAGGACCACCCATTGGCCCAGCGACGGAATCCAACGGCCTGGGCGAAGGAATAATGCGTGTATGTCTTTTCAGCGCTCCAGTGAAGTTCACTTAATTTATTGGACTTTAGTTTCAATATTACTTTAGCTCTGCGCTTAATCTGACTCCAATTTCAAATGATAATCAAATTTAGATTGTGTTTCTGATTAGAAAATAATCATAAATATTGATTATGAATTAATTTAGATCTTTGATTATTCTGGGCATCTCATAATTTCAAATATCCGTTCATTACGGACCCAGTGTCACTTTGAGACGTCACGTCGCGAATGTGCGCTCACACTCACAAACTAGCCAGTCCTGAAATAGTCAGAGGGTGCAGTGCAACTATTTTACCCTTAAGAGGTCGCTCACTACTGACCCATAGGTGTAATAGTTGCAGCGTAAAACATGCTAAGTCAGGGAATAGTCAGAAATCAGAAGGTCTCCCAAAGAAGTGCCCCATGGTCCATTCAAAGTGCCTTCAGTTTGATCTAACCTGGACAAAGAATTGCGGAAACACCAGACTGCACTTTTAATCTACTAAAATTAATGATTTCTGAAACTTCAGAATAAATCAAGATGTAACATTTATTTGTCAGGTAAAAAATGTATCATGCCAATTACAGAAGTAAATTATTAAAAGCCAATTCAGAAATAATACATACATGACATCATTTACACAAAGATGACTCTAAAAGTAAGTAATGTTACTCCTGACAGAGACACACAGTGGTGTGTCAGAGCTTTCCAACAGGAAAACACTGAAACAGCACTGTATGGGGGATGATCCTGGTAAAGGGTCCCAAAGACTGCTCTGTCCCCTCGCCTTATACCCAGACCAGAACAAAAGGGTTATACAAATATTGTTTAGAGTTGTTTGGGTCAATCCATGTACCCCAGGGGGGTAGCACCTGGTTTCAGGAGATATCTTTAAGAGACATCACTCAGAGAGGAGAACAGGATTTTGCTAATTTCTCAATCTTTCTCATTAAACCAATGACTGCAATGAAATTAAGACCATTTTACCAATCGCACTGAGACACATAAAATGATACCAAACACGAAAAGGAAAAACAATAGATTCACAAGATACATCATATGTGATATATAGACATTCTTCAAGGGCGAAATTGTCAATCACACATTGAGGGGGGCAGCTGTGGGACTCTTTGTGGATGCACAAAATGCATTTTTTGGCGCATGCACACTTTTTTTAATCAAAATAAAATAAAAGTCAGAGTCCGAATGTTTGTAATTGTATAACACAACACGGAATTTTATTACATCTGATCGTCCCATTCATACAAGCTGTATAGTATTACAGTCGAAATTCACAAATTCTACAATTCGAAATTCTAGTGAAATTCACCTGGTCGTTATCTAAGGGATTATGTCAGCCAAATACAGGATATTTACCATTCATAGATATGTGCCAAATCAGATTTCGCGCTCCTAACTCTTCTTCTGTTTGGTTTTTCCTAACTCACTGACGGTGCACGAGCTACTAAAGGTATAGGGAAAACATGACATGGATTTCAGGAGAAATAGGTTTTGTTAATGTATAGTGTAAGGCCAGTAGAATGGATTTGGGAAATCGACCGGTGTAGCAGTCGATTCTGTTACCTAGCGGAATTCCTGTTCCCCCTGAACGAGCCGTGTCTGCTGACAGCGCATGCGTCAAAGCCTTAATAAACCTTAATAAATCAAAGCCTTAATAAACATTAGGCCTACATTGAAATCTGTAATAACGTTTGAAAGAAATAATCTGGATTGAATTGACAGATGGGGAAAAACTCGCTTCTAATAAAAATAAAAAATAAAAACAATAAAAAAACGCTTAAATTTTGGGAAAAAATACGATCCTTTTTTAACCTTTTGGCTTCCCGTACATCCAGTTGTGCTTCTTGCTCGTATAGAGAGCCTCCCCTCCGCTTCTGGCTCATGGGACCTTATTTCGGAAAAAATATGTATGGAAGTCAATGGCGAGAGATAACTTATCTTTTTATTCCGTCTGAACTGTGCCCTGAAATACACATATGATGTTTGTCAATTTAAAAGGTAATTATGAAAGTCAAGAAAGTCGCAGTTTGTCATAAAACAGAAGAGTAACGTTTAGTTTTATGTGAAAATCGCTCAATGAACTACATTTCTCGTCTCGCACTATGTACGTCACAAGATCCGTTGCTCGTATGTGTGTATTCTGGCTCAAAACACTCAGGCATGACGGCGTAACGTTACGATTATAATGTAAGACTATAGAAAAAATGACAGACGTTAGCTTCAGTAAAGTTAGCTTCATTCATTGAGAGAAAAGGTATGACGTCACATGTGCGCCTTCTGGGTTTGTAGTCTTTGTAATTACGTATTTTCACAGTCTTATACCTCAGCAGCCCGGTCTCACCCCAAAACGTCACATACTGACGCGTCTTGACCATACGGCAACATACGACGAAAAGGGTACCCCTAAAACGTCCATATGAGACGAAGACATAAGCGCACCAGCAGCGCCTCTTAGCGGTACCCTAACGCATACCTAAACCTACCCATAACCCGAATCGTCACATATGGACGTTTTAGGGGTACCCTTTTCGTCGTATGTTGCCGTATGGTCAAGACGCGTCAGTATGTGACGTTTGGGGGTGAGACTGTGTTAACCTCAGCAGTTTTACATCAAACTGCGACTTTCTTGACTTTAAAATGTATCTTTTAAATTGACAAACATCATATGTGTAAATCAGGGCACAATTCAAACGAGATCAAAATATTTGTTGTCTCTCGCCATTGACTACCATAGAATATTTTTCCGAAATAAGGTCCCATGGTGGTCGACCGGAAGGGGAGGGACTTAGGCTCTCTATTCAGTTCTGATGGTACGCATGGTAACTCGGCAACTACGCATGATTTGTAGTATGATTGCGTAAAGGGAACAGGAATTCCGATAGGGAACAGAATCGACTGCTTCACCGGCCGGGATTTTATATTTTCGGAGCTGGAAAGAAAGACGTATTTGCAATTACATCGATATTGCCCGCATAATCATACAGTATGATCAAATATTGGGGGGGGACAAATTGTCCTTCTTTGAATATTGGGGGGGACGTGTCCCCCTGTCCCCCCATATAATTACGCCTATGACATTCTTAGTGAACTTTCAGTGACTTGAGGAGGGAGAGGGGGATGAGTTGAAGTCAAACAAGGAAACAAAAGATAAAGATAAGTTTGGGCAGGACAATCCTGTCCTGTGCTCTGTCTTTGCTATCTTCTGTCGGTGCATTTTATGGCTTTATTGCAGGGTGAGTTTTTGTTTTAGCAGGAAAATCAGTCCTTACAGGACTATATTTGAATCCAGTAGATTATGGAAATGTTTTAGAAGGATCTAGAGGTTACAGCAGGATAGAAATACAACAACTCAATAAATTTAAATGTTGAATAGGAGTCCATACATACACCACATTCATTTTGATCAAACCCTATAAAATATAACTTGCTGTTATATTTTATTTACATTTCTTTTTTTAATTATTTAATTACTCCTGCTCCTGATAGCTATTATATCCATCGAGGAATGCTATTTTTTTCTGCCATTTAGATTTTAGTTAGTTCCTTTTTAATGGAAACTATATGTTCTATGTTGAAAGAGAGCGAGAGAAGGGAGGAGAGACAGAAGGGAGGAGAGACAAGGTTGATCATGTGATGCACATTTAAACGGCTCATCCTCCATAAAACGTATATAACTCTCACACACGCTCCATCACTAAAGAAAGACAGACACCTTTAATCCAACATGAAGAAGCTCTTCAAGTGCCTGTGGATCTTACTGGGTAACGTACAACATACATGCATCTGCTATTTTACGAGATTCACGCTAATATTAACACTGTAATTCAGTAATGTTAACCCTTAATGTTAACCCCAATATTAACCCTTCGTTAAGTAATGTTTTCAACCTATGGTTCTAGTATAGTTTGCACTCATCTCACTCTCTGCTGTGGATTTACTACACATTTTCTTTCCAAGCATCTTACTTTTGTCATGGTTCTCATGAAATACGTCTCTCAATGTATAGATTGTAAATTCACTTCATCAATGTATCTCTGGAATGTTTTTCTTTGTTACTTCGTTATTCTAGTTCTGCTTTACAAAACAAATCTTGAAATCAGTGCTCATTTGTGTATGCAAATGATTTCTCAAGAAAGTCGTGATTCACAGGAGCGTCTTCTGGTCCCACTTCAGCTGACAGTATTTTGCATGCTGCAGATTATTGTTAATGTGTCAGTAGTTTCCTCCAGCTTGGCCATTAGTTAATACACAGATCAATGTTTTACAATGCCTTTATCATGCAGATTATGTGTGATTTATTAGTGACTATATTAAAGTGAATTATTTGGAGAAAAGTTTTACTTTAATTCACAGCGCTGCAGAACCAGGTTATCTGAACTCATTCAAATCTGTTTTTTACTCAGGGCTTTTATTGATTCAAGAAATGGTGAATGGAGCAGAAGGTAAGCATCTATTTGGTTTCAAATATGTTTTTATCTTTATTCTATTCTTTTTTTTTAACTGCCAAATGTAACATGTAATATGCCAGATATAATTTTAATATGCCATTTGGATATAATATTCAGGGACTTTTTCTTCCCAAACCACATAAAACACCAGAATTATTTCTGTTTTCACTCTAAATTTAAAGTTTTAGTAATTTTGATGTTTTTGAAATATATATATATATTTTATATGTCTATATAGTTTTTAAGTTTTAGTTATTTTATTACTTCCACTATTCAGTTGTTCATTTCTTTTCAAGTAATATTTTTTTAATGGTTTTAGTTTTAGTTAATGATGATAACCTCAGATAAGGATAACGGATAAAAACACTAAGGCAATTTATTTCAATGAAATGCTTTTAAAGACCCACTTTCCTAATGTTCAATAAGAAGGAATAAAACTGTCTTTTTACTGGTCTTCTTTCAGAGAACGTTGCATTAGGGCAAACATCCACCCAGTCATCCATATATACGACCGAATATGCCGGAAATGCAGTCGATGGTGTACGTGAAACCTATTCCCACACTAACACGCAGACCGACCCGTGGTGGAGAGTGGATCTGATGAAAGTATACAGAGTGAACAGAGTAGCCATCACTAACAGACTAACCAGCTATTATACCAGGATAAACGGGGCAGTGATTCGCGTCGGGAATGTTCTGGACATTTACAACAACTCCATGTGAGTCTTTCTTTGAATGTTTAGACTAATGTTGCTGCAGATGACCAGAAACTGATAACAGATTATCTCTCTGTCTGTAGATGTGCTGTAATTCCTACTATTCCATCTGGAGCCACGGCCACTTTCTCATGCGGCGGGATGGAGGGACGTTACGTGATTGTCCATATTCCTGGAGATCAGAAGATTCTTACTCTTTGTGAGGTTGAAGTCTACGGGTATTTAGCAGGTAATTCATTGTTGTAGAACACTTTTCAATATATCATGCCATACAAAACTGAAAGTTGTCAGACTTTATTAATATCCTCCCAAACCAGTATGACGATATTCAAACTCTATTGGCATCTTACAGTCAGATTATTCAAATAAATGCATGTGTCGTTGTGTGAGGAAGGTTCAGTGTTTGTTTAATTCTAACTACAGGAAGTGGGGAAAATGTTAACATAGGAAGTACAAAAAAGTTGGTGTGGAAATGACTCAATTCACCTCAAGTTGTTGTTCATCAATAATCCTGTAGCTCTCAAATCTCATTCACACAAGTGCATGTTCAAACTTTGAGTGTCAAGACGTGTCAGAACTTTATTCTTTTCCCAGGAAATCTGGCAGTAGATGGCGCCGCTACACAGTCGTCAACATCTGGGGACTGGTTTGGTGAAAAGGCCATTGATGGTAATCGAGGTCTCCAGCAGTTGAACACGGGATGCTCCTCAACCCTTAATGAGACTAACCCGTGGTGGAGGCTGGATCTGCGTCATATTTACCGAGTTACTAAAGTGGTCGTCACTAACAGACTAGACTGCTGTGCAGAACAAATAAACGGAGCGGAGATTCGCATCGGAAACTCTTTGGAGAACAACGGCAACAACAATCCCATGTGAGACTCTTGAGGTTGAAAGAACATGAGATTCAACACACTATCTCCTTCATCAGTTTCTCTCTCTGTCTGTAGATGTGCTGTTATTCCTGCTATTCCAGCTGGCGAGTCCTACAACTACTCATGTGGTGGGATGGAGGGACGTTATGTGAATCTGATCATTGCTGGAGACATGAAGACACTCACTCTCTGTGAGGTGGAGGTTTATGGAGAAGGTAAAACATCATATTTTTTCTCCGCAAGACACAGTGAGGAGATTTAATGAACACAAAGTCAACTAATTTATATATTTACATGTATGAATGTATCTTTGTTCAGGTCCCGCTTTAAAAAGATCATTTGTAAAAATTCAGTTTAACTCCAGAATTGATTTGACTGACCCTTCAATGAGAGAAAATGTTCTGAAACAGGTGAGAGAAAGAAACACATTCAACCTTAAAGAGCTACTGGTATTTTACAGTAATCATGAAGGTTGAATGGGATTAAAGTGATGTGATAAAGTTTGAGGCATTTCTTTGAGATTTGAGCATATATCATATGCTGAGGCCAAATGTAGCTGACTTCAAAAAGTTATGACCAGTCTTGAAGAAACAATTAGATGACTAACTTCTAAGATTAATCTAAGCGGTTTATGCAACTGGCCACTGTTCTAATAATTTTAGTATGAATGTTATTTTCAGTTGGGATCTGCTCTTGCTGATAGAGGATTCACAAATGTGACACTGCAATGGTCTCAAACTCCTAAACGGGTGATCCAGGAGGTGAACGATGCTAAACGTGAGTCTTATAATGACTTATAAAATAATCTGCACAAATAGGAATGATTATTAAATTGGTAAGGGATATAATAAGCAAATGTTTTATTTACAGGTCGTTGTGGTAAAGAAAATTAACACTCTGGAAATCAACACTTTCTTCAGTTCACTAAATTCAAATTCATTAGAGACAATGAATCTGATTCTAAATACATTGGTGGACATTTCTTCATAATTATGTGTTTACAATATAAAGACTCTTAAAGGACTTCTGCTTGCTTCCCTGTAACTGTTATTCACATATCTAAGAATTATAAATAACCTTGTGTAATTGTGTATTGTCAACAAACAGAGATAGTAATAAATGTAATAAAAATAAGTAAATAAATGTCAAATTTACATTCACACAACCCACAAGTATAATTCAAATTAATGACAGTTTTCGGTGTATTCACTTTTACTATTTTTATTGTAATATCTATATATTGTACGTTGAGTACATTCCTTGCCATTTTATGTTGTTGGAGCTGTAAGGAGGTGAATGGACAGAGAACAGCTCATGCGTGGGGATTTCTTTTGGCACAAATGTGACACTGCTAAAGTCTTGAGAGGGGGTCAAATCTTTCCGTGGCAGGTGCCACTCGACTCATCACCGTTAAAATCACAGTATTCATACACTTTAATGATAATAATAATATATGCTTAGTTGCCTCTTCAATTCCTGTCTTCTGCACAGTTGTTAAAATATAATTAAGCGTACCTCACCGCTATGTGCTTGTGCACTACAGATCAATAAGCCTATATACCTGGACCGTCACAACTGTTTAGTTCTTATTACCTGTAATTGTGAATTGTCTGTATATTTTGTCATGTAGGCCTATTATGTGATCAGTAATCTTTATTTGTTGTTTTTAAATGTATAAGCAATATCACAGGAGTGTTATGGAATACAGAAACAGGGAAATGCAATAACAGGTTCTTTATTCGGCAGCACAGAGCGTAATGGTGGGAAACAAGTGAGTGAACAGGGCAATGATAGATAGCATTTTTTTGAGTCTTACAGGTGCAGGAGATTGTGGATGGCTGAAGCAGACAGAGCACACACCTCGCTGGATGGAAAGGTAGGTGAGAACACACACACAAAAACCAGGAGACATGAAGGGTTCAGATGCCAGAGAAACTTGGAGAGGAATGACGTAGGAGAATAATCGCTACAGTATAATGTTGGAGAGAAATCGCACGAGTCGAGTAGTCCAAACAATGTCTATAAACAAGACCGGACGCTGAACTGGTGCGAGGTGTGTGCTTAAGTAGCAGAACTGTAGATGAGGGAGATGTGTGATAGTAATTACGTCCAGGTGAGTGCCAGAAAGGATTATGGGGAATGAAGTGCAGATACGATGACTGGTGACAGAGCTGGTGACAGTACTCCCCCTGTCCCCCCTGTGGACTGGAGCGAGCACGGGGTTGAGCTCTGGGACTGGAGTCCTCATTTGACTCTTGTCAGGGGCTGGAGTCATCACTGGCGTGGTGGCCATCTTGGCTGAAGACACTGGCGTTACGGCCATCTTGGCTGAAGACACTGGCGTTACGGCCATCTTGGCTGAAGACACTGGCTTTACGGCCATCTTGGCTGAAGAAGACACTGGCGTTACGGCCATCTTGGCTGAAGACACTGGCTTTACGGCCATCTTGGCTGAAGAAGACACTGGCGTTACGACCATCTTGGCTGAAGACACTGGCTTTACGGCCATCTTGGCTGAAGAAGACACTGGCGTTACGGCCATCTTGGCTGAAGACACTGGCTTTACGGCCATCTTGGCTGAAGAAGACACTGGCGTTACGACCATCTTGGCTGAAGACACTGGCTTTACGGCCATCTTGGCTGAAGAAGACACTGGCGTTACGACCATCTTGGCTGAAGACACTGGCTTTACGGCCATCTTGGCTGAAGACACTGGTGTGGCGCCATCTTGGCTGAAGACTCAGGCGTGTAACTTTATGGAGCAGATTCGGGGATTTCACACTCGGGAACAGACTGAGGAGCGAACTCTGGCCTAACAAGAAGGATTAGTGTTTTTTTCGGGAGTGGACCAGCTCAGCAGGCAGGCATATAGAACGTATTGTTCTAATGTGCAGTTGCTAGTTATCCAGGGCATTCGTGAATACAATGGTTTGTTCAAACCTGCATGAAAAAGTGTCATCAACTCTGCATCATCCAGGAAAACTGCCAAAGATAGCTTCAGGAACACCGTAGCAAATTCGGCAAGGGGAGGACCATTCGGAGAGAGGGTGTAAAAGTGGTCCAGGGGACGGAGTGGAATGCTCATAGCTGTAGTCGGTATTGGTCCGGTCTTCTGTTATGGAATACAGACTTGGAAACAGGGGAATGCAATAACAGGTTCTTTATTCGGCAGCACAGAGCATAATGGTGGGAAACAGGTGAGTGAACAAGGAAATGATAGATAATGTTGACTTGAGATGGATGAGAAAGTCTCTGTCTTACAGGTGCGGGAGATCGTGGATGGCTGAAGCAGACAGAGCACACACCTCGCTGGACGGAAAGGTAGGTGAGAACACACACACAAAGGACCTGGAGACACGAAGGGATCAGATGCTGGAGAAACTTGGAGATGAATGACGTAGGAGAATAAACCCTGGAGTATAATCGCATCATCCGTCACTGGATTTATCAGTAAGTGCTTGGATGATGTTGTGCTTAATAGGACAATCACTATATGGCCCAACCAAAGGCCCTGGCTAAATGCTAAAATCCATTCATTACTCAAAGACTGTGATGAAGCCTTTAGATCGGGTGACGATTCCTGAGGGAACTGTGTTTCGTTTTTAACAATTGCTATGCAATGTGCTAAAAATGACAAAAAAGTTGACTTTGACTTTGGCTTTGATAACGCTGGAGAGAAATCGGAGGTGCGGTGCAGATGTGTGTGATAGTAATTATGTGCAGGTGAGTGCCAGGAAGGATTATGGGGAATGAAGTGCAGATACGGTGACCCAGAATATCAGCACAATTTCAAATGGGATATTGACTTTATACAACAATAAGCAAGACATTAATTTTGAGTTGGTTTTAAACACAATATTGTAAATATATTGTCTGTTTTTGCTCTTTTGCCAGCGAAAATAGTTCCAAACAAAGCCAAAGCAGAACAGTTGTTTCACCGAGCAACTTCATTTTGGTAATGAATGAATCTGTGATTCAAATGAATCGGTAGAGTGATTCAATGACCCATTTCTGAAGACATTAATGTGCTTCATTCCTTAATGAATCAGCCGTTTGAATAAATCAGTTGAATGAAGGTTTCAGTGTCCCACTCCTTAAGACAGTACCTTGCAGCGTTACTTTCATATTTAACCCTCTGGTGTCTAAGGTATTTTCTGGGCCCTGGAGATGTTTTGACATTCCCTGCCATTTGTGCTTATTTCTGTTAATTATAATATTGTCATGGCAAAATCTTCTTCAAAAGACTTTTGAGAACCTGATCTTGTAGCCTAGAATTATTGCTTCAAAACAATGTGAAAATCATCCTGGATTATATAAACAGAGAATATTTGTTTTCAATATGACTAACTTCATTTAAAAGTACGTCAAGCTTTCTAAAGACATCTCTCGTGTCTGTGTGGAAAGTATTTGCTGAGTTTTGGTTTATTTTTATGATGCATTTCAGAAAGAAGTTCGCAACTGAGACAGCAGAAAGCACACCCTGTTTTCTTTATTTTACAAAAGCACAAAGTTTTGTTGTTATTGTGGGTCAGGCCCGGCGCCACGAGGGGGCAAAAGGGGGCATTGCCCCCTCAGATCTGATTTGTGCCCCCTCAGTTTCATTTTTGTATTCATGGTTACAAGGATTTAGAATATTCAGTGACGTGAACTGCCAGATTCAAACTGTGCTTTCGCGCCAGAGACGGACGAGCTCAGCACTGTCATATATCACAACTATGCAATGTTTTCAACCACATCATGTTTATTTTAGGTTTCAGACATTTAAATACACATAAGCACTAGTAAAACTATACATTTGGAGTTTGTAAAATACACAGATGTCAGTGGAAGCAGCAATCACAATCTATTCAAATATAATTTGCCAACATGTGTTATTCATATCAGACATAGTGGAAGTAACTATAAAGTTTACTCTATTGTTCTCACAGTTCACCGGGCACTTTCTGCATTTATTTCGGGAGAAACTGATGAATTTTCATGCTGTAAATACGACTGACAGGACTCTCTGAACTGCGGCGCCCATCTCAAGTTATAGATCAAGATCAAGATAATTTTTTTAAACGACCAAACACACTCACTTACACATTTTTGAGAATCGGAATATCAGATATTTGATGACATGGTAAGCAAGTTTGTGAATATTTTGAATAAAAGAGGAAAAACAAAATAAAAGCAATACATCTGTCATACAGTGTTATTGTGGCTGCGGTGTGTCATGTGACAAATATGACACGTCGCCATGGAAATAGTAAGGGGGAACGTTCTAAAATAGGTCTAAAAAACTCATTCTGGCGAGTCTTTTAAACTTAAGCGTGAAAGGGTTAATATATGCATAATAAATGACGCTGGTTTATCTTTTATTACGCTGTTTAAACTTTGCTAGTCAGTTTCTGGTTACCTGGAGTACAGTTGCATATGGAGTGTTTTAGGGAGCGCTGCATTTAAAAATCTGTCGTTCCAAAGCGAGTTCTCAGTGTGTATTGTTCATTGATGGTATAAAGTTAAGCCCCCTTAACAATTTCACATGACCCCTCAGTCATTTCATCCTGCAGCCGGGCCTGTTGTGGGTGTACACAAAAGTAGTTTCAAATGATGTAGTACTCGTTTCTGTAGGACAAATGCTTTGTATTTTTAGTTATTTTAGCCGTTATCATGGAAAAATATGCAATTGATCGCACCAGCTCCTCTGCCGATCAGAGGGTTTAACAAGATTACAGTTCAACCCTGCAGCTCTGGAGCAACTCCGCGGTGCTACAGTATTCACCAAACTGGACCTCCGGAGTACCAATAACCTCATCCGAATACATGAGGGGGACGAGTGGAAGACCGCATTTGTGACCCCTACAGGCCATTATGAGTATTGCGTGATGCCGTATGGCCTGGTCAATGCCCCAACAAACCAATTTATTATTTATCAAAAGATGAAAACAAGTATTTAACAATCAAAAGAAAACATGTGTGGTTATATAATGTGTATATGCTCTGGCACTGAAAAATGAGCAGTGAATATAAATAGAAAATATTCAATACTAATAAATAGGTACTAATTGAAATTCACATGTTGCTTAACTAACGTCTGCACTGTATAGCAGATCCAGTATGGGGGGAAACAGGCAAGTGTAATAATCTCAAGAGGGCTTTTACCAGCATGTTGTCGCAGCAGCAGGGGAACCCTCCTAAACTCCATTCTTGTGTCTTCTTTTCAAAGAAACTCATTCTGGCGGAAAGGAATTATGATATCAGTAACAGCAAACTCCTCGCTATCAAACTCTCTCTGGAAGATTGGAAGCACTGGCTAGAGGCCGCTCACCATCCGTTCACAGTACTCACCAATCATATGAACTTGGAGTATCTTTGTGATACGAAGAGACTAAACCTCTGGCAGGCCAGGTGGGCATTGTTCTTCTCTAGATTAAATTTCTCTTTTACCTATCATCCTGAATCAAGAAATACTGATTTCCTCTCCCATATTCATGCTTCTGTAAGTGTTTCTGAATCTCCAGAGCCTGTGATCCCCTCTAGCCTAATTGTTTGTCCCATCCAGTGGTCCTTGTCGGAGCAAATTGCTAATGTAGTGCCCCCGAAGCAGTTCCGTCGGGGTTTCCACCTGATCCACTTTGGACACCTCAGGAGTACACTTGGTCACCGATCTGCCTCATTCAGAAGTAAAATCTGTATATTTGTAATTGTGGATAGATTCTCTAATTCCTGCCGGTTGGTACCCCTCAATGGTCTCCCCGTGGTCACCGAGTCAGCAGAACTGTTATTTAATCATGCATTATGTTATTTTGGCCTTCCTGAAGATCTCGTTTTATATCGCAGACCACAATTAATCTCACGTGTTTGGAAGGGATTCTTGACTCTCCTAGGTGTGACTGTGAGCCTCTCCTCCGGATACCACCTGCAGACCAACTCAGGCTGATGGTGTGGCTCTCAACGATGGACATCAAGCTGTGCCTGCCCAGCAGAAAATTGAGTCCCAGATACCTAGGGTTTACTTGACGAAGCATGGCGAAGGAGCCAGTCCCATACGAACTGCAACTCCCTGCTCACTATAGAATTCACTCCACCTTCCATGTCTCATTTCCAAAACCCCACCACTCCTGTTTCTTACTCCACAGAGTTGGGTCCCATAGAGGAACCCCCTCTGCCGCTCATGGAGGATGGCACCATCTACACTGTCAGTGAAATTCTGGACTCCCGACAATGTGGTGGCTGAATGTCTGGTGGACAGGGAAGGTTAAGGCCCTAAGAAACACTCTTGGGTTTCCAGAGATGACATCTTAGACCTCACTCTACTAATCACTTTCCACGAGTCTCATCCCAATCGTCCTGCCGCTCGTGGAAGAGGCCGTCCGCTGCATCGTCAGGGTCCTCGCCTGTCTCTTCTAAGGATCTCTGCTCCTTCGTCTATACCCATCTCCTCACCTACTCACTGTGGTGTGTAGTGTACTCACTGTGTAACTGAGGTTTGTGCGTTCCAGGATTCAGCCGTCACGATCTCTCCCCATCCCTGCAAAGATAAGAGACTGGTTAATCCTTAGGAATAATTTAGTTTCACATCGAGGAACAACGGATCCAGCTATTCAGAGGACTGTGAATTGTAAATTTTTTATTCTTAAGTGCTTTGTTTTAATCGCGATATGCAATAGTGTCGGTAAACTGCAAAAGGACTGTTTAAATATGAATCGCGTGTCTGTGTGTGAATGAATGAATGGCACAGATGTTTACTACAGCTGTAAACAACAGCGCACACTTGCACTTACATTAGTAAACATGTTATTTTTACATGAACACATCTACTAGTTTAGCTTTTACCAAACTATATTGCTATCTGAGATGAGTAAAAATCGACTGAAATATGTTGAAATAAAATGTCTTTGTATAAGCAACGTATTAAACTGCAAATGAACATTTATATGCAAATATTTCTGCTCATATGTTAAATATATAGTATGTGATGTTTTGTTAAAAATAAAGTAGGTATATTGAATTATCAACTAAGATGTTATTATAGTGTTTGGTCCAATATTCAAACTAATGAATCCTTAACTTTGAAATACGTATGATAAAATCGATGTATAATTTTTAAAAAGAAAGATTACACTTGAAATATTGTTAAATTGTAATTGTTGTTGATTTATATGTGAAAACTGTTTAATAAAATAGCAAAACATATATTTACAAGGTAGATGTAAGCAACATCTTAATAGGTCAATATAAACCTTCTCATTCAATTATTTATTATAGTTTTTTTATTAGTGTCACATTTGGCGAGAGGATATATTCCAAAACATTCTGAAAATATATTATGAGAATTAACTGCATAGTTACTAGTGATGTTTACCATGGATATTATGCAATTTGCATGCATACAAAATAAGTCCTCACATTCTTTACTTGTGGTACTCTCACACCTGAATGAAAGGCTCATTATACGGCTCATTATGCGGGTCATTGTCTTCTCAGGTGTGAATCACGCCCACACGCATATTGCCTTTCCAAACAAAACGTGTCTTACTGTCACGTACTGCTCAGAGACACGAAGTAGGAGATCCAAATGCAGCTTTATTGGCTGGGGCAATCCAGAGGCGTAATCCAATGTACAGGCTAGGGTCATACACAGGCAGGCAGTCAAAACAAACAAAACAAACAAAACAGGCAGGGACCAGAGGCAAGAGAGTAATCCAGGGAACAGGGCAAGATATCAAAAGAACCAAGAAACAAGAAAACCAGGGAAACGCTCAGAAATGCAGTGTAACACTTAACAAGACTTCGCAGTGAGGGTGAGAATGTGTGAGACATAAATAGTCCATAGAATGAGGATCAGGTGTGACTGTAATCAGGAACAGTGCAGGTGAATAATGCAGTGCAGGTGTATGAAGTAATCAGTCCAGGTAGATGCAGGATGGGAAATGTAGTCTGTGAGTGAATATGATAGTCTTATGTGGAGTGCCCTCTGGTGGCTCTCAAGGGCACTCCAGCTGGTGACCGTTACATAGCCCCCCCTTTAAGGAGCGGATTCCAGACGCTCCTGAAACTGTCCAGGAGGGAGGTGGAGCGGAGGCGGACCCGGGGGCGGGATGGAGGGCCAGGCCCGTGCAGCAGAAGAGGACCTGAAAACTCCGGCAGTGCGGAAGGCCAGGGCGGAGCAGGCTGTGCAGGCGGCCAGGGCGGAGCAGGCTGTGCAGGCGACCAGGGCGGAGCAGGCTGTGCAGGCGGCCAGGGCGGAGCAGGCTGTGCAGGCGGCCAGGGCGGAGCAGGCTGTGCAGGCGGCCAGGGCGGAGCAGGCTGTGCAGGCGGCCAGGGCGGAGCAGGCTGTGCAGGCGACCAGGGCGGAGCAGGCTGTGCAGGCGACCAGGGCGGAGCAGGCTGTGCAGGCGGCCAGGGCAGAGCAGGCGGCCAGGGCGGAGCAGGCTGTGCAGGCGACCCTTCAGGCGGCCAGGGCGGAGACGACCCTTCAGGCGGCCAGGGCGGAGTCAACCCTTCAGGCGGCCGGGGCGGAGACGACCCTTCAGGCGGCCAGGGCACAGGAACAGACACCGGCTCAGGAACAGGAACAGACACCGGCTCAGGAACAGACACCGGCTCAGGGACAGGCTCCGGCTCAGGAACAGACAGCGTGACAGCGGCCATCTCTGTTGAGGGCTCAGGTTCAGGCGTGTCGGCGGCTATTTCTGCTGAGAGCTCAGTCGACGTGGCAGTGGCCATTTTGTCCAGAGACACTGGCTCGGTGGCGGCCATCTTGTCCGAAGACACAGGCGTGGAGTCGGCCATCTTGTCCGAAGACACAGGCGTGGAGTCGGCCATCTTGTCCGAAGACACAGGCGTGGAGTCAGCCATCTTGTCCGAAGACACAGGCGTGGAGTCGGCCATCTTGTCCGAAGACACAGGCGTGGATTCGGCCATCTTGTCCGAAGACACAGGCGTAGAAAAAGGAACAGATTCAGGCTCAGGAACAGATTCAGTCTCGGCGGGACGAGACTCTTGACGGGCGGACGTGACGTGAAGCTCAGTCTCTGGATCGGCTGACGTGACGTGAAGCTCAGTCTCTG
Organism: Squalius cephalus; assembly: GCA_022829025.1. NCBI lineage: Eukaryota > Metazoa > Chordata > Actinopteri > Cypriniformes > Leuciscidae > Squalius > Squalius cephalus. Next base: position 2,778,883 of record CM040793.1, read on the forward strand.
GATCGGCAGAAGTGACGTGAAGCTCAGTCTCTGGATCGGCAGAAGTGACGTGAAGCTCAGTCTCTGGATCGGCAGAAGTGACGTGAAGCTCAGTCTCTGGATCGGCAGAAGTGACGTGAAGCTCAGTCTCTGGATCGGCAGAAGTGACGTGAAGCTCAGTCTCTTGACGGGCGGACGTGACGTGAAGCTCAGTCTCTGGATCGGCAGAAGTGACGTGAACAGTCTCTGGATCGCCAGACGTGACGTGAACAGTCTCTGGATCGGCAGACGAGACGTGAACGACGTGAACAGTCTCTGGATCGGCAGACGTGACGTGAAGCTCAGTCTCTGGATCGGCAGAAGTGACGTGAACAGTCTCTGGATCGGCAGAAGTGACGTGAACAGTCTCTGGATCGGCAGAAGTGACGTGAACAGTCTCTGGATCGGCAGACGTGACGTGAACAGTCTCTGGATCGGCAGACGTGACGTGAACAGTCTCTGGATCAGGATCAGCGCGCTCTTAGCTTGACGGGACCAGCGGCGACGAGGGCTTTGAGCTGGGTAGGACCAGCGGCGAAGAGGACTCTGAACTGGACGGAACCAGCGACAAAGAGGGCTCTGAGCTGGGCAGGACCAGCGGCGAAGAGGGCTTTGAACTGGACAGGACCAGCGATGAAGAGGGCTCTGTGCTGGACGGGACCAGCGGTGAAGGCTCTGTGCTGGACGGGACCAGCGGTGAAGAAGGCTCTGTGCTGGACGGGACCAGCGGTGAAGAGAGCTCCGTGCTGGACGGAACCAGCGGTGAAGAGGGCTCTGGCTCGGTGGGCATGTCGCTTGCTGTCTCAGGGGCGGCGGGCACGACGCATACTGCCTTGGCTTCGGCAGATCTGGCGTAAAGCGTGGGCTTGGCTGGACTGGCGTGAAGTGCAGGCTCAGCTGAACTGGCGTGAAGTGCGGGCTCAACCTCGCCCACTATGAAGGGAGACCCACAAAATAGCAAAACAAAATCTATATATTGAACCAGAGTCCATCTTGGGTCAGCCTCAGGCAAATAAAAACTCACGTCCTGATCCAGTCCCATCCAAAAGCAATCCTTGAGTTCCCCGTCGTCCAGCGGGGCCAGGTGGCAACAAGCCACAAACTCACCCACATAGTCCTCTATGGGGCGACCATCCTGGAAGATGGAGCAGAGTTTAGTTACTGGGTCCATGTTGTCATTGCTGCTGGATCTGGGTATGGCGAAGTCTTCTGTCACGTACTGCTCAGAGACACGAAGTAGGAGATCCAAATGCAGCTTTATTGGCTGGGGCAATCCAGAGGCGTAATCCAATGTACAGGCTAGGGTCATACACAGGCAGGCAGTCAAAACAAACAAAACAAACAAAACAAACAAAACAAACAAAACAGGCAGGGACCAGAGGGAAGAGAGTAATCCAGGGAACAGGGCAAGATATCAAAAGAACCAAGAAACAAGAAAACCAGGGAAACACTCAGAAATGCAGTGTAACACTTAACAAGACTTCGCAGTGAGGGTGAGAATGTGTGAGACATAAATAGTCCATAGAATGAGGATCAGGTGTGACTGTAATCAGGAACAGTGCAGGTGAATAATGCAGTGCAGGTGTATGAAGTAATCAGTCCAGGTAGATGCAGGATGGGAAATGTAGTCTGTGAGTGAATATGATAGTCTTATGTGGAGTGCCCTCTGGTGGCTCTCAAGGGCACTCCAGCTGGTGACCGTTACACTTACAAAGTTTAAATCAATGTATTGTTTTATGTGAATGATTAGGCAGGATGATTTTCAGATCATTTTGAAGCAAAAACTCTAAGCGACCAAACCCATTAGTCAAAAGTCTTATTGGCACATATTTAGTATGTGTTTTGTGGCCCTATTTCAGAAACTTTCGTTTTTAGTTTTTTTTCAATAACCATGCATAAACATTATTCTCTCAAAAATACAAATATGTACATACATGTTGCTCACATATTATGGTAGCCCTGTTTGTGCTAAATAGAGTGTAATTACACCTTTGCCATTAATATGTTTATAAGCAACTGAAAAAAGCACAAATGTCAGGGCATGTCAGAACACCTCAAGAACCCCCAAAACACCTCAGACCCCAGAGGGTTAACAGTTCACATGAAACTTTAAAAAGAAAGGGAAATACAATATAAATTTGCACACTTTGACTATTGTATGGACAGTTAGCTCCTGCTGCTACGGTTCACAATCAATGGTTAATTGGTTCAGTTTAGCTATAAAATACATCCAATAGAATAAAAATTGTTCACAAAATAAATCACAAAGATGTTGTAAACATACCTCGAGATCTTTGTGGTTAGCCTTGATGTGCAGTTTGAGGTTTGTTGTGTTTTTTTCCTGCAATTTTGAATCCACTTCCCTTCCCTTATGTTAGAATCAGACATTAGATTTTTTTCCCGCCTTGATATACAGAAAATGGGCCCAAATATCAGGTCTTGGCATATTTCAAGCACGGTCATCTTTAATTTGCTATGACAGCAACAGCACTAGGGCAAAAGAGAAGACCTGATATTTGGGCCCCCCATTTTCTGTAAATCGAAGCGGAAAAAAAGGGAAGGGAAGTGGATTTGCGGAAGTTATTTTTTTCAAGTTCAGAACGCATTTCTCTATATGGCTCTGAGAATACTATACCGCTCTCTGAACTTGAAAAAAAAAAAACAACAACTTCCGCTCATGCCATAGATGAACAGCGGATTGAAGCGGATTGTAACAAAAATAAATGTTGACGAAAATAAAGAGATTTATGGTTAGGTTTTTATAGTCATTATAGTCTCGTATTTTTTCGTCAACCATATTGCATGTTGATTTAGTCACTTTAATCGTTTAATGACTTGGTGCCATCTCGTCTTCGTCTTGTCTTATTCGTAGAAAAAAGGTCGCCAACGAATATTTTTCGCCATATTTTCGTTAGCGAAATGAACACTAGTTAATTCTACGACCTGCCTTCTGCCATATTTACTCAACTGTTTGTTTATGCTCCTCTGCTGCATCATTACAATAGAACGTTACTGTAAACTTTTTCAATACATGTCACATTTATTTATATAAATAGTTAATTGTAGCAGTATTGAACATTAAATACAACGCTTTTCTGTGGTATTTACACAGGAGGGTACATTCAAAACATCACTTGCCAAAGCTTAGCTGTAATTTTGTTTTTTTATTTGGCATATTAATCTGGTGTAACAATAACTCAGGATTAATTGTACCCAAAAGCAGTGAATATCTCAGATAAAACAGATAATAAATAAACGGATGATTAAATCCAATATTTTACTAAACATTCACATTCTTGCACAACTCTCAAACTTCACTTACCCAAAACAAATACATCATCCCTTAACAAAGGATGAGGAAATCATGACGGTATAAATGCACAGTAACTATAAAGACATAAAGACAAGACTGTGGAAATAGTGAGAGACTTCTGCTACCTTCTGAAAGCTAGTGAGACTTTGCATTTGCCAAGTAAACCTCTTAAATGAGTGAATAATGTGTTTAGTTAGTTAGGTGGTAATGTTTTTTTTTTTTTTGAAACACAAGTCTGTTCAGTGGCGTTGCTCTTCTGGTACTTCTTTTGGAAGACATTCCCATTGGACTGGGTTCTCCATGAAAGTTTAGCATATTGTGCCAAACCCTTCTCCTTCAGTATCTGCTCCATCTGAAGAACAGAACGAGACTTTGAAATGGTATTAGCCTACTGTTGGCTTTCTCCATTGCATTTGCAATAGTATGTAATCCCTATTCTTGTTCATTCTCTTGCAAATTAGAAACAGTTCCAGGTGAGTTTCTCTATGGTGACGTGTGTGTGTGTGTGTGTGTGTGAGAGAGACTCACCTTCTCTAAAATATGTTTCATCACTGCAGGATCATTCATATTTTGACCTGATTTCACCTCTACTCTCACTATCTGTCTCTTCCTCTCTGTGGGACACACACACACACACACACACACACACACACACACACACACACACACACTGATGAAGCATTCAGAGTCATAAAGAATCATGTACAATCAATTTTACAGTAGTAGAGGAAAACAGCTTGAATGAAATGACTCCATTAATAAAAAATGTCTCGTAATCCTTTAGATCACAGCCTGCAAAGTACAGCGCAATTAAAACAAATTTACAGTGTAACTTTTGGTAATTATAGTGTACCTATATAGTACTGACATGTTAGTGTAAGGAAACAATATGTAAAGTTTGGGGAATAAAGGGGTATCAACTAGGAGAATTAACTAATTATTTATACTGTAATTGTTTTAGAACCAATGGGAACTTATTCTACTATTATGATACAACAATCTTACATTTGGGATCTATCAATAAATAAATAAATAAACTGTATAAATGCACAGATATGTACCCTGTAATTTTAAAAAAGCCTTTACAGTATGTATTGGTACACTATTATTTAAAAAAATGGTACGCAGTACATGTTCTCGCTTAATTGCTCCCAAATGTAAGATAATGTATCTACTAATGTCATAATAGTAGAACCCATTGGTTCTAAAATACTTACAGTTTAAATAATGTATTAATTCTCCTGGTTGTTACCCCTTTATTCCCTTTATTCCCCAAATGTTACATATTGTTCCCTTATACTTACATGTAAGTACTTTATAGGTACACTATAATTACCGAAAGTTACGCTGTACATTTGTCTTAATTACACGGTACTTACCGGGCTGTAATCTAAAGCTTTACCAAATGTATATGATTTACAAAAACCCTGAGCTTATGTCTAAGATTTTGCTCAATCAAACTGTGTTCGCACTTTTCTTTTAAGCATTAAGGATGACCAATAAAACACAAACTAAGTAAAAAAAAAAAAATAAATAAATAAAAAAAAAAAAATATATATATATATATATTTTTAAATAGACATTATTTAAAACATTATAATAAAATTTGACCAGCAGGTCAGAAAAAAATCAAATAAATCAAAAAGCAAAAGAATGTATAAACATTAAATAAAAACTCACCAATGTAACATGCAAAAGGAGCATAGTCTTCACAGTTGCGGTCATACCAGTAGCCATCATAAACATTAACACATAACTGAGCATTCGGTTGTCCGGATTTCCACTTTCTGAATGAGGAGCTTCTCTGATCTGACCAAATAAAGTCGCCATCACCTTTAGTCCGATGTAGTCCAAGCCAAACATTTCCCATTCCTGCAGTTTCCAGCAGCTCATTGTGATCCGCCTGGTCACGAATGGTGATGAGATCAGTGTAACGCTGTCTACAGTACTTCTGTGCATCCGTCCAGTTCACAGACACTGGCACATAGACATACTCATGAAGCTGTGAGAATGTCATGTGCAACAGAGCTGAAGAAAAAAACAATAATGCTGGAGAACACATGTATATTGTATGTGGTATAACTATGTCATTGTGCTGTAAAACATTGTCAAATGTATGGCTTTTAATAAGTAAAAACTGTGAAGCACCATAACATTTACAGTGCAAAACCACAAAAGGTGCAAAACCACAAAAGGACATTTTCAGAAGTGTCTGTGTGACACTTCACATATGATTATATTTTATTTAAATAGTATTGTTTATTATTTTTGTTATCAGTAAATGTACATTAGGTATTTTGTGTTACACTTTAACTTATTTAGTTTTAATATTAACTGCATTACTTTAGTGTTGTGTGTTTTTTCAACACGATCTCATGAAAATGCGTATCTATGGCACGAATTATAGTTTTTACTATTATATGATGCTCACCGGCTATATATGAGCAATGGCCATGTTTTAAGTTCAGGCCACTTATAAGGCACTTAAAATCCAAAGACATGCATCATAGGTGAATTGGAGACACTTTATTTCACTTAGGTGTGTATATCTGTGAGTGTTAGCCCTGGGATGGTCTGGCCATCCATTTAGGGTGTTTCCCTGCCTTCAGCCTGAGATGCTGGGATATGCACCGGCATCCTTGTAACCCTATCGGACAAGCGGTTTGGAAGGTATGGAAGGTAAAGTAGATTGCTATGTTAGCATTGTATCACTTAATGAAATATATGGTTATTTAAGTTAAGTTGTGAAATATGCAGATCTACATGTCACCGTAATACCTGAAATACCCCCCCCCCCCCTCCCTTCCTCTCCCACCCCCCGACCGCCACACACAAAAGATTGTACCACAAAAGTTTGGCAATCAACATAAATTAGGAATTAAACATCTACATAAACTAACCTGACAAAAGCAGCAAGAGTAAATCAGTCCTCATGATGAGTGATTAACCTATGAGAAAAACAAATTTATTAAACTGATACCAGACTAATCAAACGTCTGGATATTATCAACCCCCTAAATATTTAGACGAAACCCCATTGACACAGAGCCGTAGTTCACTGACAAGCTGAGCCATATCGCATTAATTATCTATTAATTATCTTAATGCTGCGGAATAGTGCTGACCATCACGAAAAGAGAGAGAGAGAGAGAGAGAGAGAGAGAGAGAGAGAGAGAGAGAATGCACATAGTAGCTACTTACATCTACTGTGTTTACGGGAATACTCGACTTGGCATTTTTTAAAATTTCTGTGTTTATTTGGCAGTTTAGGCGCGCAACCGAAGACAAAGCGCTTGTCCATGTTGCGCTCGGAGCGCGCGCACAGTATCCGACTTATCGCGCTTTTAATATTTATTTTCAATATAAAGCACATCCTGCTCTTTTCTTTCTCATTCATTCATGTTTTGTTATTAATAACTTTAAACAGAATCGTCAACTGAAATCTGCACGGATTATCAACAATACGACACATTTATAATATATAAAGTGTCTGCGGCAAAAGTGAAAGTACCAGCGGCCAGCGGGTGAAATGTTTCGAAATGTCTCTTTGCACAGCAAAGCACCCGTTTCAATAAAAGGATATATTAAAGTTTATATAGCCTACTTTTACATTTTCGCTGCTGTTCTAAAATGATTTTCGCCATTACCTTAAACAAACTGCAGCTGCTTGAATCCCAGTGCTGGAGGCTGTAGGTTAACTTACCACAGAAATGTAAGCGGTTAGTTGATTGCTGTGGTGACTCGAGACACTCGCAAACAGCACTGAACACACACTTTTGCCGGTACAAATTTGGTGGCTCTCCATCGTAATGTCGGTCAGCCATCACGATGGACGATGATATCGTCCATCGGCACAACCCTATCGCGGACGTATCGCCTGCGATAATTAATGCGATATGGCTCAGCTTGTCAGTTAACTACGGCTCTTTGTAGTGAATGCCGCTCCATCTGAAAGCAGGTGATGGCGATTTACTACTAATCAAGGAACCGGCTTTACTGACGAGATGTGCCTAACAATGTCATGCGATATATCGCCCAGCCCTAGTGTCTGGATTATCGCTGTTGCTTTTCCTGAAAGACACGTTATCAGAGGTGCCTGGGCTGAGCACGAGCCGAACGTTACAGCGCTGCGAGTGAGTTACCCTTTTCATTGTGGTGGACTGTGAGGTAAAGATACTGTGCGTCTGACAGGTACTCCACCACTCTTCCTCTTACAAACTATTCATTCACTCGCCCCCAACCACGGAAAAGACGCTACAAACTGTGATCATCTACGCACATACACACACACACACACACACACACACACACAGACACACTTAACCACTCACTAACGAACGCTAACATTTCTGAGGTGGTTTGTTTACGAACTGTTAGAAAAGTTTACAATACACATTGAGTTATTGCTTTTACGTGATATGAGTTAAACCAAAGACCTTTATTGTTTTATTTTATTTTGTGGGCCTCAATACATGAAATGTTTAAAACTGATGAAATTGATATTACATTTATTACAGTGTTGATGGAATACTTTGTTTCATTATGATTCATGATGATTCTGTGAAAAATATGTTCTAATTTCTTTTGACATTGTTTTTGTTGAAAAAAGAAAAAAAAACTAAAAGAATTAAGACAGGCCTAAGACTAAAAAATAAATCTTTTTTTTAATTTTTATGTTGAATTGGTTGGGTAATTGTGTACCGTTCTGTAACGAATGATAGGTTAATTCCATTGCACCGTCACAACTGATTCAATATTTCTGTCCCTGCGTTACATACTTTAAAATGTGTTTATATTGCTAAATCACAAACAGGCCAATTACAGTGATTTACACTTAAACATTTCTGTAAAATAACAGCCAAATAAATTCTGACAGTAAACTACTGTTTTCCATTAAAACAGTAATATGCAGTAGAAAACAATGAATTCTGGGTATTGTTTGTAATTTTCGAGCAAATAGCTTACAGGAATATACTATGAATTAACAGTGCTCAGTCGACACTCAGAGGTTGTGTTCCAAATCACACCATATACCCTCATTTTTCCCTACATTAGTTCACTAATATAGTCCACTTGAGAGAGTGAATGAAAATTTGTGAATTTAGACACTGATGAACACCTGCTGTTAACAAGCTGAATTACTGAAGGTTAAAGGTGTGAGATGAAAAAACACAAATTGAAACGTAATTTTAACAGTAATAAACTGTAAATTAATTTGGCAACAAACTGTAATGGTATGGCAACCCTGCTGCCAGTAGATTACTGTAAAATCAAGGGGAAAAAATTGCAATGAACTGTAAAACCTAACAGTCAAATTTACTAAATGAAACAAATTAATTTCACTGAATTAGTAGTGAAAGTTAATAGAAAAAAAGTCACTACCTGATCAGGAGAGTAAATGGGAGTAAACTCAAGTGTTGTTTTATAGAAGAGTTATGTTAGTGTTTAATGTAAATTGAACTGAAATTAAATTATCAGTACACCAAACTGACAACTACAGCTGCCATTATTTACAGCACAATTTCTTACAACCACTCTTCAAAATGACCAAATTAAAACACATTTTAAACATCCAGCAGAACTGCTTCCATTTCCCTTTCAGAGAAACATGCAATGTGTTCAGGATCCAAATCCAAAAAAAACTCTTTCAATTTGAAGAACAGCTTCAAAACTTCAGTATAATCAAAAGAATGTTTGTCTGTTCCCTCAAATCTCAACTTTAACCTCAATAATTACAGATTAGGATAAGAAGAGCTTCTTCAAAGAACAGCATCTTCAACACATTGAACAAATAAACATGATGATCATTACCTGCAGCAGTGGACAGACTGGAGGTTGATGGCGACTGATTCAGTATTCTTATCAGTTTTTACTTAAGTTATCTTTAATGCAAAACCTGTTGTCTGTCACAGATGCAAAATCTTTCAGTATGGAGACACTAATTTCCATTTGAACTTTACTACAACATGAGGCTCTTCATTCAAATGGCCATGCATTTACATGGAAAATATCCAGTGACTTCTTGTAGTACGTATATCTTAAATGGCAACCATTAACAAACTCAAACTCCTCCTTAATGAAAATGCATAGGATTTATATGTGTATGTATGTATATATATATATATGTATATATATATTGTTGTGTGAAACATGCAATTTGTCCTTTTATGACTCATATAAATAGGCTTGTATTGTCTATAATAAAATCTTCATATAGAGGAAAACACTGTAAAAGATTTCTTATAAGGGAAATCTTCATATAGAGTAAAACCATTATTACTGGTTTATAGAAAAGACACTGAGACATGTTTTTATTTGAAATTGTTTTATTGGTTTATAGAAAAGACACTGAGACATGTTTTACTTGAAATCGTTTATTGAAGTAATACAATACTGAAATGAATGAAATGTATCCTGTGTTTTGAGCATTTATTAAAGGAAGTAATAGGCTAGATAGAAATAAAACTATGTATTAGAAACCATATATTTAGTGAAATGAAAGAAAAAGTATTACCTGGTTGTTGTATTCTAGACCAAGAAGAGAAGACGGCTGAGGGTCCGAGCTCGTAAGAGGAAAACAAGGCCAAGGAAGGCGTCTTTTATGGAAGTTGTAAAAAGACTGAAGGAGTTGACAATTGTTCCAGACCTGGGATTGGATAAATTGTCTATATGTGATTGAATATGTAATGAAGGGGTGTGATGAAATGAATTATAAAAAGTACAGTGAGACATATGAGAGGCAGACGCTGTGAAGGAAGACGGCCTCTCCCTTGTTTGATGATCCAAGCCTGACACCTGCTGGCGAAGCTTGCGAACTGATAACTCTTGAATTTCACTTTGATTTTTGATATTATATGTAAAACAATTGTGATTGTAATAATAAACTACTAATAATTGATAGAAAAAGAACCAACTTGCCACAAGTCTCTGCTTTATGAGAAAGTTGAGCTGAACTAAACCCCGGAGAAGTCTTTCTTCTAAGTTGTGAGTATGGACATTCAAATACTTATTATTTAGAATGAATTCGACTTACTTTACCTTAACCTGAGAATAATTAAAATAAGGTAGAAGGTGTGGACACCATAAAACAATATGTATGTATATATGTATATATGTATGTATATATATATATATATATATATATATATATATGTATATGTATATATATATATATATATATATATATATATATATATATATATGTATGTATGTGTATATATATATATATATATATACATATTTATATATTGTCACGATCACAGACTCCATGACCTCCCTCTCTGGCCGCCAGAGGGCGCCCTCGCCTGAATACTGACTTTCCGATACGAACTCCAATTCCCATGATACAGCATTCCTGGACTGATCCCGCATCCACCTGCAATCACTGATCACACACGCACCTGCATCTCGTTCCCTACCCACATAAAAACTACACTCACATTGCAACCAGTGCAAAGTCTTGTTTTACTGCTGAGAGCAATTTGTTTCTCCCGTGTTTTGCCTGCTGTTTGACCCTTTCTGTACTGATCTTCTCGTTGCCTGCTGCCTGCTCATTGACCCACTGCCTTGTATCTGGAGTCTGTCTCCCTTGCTGCCAGCTTCTGAACCCTTGCCTGTTTTCAACTACGTTTGTGCCTGCTCTGCCCTATTGACCTTGCCCGTGCCTGACCTTTGCCTGTCGACCATTCTCCTAAATAAAACTTGTTGCAAAATGGACCTGACTGATTCTGATGATTAGGGCTGAACGATTAATCGCAACAAAACCGCACGCGATTTGCGATTATCTTATGCGCAGCTTGTCAGTGGAGTGCGGCTGACTGGTAGTAAATACTGCCCCATTTGAACGCCAGAGGGTGCTCTCACGCAAACACGCTAAATATGCCCAGCTGCAGAAGTACAATAATGGCGCATCATTCCAGGAAATCCCTATCGCTGTAGCTGAATAAACAGAAGATTGAAACGCTTTGATTAAACATGACTTATAAATACATGACTGCCTTATTCTGTGTAAGAAGCACATCATCTCACAGAAGGAGGAGCTCAGCTGTCGTTATGAAGTGAGTTTGGAGTAAATGCATGTTATTAAATGTTGTCTGTTCTTGGACGAGGTTCATAAATGCTTCTCATGTTTTGGAAAGATGTTTGACGCATGTTGTTTTTTCAAATGCACGTTATAAGTGACTCAAACTCACAGTGCTTTAAGATGGAGCAGCGTTTACAGAGCCGTACATCAATGACAAACTGCGCATAAAAAATAATCGCAGCCTTTGCGATTTCAAAATCGCGATAAGCCATCTCCATTTAAGTGCAATTACATGGAAAGTGTGATTAATCGTTCAGCCCTACTGATGATTCGCAACATATATATATATATATATATTATATATATATACAGTATATACATAAATTCCGTATACATCAGGCATCAATTTACTGTACATATGAATGTTCGTGGCCTTGATAGAATGAGTACAGCAGGATAATGTCAGTGAGATATCAATACCTCACTCATCTCCTGTACCATGTCCTTTCTATTCATCCTGTAGAAACTATTGGAGGTCAATAGGAGTGAGGTAAATCTGAGGTAAAGGTTCATGACAACAATGTATTAAAAAATCAAAATGATCCCTGTTCACACAGATCAGCAAAAATGACTGTATTATGCTGCCAGGCCAGTGGTTGGTGATGCCACTCAAGAAACACCCGTGAACATGTCATATGCATGTTGTTACCATTTTTAACAAATTACCTTTTTTGTTGTTTACACAGAGATATTAAAGCCATCGTTTTAAAACCCCTTTTTCAAAAGCTTGTATTTTCAGGCCCCAGAAACACTGTTGTCGTGTAAATGAACGGCCAAAATGCATAAAAAGTTTTCTGTTTTCAGTTGAAAACGGTGTCGTGTAAAACAGACCCTGAGAGGTCAGAACTAATCAACAACTAGAAAACTTACCATGAAACTCAGGCATGATCAAAACAGAGAAACAGACCAAAAACACAACCCAATCCCAGTCCCGATTCTCTGGAACTTAAGTTAATGCTCAAGGATTGGAAACGGTTGGAGTTGAGAAATGGTCTCCTCTACAGAACCCGCCGATCAGAAGACGACACCACTTATCAGTTTGTGGCTCCCGAGCTCCTAAGGTCCTCTATTCTTACATGCCTCCACGACGATATGGGGCATATGGGTCTGGAAAGAACTCTCAACTTGGTCCGATCAAGATTTTATTGGCCTAAGATGGCTACTGATGTGGAGAAAAAGATCAAGTCTGATTTGGAGAAAAAGATCAAGACGTTGTGTAAGAAGAAAAACACCACCTGAAAAATCAGCACCTCTTGTGAATATCCAGACAACCCGTCCCATGGAACTGGTATGCATGGACTTTTTATCTTTGGAGCCTGACAGTCGCAACACCAAAGACATCTTGGTCATAACAGATCACTTTACCAAGTATGCTGTTGCCATACCAACCAAAGACCAGAAGGCTACAACAGTTGCAAAGTGTCTTTGGGAGCAGTATTTGGTGCACTACGGGTTTCCAGAGCGTCTGCTCAGTGATCAGGGCAGGGATTTTGAGTCTCAACTCATCAAAGAGCTCTGTAGCCTAGCCAGCATTACTAAAGTACGCACAAGTCCCTATCATCCGAGGGGAAACCCGGTCGAACGATTCAACCGAACACTGCTAGACATGTTAGGAACCTTGAGAGAAAAGGATAAAAATCACTGGTGTGACTATGTAAAACCCCTAACTCATGCCTATAATTGCACCAAGAACGAGGTTACCGGCTTCAGTCCATATGAGTTGCTGTTCGGGTGCCAGCCAAGGTTACCAGTAGATATTGCCTCTAGCTTACCTGTTAAAGATGGTGCTCCTAAATCTCACTCCCAGTATGTGAGAAACCTGAAAGCACGCCTTGAGGAGAATTATCAGATCGCCACCAGGAATTCACAAAAGGTTGCTGAGAGAAACAAACGTCGCTTTGACAAAGCAGTAAGAGAATCAACGCTAGAGGAAGGTGACCAAGTATTAGTAAGGAACTTGCGGTTGAGAAACAAACACAAGCTTGCGGATAAGTGGGAGGCCACTACTGTATGTACGAAGTTCTGAAAAAGATGGGCGACTTACCTGTGTACACAGTACACCCCATGAACGTAGATGGTCCCAGTCGCACCCTACATAGGGATCTCCTACTCCCTTGTGGTGACTTATCCGAAACAGAGGTGACGGAAGGGCCCGAACCAAAGGCCCGCCGGCCAAGAACTAGGCATAGTCAAACTCAACCACTTGAGGAGCACTCAGGGTCTGAGGATGATTCACCCTTTTGTCCTACCCAGCTGTCTGTCATTCCTGAGGAAAGGTTCTTTCAGGTGTATGAAATTCCCAGGTGGCAGCAAACCACTGTAACTCCAGCCGCAGGGGGTAACAATTTACCAGCCATGCCAATGACCTCCTCAAACTCCCAGCCTCAGTATGAGCCTCTTGTAGTCCCCCTGAGTCACCTGCAGAACCTGTTGGGACACCTCCTGAGATGATTGAAGGAAATGAGCCAGAGATTATGGATGAGCAAACCGCTACCGGGAAATATGTAACTTCACCGGGCGTGACGAATGTAATTCCAGCGGTTATTGAGTACGACAGTGATGTTTCTCCTGTTAGTCCAGAGGACCCTGGAAATGGAGAAGCTGTTGATGAAGTTGAGCAAAACGAGTTGCCTCAAACACAAACCTCTGAGACAACTGAAAAAACAGAGAAAAGTGAAAATATTGAGGATGGAGAAACAGATGACCCTACATGCAAATCTGAGAGGTCACGGCGACCACCAGACCGTTTCCAGTACCTTCAATTGGGGAAACCCTTAATATCCCTTGCACAGAGTCTTTTAGAGAGCTTTAACCAAGCATTTGACATCATTGGGGGTAATGATAGTTTCCAAAGGGACCCTATATCCAAGCATGAAGGGACCCATGCAGAGTCAAGGGGGGAGGGTGTAACCCATATGAAACATAGGGCTACTAAAACCATATACAGTGAGGAAAATAAGTATTTGAACACTCTGCTATTTTGCAAGTTCTCCCACTTAGAAATCATGGAGGGGTCTGAAATTGTCATCGTAGGTGCATGTCCACTGTGAGAGACATAATCTAAAAAAAAAATCCAGAAATCACAATGTATGATTTTTTAACTATTTATTTGTATGATACAGCTGCAAACAAGTATTTGAACACCTGAGAAAATCAATGTTAATATTTGGTACAGTAGCCTTTGTTTGCAATTACAGAGGTCAAACGTTTCCTGTAGTTTTTCACCAGGTTTGCACACACTGCAGGAGGGATTTTGGCCCACTCCTCCACACAGATCTTCTCTAGATCAGTCAGGTTTCTGGGCTGTTGCTGAGAAACACGGAGTTTGAGCTCCCTCCAAAGATTCTCTATCGGGTTTAGGTCTGGAGACTGGCTAGGCCACGCCAGAACCTTGATATGCTTCTTACAGAGCCACTCCTTGGTTATCCTGGCTGTGTGCTTCGGATCATTGTCATGTTGGAAGACCCAGCCTCGACCCATCTTCAATGCTCTAACTGAGGGAAGGAGGCGGTTCCCCAAAATCTCGCAATACATGGCCCCGGTCATCCTCTCCTTAATACAGTGCAGTCGACCTGTCCCATGTGCAGAAAAACACCCCCAAAGCATGATGCTACCACCCCCATGCTTCACAGTAGGGATGGTGTTCTTGGGATGGTACTCATCATTCTTCTTCCTCCAAACACGTTTAGTGGAATTATGACCAAAAAGTTCTATTTTGGTCTCATCTGACCACATGACTTTCTCCCATGACTCCTCTGGATCATCCAAATGGTCATTGGCAAACTTAAGACGGGCCTTGACATGTGCTGGTTTAAGCAGGGGAACCTTCCGTGCCATGCATGATTTCAAACCATGACGTCTTAGTGTATTACCAACAGTAACCTTGGAAACGGTGGTCCCAGCTCTTTTCAGGTCATTGACCAGCTCCTCCCGTGTAGTTCTGGGCTGATTTCTCACCTTTCTTAGGATCATTGAGACCCCACGAGGTGAGATCTTGCATGGAGCCCCAGTCTGAGGGAGATTGACAGTCATGTTTAGCTTCTTCCATTTTCTAATGATTGCTCCAACAGTGGACCTTTTTTCACCAAGCTGCTTGGCAATTTCCCCGTAGCCCTTTCCAGCCTTGTGGAGGTGTACAATTTTGTCTCTAGTGTCTTTGGACAGCTCTTTGGTCTTGGCCATGTTAGTAGATGGATTCTTACTGATTGTATGGGGTGGACAGGTGTCTTTATGCAGCTAACGACCTCAAACAGGTGCATCTAATTTAGGATGATAAATGGAGTGGAGGTGGACATTTTAAAGGCAGACTAACAGGTCTTTGATGGTCAGCATTCTAGCTGATAGACAGGTGTTCAAATACTTATTTGCAGCTGTATCATACAAATAAATAGTTAAAAAATCATATATTGTGATTTCTGGATTTTTTTTTTTTAGATTATGTCTCTCACAGTGGACATGCACCTACGATGACAATTTCAGACCCCTCCATGATTTCCAAGTGGGAGAACTTGCAAAATAGCAGGGTGTTCAAATACTTATTTTCCTCACTGTATGTTGTTTAGAGGTGTAGTTCTATGTTGTCCCACCAGAGAGTGCAATACACTAGAGCACAGGTGTCAAACTCAGTTCCTGGAGGGCCACAGCCCTACACAGTTTTGTTCCAACCCTGCTTCAACACACACACACCTGCAGTTTTCAAATAAGCCTGAAGGACTTGATTAGCTGATCAGGTGTGTTTAATTAGGGTTGAAGCTAAACTCTGCAGGGCTTTGGCCCTCCAGGAACTGAATTTGACACCCCTGCACTAGAGCATTATAAACAGACTGTATCAGGATTGGTAGAGAGTGTTACGTGCAGTTTTCATGTCTTGGTAGATCTCTTCCTGAAACGTCCTGAAATCGCGTGTAAGCTGTGAACAATTGCTGTAGAGCATCAACTGTGAGCATGAGAGGAGCAGCCTCAGTCAGGATGTTGCTGTTTGAAACTCCGGTTGTTGGTTTTTTGTTATTTTGACTACTACGAGAGAAATAGACGAATCAAAGATGGCGAGCCCAGCCCAGAGTGACGGTGGATGGTTGTGAGAACGGTGTGGCCAGCCGTGGGACCAGCCACCGAGGACGTCGGACTAGTTTCGTTCAGACAGGATACAGATACCGACTTTATACACACACACAAAAGGACCAGGAACTGAACTCTGAACTCAATTTCATACTCCTCAACTTAAAGGAGCACTGAGCTGAAGTGTCAGCTCACACAGACAATTTATTTTCTTTTATTATTGAAAGAGCTCTATTTTTTTTATTTTTTTTTTTTATTTTATTCTTGGTGCATTAGGCTACAGCACTGTGTTCATTGTTGTGTTCCCTGGGGAAAAAAAACTGTCAACTGTTCAACTCAATAATAACTCTTTTGTGAGTCACTCAAGGCAGACCACACCCCGGACCTAGATAGATGTTAGTTGCCCTATTCTGGTATTGGTTAGCACTAGGGGGCGCTACAATTATCTCCCCTCAAGAACAATTGCAGTGCTTTATATCTTAACTCTTTCCCCGCCATTGACAGAATTTTCCAGCTTTCCGTGTTTTCACCGTTATAAGGTAGGCTATGACACATTTTCTAAAAGAGTACAGAATTGGATTAAAACAGAGGCGAAAAGAAGCAGAAACAAGAGATAGCATATGTAAGAATATGCATATGTAAATAATGCAATCATCAACATTAAACAACACATAAATCAGAACTGCCTAACATTACCGAATGAAATGTCGACCCAGGAAGAGGTATGGGACTGTGAAGCTTTGAGGTGTTGATGGACTCGATCTACTCCATGTTTTGATCATCATTCTGTATCTTATCCAGACGTAGTCTTTGACAAAAAAACTTGATTTTTCTCTGCTTTTTGTATAAAATTTTCATAATATGTTGTTAAAAAGAATGCATTAATCAAGAATAAAGTTGTTTTTTCTTTATTTTGTTTTTTTTTCTTTATTTATCTTTATTTTATTTTTTTTAGTTCTTTACTTTTGATATAATGTCTATTCTGATATTAAAACAATAAAATATTCTAGGGGCCATGAAAGTTTTGTGAAATTACCCCCCCCCCCCCCCAAAAAAAAAAAAAAAAAAAAAAAAAAAACTGGTGCTGGCTGGAAACTTAAAAAAAAAAAAAAAAAAAAATGCTGGTAGGGAAAGAGTTAAAGGATGGAGAAGCTCTGGTGTCCAAAGTTAAGGTCAGCAATGGAAAAAGCATGATCACCTTTAGGTGTCGTGCGTGCCAGTGGTTTAGTCTGCTGATTTGACACTTATTTGTTTGTCTGTGTTATTGAAACCTAATCTGTGAGGTCTGTGTAAACTGACAGTGGTCAAACACACTGAACATCTGTGCTGAACACAAGATGTGTGCTGCAGTTCTTTACAGTTCATGAATCCTACATGAAATAAAGATGTACACAATAACAACTGCAGAAAATTCACATTGATTCAACAGACATTAGGACGAGGTGGTAACACTTTACAATAAGCTTCATTAGTTAACATTAGTTAATGTATTAACTAACATTAACTAACAGTGATCAATACAGTTGTTACTAGATAATCTTTGTTAATGTTAGTTAATTCAAATAAAGCTGTTCATTGTTTGTTCATGTTAGTTCACAGTGAATTAACTAATGTTAAGAAATACAACCTTTGATTTTAATAATGTATTAGTAAATGTTGAAATTAATATTAACTAATATTACTAAATGCTGTAGAAGTATTGTTCATTCTTAGTTCATGTTACCTAAGGTAGTAAACTAATGTTAACTAATGAACCTTATTGTAAAGTGTTACTGAGAAGGTAAATGCAAATAGTGTTTGCTTGAAGACAGGCGTGTGTGACAGAAGGGAGGAGAGACACGGTTGGTCATGTGATGCACATTTAAACATTGGTATCGCTCTCACTCTCCATCCTAAAAGAAAGACAGACACCTTTAATCAACCATGAAGAAGCTCTTCAAGTGCCTGTGGATCTTACTGGGTAAAGTACAACATACATGCATCTGCTATTTTACAAGATTCACACTAATATTATTTGTGGTTTATACAATCTCCCCGTGTTCAGAATGTTGCTCTGTTTGTAGTTTAGTTTACACTCCTCTCTTTACTGTGGGTTTATAGCATAAATTTTTGAAATTTCTTGCCAAAAAAAAAAATCTAAATATTCTAGATTAGTTGTTGTTTCATACATTCATGCTTGCATGAAGCCATTTTTTAACCAGTAATGAAGTATTATAACAATTAAAAAAAAAGGTTTTCTATGTGAAAATATAGTAAACTATAATTTATTCCGGTGATCAAAGCTGAATTTTCAGCATCATTACTCCAGTCTTCAGTGTCACATGATCCTTCAGTAATCACTCTAATATGATGATTTGATGATTTATGATTATTATTAATGTTGAAAACAGTTGTGCTGCTTCAGATTTGCATGGAAAACGTGATTTTATTTTTCAGGATTCTTTGATGAAAAGAAAGTTTAAAAGAACAGCATTTTTTTTTAAATTGAATCTTTTGTACAAGTATATATGTATTTACTGTCACGTTTGATCAATTTAATGCCTTAGTGATGAATTAAAGTTTTAATTTCTTTAAAAAAAAGTTTTAACGGTGGTATAGATTATGGCTTTGCTTGTGGATCTCTGGGATAGTTTTTCTCAGATTATTAATATATATATATATATATTTTTTTAAATCTACTTTACCAAACAAATCTTATGTTAAATAGATGCTCATTTGTTTATGTAAATGGTCTGACGGTCTTTATGTCTGTGTTTGACACCATATATGTTAATGGTTCCTAATCCCACGTTAGATTACAATATTCTGATGGTTGCAGATTATTATTATTATTGTGTCAGTAGTTTCCTCCAACATGGTCATTATACAGATCAATGTTTTATGTTTCCATTATCATTCAGACTATATTGTGTTAGTGACAATATCAAAGTAAATTAAATACAAATCTGAATGTGATTCAACAAATCCTGGTTCTCTGATACTTACTTGAATCTCGATTCCACAGGGTTTGTATTGATTGAGGAAAGAGCAAATGGTCAAGAAGGTAAAAACCACACATTTTTTTTAACTTTTTTTTTTTTTTTTTTTGGACAAAAATTTAGCCTTTGTCTTTGAATTTTTTTCCAGAGAATGCAGCACTTTGGGGCATAGCTACTCAGTCATCAACTTACTTAGACGCTGTCCCTGAACTTGCTATTGATTCGCGTTGGAACAGTTGGACTCACACTAACACACAGACAGACCCGTGGTGGAGAGTGGATCTACTGAAGGTATACAGAGTGAACAGAGTGACCATCACTAACAGAATCAATTTTGGTTCGAGGATAAACGGGGCAGTGATTCGCGTCGGGAACTTCCTTGATGTTTACAGCAACACTATGTGAGTCTTTCTTTGACTGTTTTGATTAATGTGGCTGAAGATGACCAGAAACTGATAACAGATTATCTCTCTGTCTGTAGATGTGCTGTAATTTCTAGTCTTGCTAACAGTGCCACAGCCACTTTCTCATGCGGCGGGATGGTGGGACGTTATATGGTTGTTCATATTCCTGGAAATCTGAAGACTCTTAGTCTTTCTGAAGTTGGAGTCTATGGGTATTTGGCAGGTAATTCATTGTTTGTGTAGCACTTTTCAAAATTGAAAGTAATAAATAATTTTTATTCCACAGCTCTCTGAAATGCTTGAACCTGATTGGCCAGTCAAGACATGACCATTGTCAGTAGCAGCATTGTATAATGATCGCTCATCCGGCGATACTTTCATGTCTTTGTTTGTTTTTAAATGAAATGGGCGGACTTGAGTAGGCCTACGGTAATATTGTCATAGTGTTATTTTTGTTGCCAGAATGATTGTTTTGGACACGTTAATAAACTGGAAGACTTTTAAGTGTCCGTCATCTTTGGACTGGCGGGGGCAGCCTAGCCAAAGTTTTGAGGTGAAAATGGGAAAAGGAAAATTTATTGTTAATACAATTCTCAGTTATTCATTTTATGTCTCAGAATGTGTATTTCTTAATTGTAATTTCACCACTGTTAGTGTAACCACCAGAGGTGGGTAGAGTACCCAAAAACTGTACTCAAGTAAAAGTACAAGTACTTATAGAAATATTTACTCAAAGTAAAAGTAAAAGTAATAATCTTAATAGTTACTTGAGTAAGAGTAAAAAAGTATCCAATGAAAAAACTACTCAAGTAGCGAGTAACTAGTTACTTCGGATCATATATTATAATATATATATATATATATATATATATATATATATATATGAAGACTTCAGATGCAAAAGCCTCTGAGTGCCATCTGAAACTTTCTTCTAAAACGGAATTTTTGAATTTTTATCAAGCTCGTATATTTAAGTTCAGTAATTTCACTTTAATGACAATTAATAGGTACTTTTCATTGCCATTTAAGTGAAATAACTGAACATAAACATACAATTTCAGATGGTACTTAGAGGCTTTTGCATCTCGTCATACATAAAATTATATTATTTCGATTTTTTATAAATTTAAATGACTATTATTTTCATAAGTAGATTGGCTCTCTTTGCAACAAAAAGCATTATTTCTACCCTCTGTAGCCCGAAAATCATTGCCTGTCCTTTGGTTTGTATAATAGTAACTTATACAACTGGATTATTAGACAATGTCGAAATAAAGTGAATCTGCAGAGTGTTGCATTCAAAGCATGTAACAGTTAATTGACACAGAGAAGAAAGAGTTAAAACTCTTCACATGTGCTCGCGCTCATGACTGCTACTGAACATCTGAACACACACACACAAAAAAAAAAGTACATCGACGGATCTTCTTCTGTCGGTTCTCCAAAATATAATCAAATGTATATTTCTGCAAGCATGTTTAAACTGGTTAACTGTCGACGGCAGGCAAAGGCATTCGTTTTCAAGCCGAGTTCGCACGCCACTGCGCAACAATACACACAATACCGCGGGATGGCGGGTGTTCATAAACTGTGAACAATGGTAGCTTATTTAATGTATAAATTAATGTATATGTCCAAAAAACGGGTAATGTCATACTTTCTAGTAGTGCTATTGTGGCGTAATAATCTGTTTGGTTGTAAAATGTATTACCTGAGTGAAATGATATCGAATGTATCGTCCTGTGGAATCATTCATTCACAGACAGCTTACGAAGATGTTCAACTAATAAAGATCTTCATCGCTGGCAAAAATATGATGCATTTGCAGATTTGCTTTCACTTGACTGTACTGTAGGTCCACGGCCACTTCATCCAACGCTCTTGATGTGCTTAAATCTTCCTGTCACGACTCCGAGTCGAGTGTGAATTGAAATCGCTTCAGACGATTCAGTGCGTGCAGGAACTGAACAGTTCATTCAAACTGATTCGCGAACCGATTTAGACAGATCTGCCAACTTGTTTGATGAAGTCTTTGAACAGAATCGACTCAAAAGAGTGATTCATTTGTGAATTGAGCATCGCTCAAGCCCAGAAAAAAGATACATCGCGCTTGGAATAAACTACGCATTTAACAACACATTGCATTCAAATAAAGTAACGAGAGGAACGTCGCCCAACGTAACGAAGTAAAAGTACAGTTTTTTCATTAGAAATGTACTCGAGTAAAAGTAATAAGTACCCACATTCAAATCTACTCTTAAAAGTAAAAATTTTCCAAAAAAATACTCAAGTAAATGTAACGAAGTAAATGTAGGGGAGCGCGGGGCACAACCTAACGCGGGGTTAGTTGTAACATGCTTGTTTTAAATACTTCCGCACATGCTTGGATGACGGAACTTTGTTTATTTACTAGTTGCCATATCAACACTATAGAAAAAAAAAATCCGCCAAAATTATTTTCTTTTTGGAAGATATCCATAGACATTTATTAAACCATAGCAAAAGTAAATTTCTTACTTAAGTTCATTTTTCATCTCTATTTTTTGTGTTTATTTAAAATAAGACAAATCTGATATTATTTTAATCTCCAAGATGTTATTTAACAGTTGAGATAGTTCTTTAATGCTTCGCTAACTAGCAGAAGACACTAGCCGGGTTTAAATCCCAGTTGTGCAGGCGGGGGCATGTTGTAACACTGTGTTACAATGTGCCCCTATTAGAAATATGCTATTATATTCTATACTTTTATTAATTTTATTGAGAAAACGTGAGAAAAAGGTGAATAAAGACTGAGAGTCAATGTCCAGAAATTACTAATTATTTATTTGTTTTGAACTATGTTGTATAGCTGTGTTTTCATGTGTTCGTAGTCAAAACTCAAAAATGAGTTTCTATTTAATTATTAAAAATTGCCATTATTTTATATGAAAAAGTTTTTTAATTGTATTTTATTTAGAAAATATTTTAGTTTGTTTTGTATATTTTTTTTATTAGATCAGATAACATTTTAAGATGTCATATGTCATGTTACAATGTGCCCCACACATGTTACAATGTACCCCTCCTATGGGGCATGTTGTCACATTTCACTTCCATTCTTTCGGGCTATATCAAGAAAAAAGTATATACTGTATTAATAAAACAAAAACACATAATTGTACTAGACATGTGGGAAATTAATGCGGGGAAAAAATAAATACTCTGAACCATAAGTAGATTTGCACAAACTGAGAAAGTCAAAAAGCGTTAGGTTGTGCCCTGCTCTCCCCTACTTACTACCCACATCTGGTAACCACCTCAAGCAAGTCCATAGCCAGATTCGAAGACTTGTGCCTTCGTTGGTAAAAGAATTAGATAATCACCATTGAGTATTTCACTTTCAGCGATTGTGGGTGTTTAGAAAAGTAACATGGCAGATACGTACAGTAAATTACATGATATTAGTTTGAACTGCTACCGCTGTTGTAACTATGGAGAGAGATATTGAATATTTGATCGCAAACAAATTTACTAAGCTACCATTCAAACAACCGATACAAATTAAAAATGTTAAAAATGAATTAAGAGCCCATGCCTAAGCTGGATATAGGCTATAGAACAGTCAGCTTCACTAAACGGCCGAACTTGCTCTTTTAACACGGACATTTAAAAGGACGGAAGGATGGCTTTTTTGTTTCGTGATAGGCTAGGCTAGGCAATTTTCTTGATGTATGTGTTGTTTTCTATAAATATTCTGTCTATAAGTGACCAAAAAAGCCATTTTAAAGCAGTTAAAAAAAATCTGACCGCTGAAATTTTGTGTGTCTCTTACCCAACACACGCCTCTACTCAAAGCTGCTTGCCAGGAAATGTTTTTCTTTGTGGAAGCTTTGCGTTTATTGTGTGATATAAAGATATATATCACCTAACTTTTCAGTAAGTTTTAACCTTAGCTCACGCAAAGACAGAGAGTCAAAGAGTACACAAAAAGTTACAGAAAATATGTCTGCAATGTTTTGCATATGCGTTGCATAAAGATGGGTCAAGACAGGTTTTTATTCATTTTCTAGGAAATCGGGCAGTAGGAGGAGCTGCTACACAGTCATCAACATCTGGGAGCTGGTTCGCTGAAAAGGCCATTGACAGTAATCGAGGTCTCCAGCAGTTGAACACGGGATGCTCCTCAACCAATAGTCAGACTAACCCGTGGTGGATGCTGGATCTGCGTGATGTTTACCGAGTTAGTAAAGTGGTCGTCACTAACAGACGAGACTGCTGTGCAGAATACATAAACGGAGCGGAGATTCACATTGGAAACTCTTTGGAGAACAACGGCAGCAACAATCCCATGTGAGACTCTTGAGGTTGAAATAACATGAGAGCTTAAGTACAAATGAGAAGGATTAATGTGAATGTGAAGATTATATGACAGTATCTTTATCTCCATCTGTTTCTCTCTGTCTGTAGATGTGCTGTTATTCCTGCTATACCAGCTGGCGAGTCCTACAGCTACTCATGTGATGGGATGGAGGGACGTTATGTGATTGTTTATATTCCTGGAGATCAGAAGATTCTTACTCTTTGTGAGGTCGAAGTCTACGGGTATTTGGCAGGTAATTAATTGTTTTAGAGCATTCTATTCAGTGTATAATACCATATCAAGGGCGTAGATTTGGTTTGAAGTGAGAAGCATTTTAGAAGATTCCTGGCCCATTATCCCTTGAGATTTTGGGATATCTGGGAGGTGTACCCAGATAGCAACATTATGTCAGCCCAGATCCGGCCCACATCTGGCACATGTGGAATGAGGATCTGGCCCACATACCGCGTGGAACGATGGCACTTGGGTGGACCACTCCTGTTTGCCACAAGCAGGCCATAGCAATGCCACATGTCAGCCAAGAGCAAAAAATAAACCAGAACTGGACCTTATCTGAGCCACAAAATCTGTGTATAATAAATATGGAGTCATCTTAGTCTTAATAAGCCTGTTAACAAGAAGAATCATTGAAGGAAAGAAGAGAACAGAAAAAGAGACGAGCAGAATCACAAGAACTACAACTGACTTTTAGCCACAGTCTAGTACTGAGACCACCTCCATTCCACTGTGCTACTTTTCCATTGTTGTTCATAGATATTTAATAGTTGTGCGTCTTTCTGTGGGAGACTACAAAGAAAAGGGGACCATACATTTTTTATTTCAGTCTCGTTGCAATCGATAACATCAATCAATACTTGAAAAAATCTTAGTGTACTTAGTGTTCCACTTTTGTAAGTTTATCTTTTATTCACACAGCAAGTATACATTTAGAAGCTAAATATAATAATTTGCTCGCCAGCTTGACCTGGGGAATTGATAGTCCACTGTCCTCTTTACTCTTTCCCAAAATAAAAAAACACAGATCTTTAACAATAGTGCAATTCAATCTACAGTCAAACTTTGCTTTAATCTTGTCCCAAAAATGGCTTACCATGGGGCAGAACCAAAACATGTAGGAGTGTCTACCAGAGTCAGCTTCTTTCATTTAGGACAAACTGGTGAATGTACTTCCTAAGATTGACCCCAAACATTCACCATTTTGCCCTAAATGTAAGAATCGGACTCGGGCTATTTAGGTGTAAATGTTGGTGTAAATGTTTCCCCCAATCTGAAAACGTTGGCCACCCTTAATTTTGTTCCAGGCCTGAAAACAGTGTAAAATGATCTAGATCGCTGGATGGATCTTCTAATTTCTTGGATTGGCATGTACTTGGAATGTACTTCCTTCAGTAGATTGCTGTATCCTCTACGCATAATAGGCAAAGCCCTTAGGAGACCACTTGGAGAGGAACATTGAAGATAGCTGAGTCTCCCCACTTCCCATGCAGAGTTGCCTCTGACTTATTAAAATTAATCTTGTAGCTTGATAAAACTACTGATCAGATCAATCAGGGCTGGCACCGACAATTCTGTCTCAGAAAGAAATAAAGGCATATGTAACCCCTCTGATTCTACTCGAATCGAGCTGGTTTCAAACTGGCGTTTCCGACATTGGAGGCAGGCGCACTAAAAAGGGCCTCTAGGGTCAGTCGCTAGCGCACCTCTTGAGACCAGGAAAGTGAGATTTACCAGTACAGCTCTTTACTAGCTGACCTCTGTTAAACATGCCATCGACAGTGAAATGGTATGAGTATGCAACCAATTAAAATTCCCTTAATTTGTTAACTCTGTCTTATAGATACTGCCAAAAGTTCCAGGTATAGTGATTTGTGAGGACTGACGCTTCTGGTGCCCTGTATATTATTTCTAACCAATTCACAAAGTTATCCCCACAAACCCACAAGTTATAAGACCTCAAACAAATACTTCCACTCCAAGTGTTCCAAAGCGTTTTTGGCATCCATAAAAATGACCATAGCCTTACAGCGAGTCAGAAAACAATACTGTTCAATGCCAAGATGACTAATATTAAGAATTGAGCATCTTTCAGGAATAAATCCAGTTTGATCTGGTACTATGAGTTATGGCAAATAAACCTCTAATCGTTTAGCAAGTATTTTGGATAAAACTTTAACATCAACATTTATTAAAGATAATGGCCAATAACAGGAGCAATCCATATTGGGCCCTTCCTTTTTTAACATAAGTGAAATATTTGCATGATAAATTGAGGATGGGAGATATCCCGATTCAAAGGAGAGTGTAAACATATTAAGAAGCTGATCAGTTATCATGTCCCTGAATTTCTTTAAAAATTATGGCACAAAGCCAAGAAGCCCTGGCGCCTTTCCGCTTTTAAAATGTATCCTCTCAGTTTTTCAGTCTGATTTGTATTGTTTCAATGTCTGTAATAAATTTAAACGAGTGAAAACTACAGATTATACTTTTGACATTTTTTTTTTACAGTTACATGTAAGCTTCCTTACCTGTATGCGATGGGCTTTTGCTTCAGGATGTTGGGCAGAACTCTAGCCTAAAACACTGTGTTCGTGTTCATCCAGTTTGGAATGGTGACTACAGACATGGAGGCTTTTCAGATTTTCCGTTGTGGCATTCTCTCCGTATTTATGATTCTTTGCAGCCTTTAGCCGCTGCCTACAACTCACTGGATCCTTCACTGGAAATCCAAAGTAACTCTATCCCACTAAATGTTTACTCTTTGAATGAATTTGAGCAATGCAAGTCTACACCATTATGTCTAAAAGTTTGCCGAGTAGTATTTGCTACTAAAGCAAGGCCATGTTTGACCCTGGTAAGCCTATCTATAGTAGACTGGTGGGCGTGGCCTTGGACGATAACATGCCCAGTGCATTATGGGTGTTGAAGTTTTTCTACCTATGTGGCAAAGGGGAAGACAACAACTTTATTTTTTGTTCTCTCTTGGCAGCACCGATTTCAAAAATGAAATTGCCTTTCTACTGCATATGCAGACAAGTTTTATTGAAAGCCCATTTTGCCAGCAGTGAAGTATACCTTTAAACCACATAATGACATCTATAACCTCCTGTTTAGAAGTCTGTTTACAAAGAATCTGCCTATCCTCCTCCGGTAAACATGGCAATAAAATGTTCTCCTGAAAGTTACTAATTTCAATTCCAGGGTTTGTGTCATCACATGAATACATTTGTTGATAGTAGTTCGCCATTGTTTTATTACTAGACCTAGTGTTCACCTGTAAAACACTGTTTGAATCTATGGCTGCATTAACACTGCAAGTCTTAATCCACAGATCCGATCTTTTGACCATATACGATTTTTTGGCTGCTTACATTCACTTTAGACAGAACTGGAATACGATATATGGGTTTACATTAATGCCCGCACAAAATTATTTTCGGTGATCATTTTACTATGCACATGTTAGATCCTGGTTTTGAATGGCTATGCTATTACAATTATTTATATAATTCATGTCAGGTGGTCATGATTATTTGCCAGCATGGACAAGATAACAGCTGTCATGACTCATGAATTTTTTGCAGCGCAAAATCTGACAAAACAGATATATAGTCCAGAAATAATTTTTGTATCTTCAGCTTGTATAAAGTTTCCACCTCAATAAAAAGCTGTGAGCGAGCGCATGCAGGCACGTCTGCCTCATAATACCATAATAATTGCCTTATGGTTGCTTGGAATTCAAAGGGGAATCGTATATGCATGTTTAGATTGGATATGTATCTGTTTTAAAACCACATTTGGAAGTGGCTCAGGTTGGATGTGAAAAAATCTTATCTCGTGCAGATTTTTGTGTTTACAAGTGTGCAACAAATTCTGATCTGTGTCAGATGTGAGTAAAATATCAGATTTTTGTGCCAGTGTAAACGCAGCCTTTAAGAGCTGCAATAATATTAGTGCTTGTTCTCTGTTTCACAACCTTGCTAGAAGACGTCCTAACTAATTTCCCGATTCGTAAAGTCTTTGTCTTGCGTAAAATAAAGCAAATTCTGCCCTCTGAGTTAACAACTGATCCAATGCCTCTCAGAAATGACTCACTTCACCTCAAGTCATTGTTCGCTAATGATCTTCCCTTCTGCTACAAACTTTGTGCATCAATGTAAATGCCCCTTTTTTCATACATTTTCTAGAAAATCTGGCAGTAGATGGAGTTGCTACACAGTCATCAACATCTGGGGACGGGTTCGCTGAAAAGGCTGTTGATCGAGGTCTCCAGCAGTTGTACACGGGATGCTCCTCAACCACTAGTCAGACTAACCCGTGGTGGATGCTGGATCTGCGTCATATTTACCGAGTTAGTAAAGTGGTCGTCACTAACAGACTAGACTGCTGTGCAGAACAAATAAACGGAACGGAGATTCGCATCGGGAACTCTTTGGAGAACAACGGCAACAACAATCCCATGTGAGACTCTTGAGGTTGAAAGAATGTGAAAGCTTGAGTACAAATGAGAAGGATTAATGTGAATGTGAATATATGACAGTATCTTGATCTCCTTCATCAGTTTCTCTCTCTGTCTGTAGATGTGCTGTTATTCCTGCTATTCCAGCTGGCGAGTCCTACAACTACTCGTGTGGTGGGATGGAGGGACGTTATGTGAATCTGATCATTCCTGGAGACATGAAGACACTCACTCTCTGTGAGGTGAAGGTTTATGGAGAAGGTACATCAGTCATATTGGTTTATAATATCAGATAATTATAATGTCTTCACATCGTCATATATTTTTGTCAATAAGACACAGTGAGGAATAAGGAAAAGTTTTAATAAATGCCAATGTGTAGGTTCCAATAATTCATTGTTAATTGAATTTTAATGTATTTACATGTATGACTGTGTTTGTTTAGGTCCCTGTTTAAAAAGGTCTTTTGTAAAAATTCAGTTTAACTCCAGCAATGATTTGACTGACCCTTCAATGAAAGAAAATGTTCTGAAACAGGTGAGAGAAAGAAACACAACCTTTATGATTACTGTGATAAGCACAAATATTGTATATTAGGCTAAATTGTTCTCAAGTCATTTAATTTTTGCTGCATTTTAGAGTAAACATAAAAAGGTTATTTATTGGCATTGATTGTTCCATTAAGAACCTTTAACATTCATGGAATCTTTCCATTACTCAAAAGGTTCTTTATAGTGGTAAAATGTTCCCTATCAAAAGCTGCTCTCAATGCTGCGCTGACAGCGCTATGGGAAAACATCTTTGTTTGACCGGTTGTGAAGTATGTGTGACAAACACACCAAGAACTTGGCTTTAAATAACCTCTGATGATGATGTCATTAGAATGCACGCTTGTGAAAGGCTATAAATAGACGTGAAACAGGTGAACTTTCAGGTTTCTTTGTCTTCAGAGAACTGTATTGTGTGTGTGTGTGTGTGTGTGTGTGTGTGTGTGTGTGTGTGTGTGTGTGCTACGATCTCTATCTGTCCACTTGTTTGGGGTTAGAGTTACAGCTGTAAGTGAGCAGAAATTTCTCAATGTGAAAAAAAGAGAACATCGTGTCGCAAACAATTAGTAGATGCATGCCTCCATGCTCATGGCCCATCTCTGATTATGATAATGCATGAGCTCTGCTTTGAGTATTTGCATTTGAGCATGGCTAGTGCGAGCACTGTGAGTTGTTCTCCATTAAAGTGCTTTGTGCTCATCTCGCTTTTTTTTTTTTTTTCATATTGCGAGTCATTCTGGCTGAGGAGACGGGTCCTTCCCTTTCTCTCGTGCTCTCTCCAGATCATGACATCCTCCAGTCCGCTGCTGAAGACAGTGCCGCTTCAGAGCAGGCTGAGGACAGATTACAGGTCCGCTATATATAAATATATCCCTTTCACTCTTGTTCAACCAGACCGTTTTTAATTGTCTGGTTAATATTTGGCTGCATTTAATTTTGAGGAATTAAGTGATTTAAATACTCATTGGATTTGAGAAGTTAGATGATTGTATTAATATTTTTTTCTGGCTGTTCTTTGGCTAAATTTAATTCTGAGGAGTTTAATGGCGAAATAGCCATCTGTAGATGGACTTTTGAGAACGCTGTCTCCGACCACTCCTCTCGTGATGATAAAGTGCATGTGGAGTTACTCTATGTGGTCTCTCATGCAGTGGCCAGATTACAGCTTGACTGGCCACAGGAGAAGGAGCAAGTGATAGAAGTTCACATTTCTGTCCGGTGGCAAGGGGGAGGAGCCTCAGCGACGGTCTCTCCAATCTGCAAGGACCTTCATGACGAGTTAAATCATTCTTGGGGGAAACCTTATTTTCACATGGCTTTGTGCCCTCAACGTCAACTTATTTGACTATCGTGGGTGCAAGGGCACGTGGTTATACGATAATGCCCCAGTTTGAAGAGACGTTTGTGGGCTACATCTCAGTCAACAAATTATGTATTTTGGTAAACACTGTTACAAAGACCATAAACTTGCATAAAAAGCCAAGAGTCAAACTACCCAACTAAAGCAAACACTAATCACCATAATGGTGGCCGAACATTTTTCTTGTGTTTCTCTTTCGTTCAGTGATTCTGCTTGTTAACAGCAGGTGTTCATCATTAATGCTCAATCATCACTTAATTAATCACTTATTTATCTCATTAACTTTAACACTTATTCAGAATTACTTTAACACTCTTTGGAGTGGGACCATATGTACACCAGTGTTAATTTCGTTGACGAATAATTTTCGTCATTATTTTCGTCAACGACATTTTTTCACAGACGAAAACGAGACAATAACTAAATAAAAACTAGTTTTGAATGACAAAAACTATGACGAAAATCTATTGACTGGATCGCTTTCCAAATCGTCACTATCTAACATTTTCGTCTAGTTTTTATTTGTTGACGAAAATGTTAGATAGTGACGATTTGGAAAGCGATCCAGTCTGATGTCCTGTATTTGTGGTAGATGCGCACATTTGTACTGTGACGTGATCTACCCAGCGGCACACGAGTTGGCATGCGCTGCATGTCTTATAAAACGTTAAAACATGTAAACGTCTGGGAGAATGTAAACGTCTGGGAGAACGTCTCAGAGGAAGGAGACAGTCACGTGATGTGGTAACAAGCGGAGCATGCAACGTCTCGTGCCCTTGCAAATGTTTGTTCGTGTCTAAAACTTTAAACCTAACTCTCTCCTAAAAAACTAATTCAAAGTGGTGAATCTAACTTACTGGACTGCATGCTGCTGAGCTGATGTGACAATGCCAAATGCTAAAGCCGTGCAAACCGACTCAAACGCCGAGGCGGTCACTATGACGTCCCTCACCCACTTGCTTGAGTCTCATCGAACCGCCATCTCCGAGGACTTCAAGCAAACTTTTTCTGCTCTTGAGACCAAGTTGAATAGTGTCATAACTACCGTGACAGAACACGCTGAAAAACTTGAAATTCTTGAGAGTGAAGGTGATGCACGAGAGCAATGTCTGAAGGCTGCCAAGGAAGCTATCATCAAGCTCCAGACAGACCAGGCTAAACTAGCAACAAAAATCATCGATCTCGAATCACGCAGTCGGCGCAACAACATCAGGATTATCGGTGTACCTGAATCTGTGGAGGGGCCACGGCCGACGGCTTTCTTCGCCAAGATGCTCGATGAGGTGTTTGGAGGGGTCCTTGATTCGCCTGTGGAGTGTGAGCGGGCTCACAGAGCCTTGGCTCCCAAACCTCCACTCAATCAGCGACCAAGACCGGTCATCATTCGACTCCTTAGGTTCCAGGTGAAGGACAGGATCATCCGCCATGCACGGTCCATGAGGGGAAGGTTGAGGTTCATGGACCGTACTATTCTTGTGTTTGAGGATTATGCTCCAGAGGTTGTGGAGCAGCGGAAGGAGTTTAAGATGGTCATGTCGGAGCTGTACGAGCGAGGATTCAAGCCGGCCCTGCTCTACCCGGCCAGGCTTTACATCAAGATGGAGTCGGGAGGTAGGAAACACTTTCCCTCGGTAGCTGAGGCTGAAGCTTTCATTGACTCATTGCCTTCGCGGAACACCTAGACTATAGTTTAATTAAATCCATACGACGAGGATGGCAGACCACGGTTAACTATCATTTGAGTAACGTTTTCTATTGACAGTGGACAGTGGTGATCAGTTTGCCTCTACTTCTGCGGATCATGGCCGAGACTCCTTCTATAATGAAATACCTTTAATAGCCTAACGTTACTCTTCCTTTTCTAGATGGAGAGGTGAGAGACTTTTCCTTTTCATTTCTATGAGACCATTTTATTATTTTGTTCCTTTTGCGAGTTGGCGCGGACGACTGCGGCGTAGTACACATTGTTTTACACAATGTTACTGGATTACTTATGTGTGTGTGTGTGTGTGTGTGTGTGTGTGTGTGTGTGTGTGTGTGTGTGTGTGTGTGTGTGTGTTTGTGTATGCTCGTGTGTTTGGTTGCTCCGAATGTATTTGCGACTTTCACCGTGTATCCCAGAAAACTCCATGATCAAACTTTACTGGGTATATTATGAGTTTTGATGATTTTAATATCGTTGGAGATTCTCAGTTTCTTATTGATATGGGTGGAAATACTACTTGTAATGTTTTTGACCCCGATGACCTAAAACCATTAAATGATATATATAATTATTCACTGTTACATTTAAATATCAGAAGCCTAAACAAACATCACTATGATTTAGTTTCCCTACTATCTGATTCAAGTTGTCACTTTGATGTAATTGGGTGTAGTGAAACCTGGCTCAATGAATTTTCAAATGTAGAATTACTGAATCTGGATGGATACAATCTATATATTAAGAACAGACCAAATAGAACAGGTGGAGGGGTTTGCCTTTATGTTAAGAGTACTCTTCAGGTAAAAAAAATAGATTTTTTCTTAGAGGATGATTTTTGTGAGTCTTTATTCATTGAGATTAACAATTGTGATAAAACATTTATTGTCGGTGTACTTTATCGTTCACCCGACTCTGCTCTTAACACATTTTTTTCTAAACTGGAGGATCTACTACATAAACTGATTAATCAAAAAAAAGATTGTATACTTCTTGGGGATTATAACATTGATATTTTTAATGAAGATGGGGCAAAACATAACTTCATGAACACACTGCATTCCTCCTCTTTTTTCCCCACCATAAATAGATTTACCAGAGTTACATCTACATCAAAGACAATTATTGACAATATCATTACTAATATTCAAAATACTAAGCTATTGACTGGGATCGTGCAGTCAGACATCACTGATCATTTTCCCATTGTAATTTTTTTTGGTTCTGGAAAATTAGTCTCTCCTCCACTTACTAAAATTAAAAATAAAATCATTAATGAGAGATCCTTACAGCATTTGACTGCTAACTTACAGGTCAAGTCGTGGGCCTCTGTCTATGACAGCAGGACTCCGGATGCTGCATATGACAGTCTGATAAAGATCATTCAAGATTCCATTAAGGACACAATCCCTGAGAATACTGTTAAATGTTGCACTACTCTCCAGAACCCTTGGATTACAAGGGGAATTTTGAAATCTATTAAATGTAAAAGTAGGCTTTATAAATTGTATATAAAAAATCCTTCTAGCTTAAATAAAGATAAATATATTACCTATAAAAATAAATTAACACAGATTATAAGAAAGACTAAAAGAAATTATTACACAGAACTTTTAAAAGCTTCACAAGGGGACAGCAGGAGGTCATGGAATGTGTTAAATGAAGTTCTCAATAGGAGATATAAACAGACTGCTCTACCTGACCTGGTTGATCCTAAAGATGATCTGGCACTGAGTTTTAATAATCATTTTGCCTCAATGGGTGTAAATCTGTCGAAAAATATAAGTCAACCGAAGAGTGTCAACTTTAAGCATTTTCTCTCTGGAAACTACATTCATTCATTTTTCTTGAGACCAACAGACAGTACTGAACTCCTCAAGATCATTCTTGACTTAAGGAGCTCAAACTCTACTGGTGCAGATGGAATATCTAGTAAGATTATGAAGGCCATTGCGAACATCATTGTAGAGCCAATGGCTCATTGTATTAACCTTTCTTTATCTTCTGGTAATGTACCTAAAATGACAAAAATCGCTAAGATAATTCCAATTTATAAATCGGGCGACCGAAATGATGTGAACAATTACCCTCCAATATCAATTCTACCCACTTTCTCTAAAGTATTTGAGAAGGTAGTATATAATAGATTAAGTGGCTATCTTGACAAATTTGATATTTTAGTTCCGTCTCAATACGGTTTCAGAAAAAAGAGTACAGCTTGTATGGCGATACTTGACCTCATTGAGCAAATTAATGACTGTATTGAAGAGGGAAAATGTGGTGTTGGCATTTTCTTGGACCTATCAAAAGCATTTGATACCATTGATTTCGATATATTATTGCACAAATTGTATCACTATGGTATCAGAGGTTTAGCACTTGAATGGTTCAGAAGTTATTTATATGGAAGAAAACAGTATGTCTATGTCAATGATTGTAACTCTTCCTGTAAGCCTATAACTGTCGGGGTCCCCCAGGGCTCTATCTTGGGGCCACTCTTATTTATCTTATATATAAATGATTTTGTAAATTCATCTAAAATATTCCATAAAATCATCTTTGCAGACGATACTAATTTGTTTACATCACATAGTAATCCAATTATTCTTCAAAATATAGTAAACTTAGAACTAATTAAAGTTGACACTTGGTTTAAATGCAATAAACTGTCATTAAATATTAGCAAAACTAACTACATAGTATTCAAATCAACCAATTATTTTCTTTTTAAAAACACTGATCTCTGCCTGATTAAAATAAATGAACAATTGATAAAAAGAGTGTTTTCCACTAAATTTCTGGGGGTCCTCATTGACGAATCTCTTACTTTTAAATGTCATATTGATCATCTTGTTACCAAACTTTCAAAGTATGTTGGCTTGTTTTATAAGATCAGACATTTTCTCCCTCTGTCAGCTCTTCTTGTGTTGTATAAAACTTTGTTTGAACCACATCTTAATTATTGTAAT
Source organism: Squalius cephalus (assembly GCA_022829025.1). Taxonomy (NCBI): domain Eukaryota; kingdom Metazoa; phylum Chordata; class Actinopteri; order Cypriniformes; family Leuciscidae; genus Squalius; species Squalius cephalus. Next base: position 2,814,132 of record CM040793.1, read on the forward strand.
GTGATATGGTGCAACACCTACACAAGACATCTTAAAAAACTTATATCATTACAAAAGAAAGCCATACGGGCTCTTTCCTGGTCAGAGATAAATTCTTCTTCATACCATCTATTTTATCGATTTGAGTTATTAAGAGTAGTTGAGCTAAATAAATATCATAATGCTTGCCTTATCTATCAAACTGTAAATAATCTGAACTCTAGATTAAAAAGTCTTATTCCTATCTGCAGCCCCCAGCACACATACCAAACGAGAACTAAATCACTAATATATGGTAATTTGCGCACTAGTATGAGTGTGGCATGTAGCGGGCCCCAGATTTGGAACGGGATCAATGATGACATTAAGGTGTTGCCCTCTATCTCCAACTTTAAAAAACAACTAAAAAATTATTATTTATCAACTTATATTTAATATATAACTGCTTTCTCATGGACTACTGGGATGTATGAGCATGAATGTATGTGTATGTACTGTATGTATGTCCTTGTGCGTTTTTCTTGTGTGCTCTGTTATCATCGTCTGGTACCAGGTGGTGATCATGTACCTTTACCGTACTACTTTTCTCTTGTAAAATTACGGGCCCCCACCCATAAGCTTCTCTAGCTTCTTTGGGGGACCCATTCACTATACCTATTTGATTTTGTTCCAATGACTGCATTATTATACTTTTGGTATTTTGTGAATAAATAAATGAAATGAAAAAATGAAATGAAATGAAATGAATGAGTAGAGCAGACATGTAGATCTGAATAAGCAGAGCATAAGCTTTCAACGCAAAAAAGAGCTATATTCGGTACGGTTTTCTGTGCGCACACACCCGACCCGAAGGTTTCGTTCCAATGAACTGCAGTAGCCAAGGCGACGTCTAGTGTATATATCTATACCCGCCCGCGCCCTCAGATCATTTGGACGCGGCTGTGTTCAAGAGATAACAACAATATAAATACTGTTCGTTTTCTCACACAAACTGCTCGTTTCGTGTCTTAGGCCATCAATGTGTACTTACGATGGGGAATTGTTTAATTTGGACGATGGGGAATTGTTTTAATTTGGACTCTGTGCATGCTCTTTGAGACAGTGACCATAGACCTGCATCAAATGACTGACAGACAAGAACGGTTTGACCTAAAAATATCAAAATTGAAACTACTGCGGAAAAAAAGACACCTACATCTTGGATGCCCTTGAGGTAAGCTAAAACATACCAAAATTTTATTTCAAAGTGAACTATCCCTTTAATATTGATCAAGCAACAAAAGAAAAAGAAAAAAAGCATTCACTGCTCATTAATAGCTTTAATAAGGATTAATTATATTTAATTCATGCAAATAAATATGTCTGCTTGAAAGAATAGAGAATGATGTAAGCAAGAAGTTAAAGAATTCATATATCATTCATTGAAAAAAAGACTGTGTTCTACTTTAGGAAAAGTGGTTTTATTTTAAGTTACAGTAGTTAAATCTGTATCTGTATTGCACGTTCAAACTTTAAAATCATTCATATTAGCAGGATATGTTTTCTCCGCGGGTATATGGGTTTGGAAATTTTAGAGAAATTCTAAATAAATGCATTTAAATTTAAACCCATTATATTTTAGTCAACTAAATCTACTGTAGATTTAGTCGACTAAAATCTTATTGTATTTCGTCGACTAAAACTAAAAAAATTCAGATGACTAAAATATGACTAAAACTAAATGGCATTTTAGTCAAAAGACTATGACTAAAACTAAATCAAAATTTGCTGTCAAAACTGATGTACACTGAGTAGAGTTAATTTAACTCTGGAGACTTATTTAGTTTAGCATGTCATTCCCGCTTTTTCAGGGAACAGGGTTGCAGTCAAGTAACCCGAGACGTTCTTCTCATTAAGAAAAAAATGTTCTTTTAAGAACGGATCTCTGAAAGGTTTTTTGAGGAACCAAATATGGTTCTTCTATGGTATCGCTGCAAAACAACAACAACAACAACAACAAAAAAACAACCTTTTGGAACCGTTAGTTTTTGAGTGTAGGTTTATTTTGTGTTTTGAAAAATAATATTTTTTGTTAATTTACATAGAAACATTTTAAAACATTTTTAAAAAAAAAACAAATCTGTATGTTGCTTGAAAGTTCAAATCCTGAACCACTGTACTCACATTAATGTATTGTTATATATTATGACCTCAAAGTAATGAAAGAAAGGCACTGCTTTATCTGCTCCCATGAAACTTTACTAAATTGCAACAAAAGGCTCTTCGTCAGGCAGTAAGAACAATAAATATAAAGGGATTTTATATTCACATAGTAAATCCTCACACCTGATAAAAGACATCAGGCAATCAGTGAACTAACCAATTATGCATTAGGCAAAAAGAAGACATCAAACAATAATTGAACAGGAAGACATCTAAATACAATAACTCAAATAACATAGTTTATAGTTTTATAATTTATAGTTTATAAATAATAAAGTTTTGGATGTACGCATAGTACATCAAATTATTATATATTATGACCTGAATTTATTAAAGGCCCACTGAAGTGCCTTGAAACGCACAGCTTTGTATGATGCGTTGACGTAATTTCCACTGAAACAGGAAGCTAAGGCGGGACATATTGAATGGCTCCTCCACCTTTTCAGATGGCCAATAGCGTTTAGTTTACCTCACAGACTGCGAGTCGTAGCCTACTTGACAGCACCATGGAAACGAATCCGAGCGCTGATACACAGGATTCAATAGTAACATTAGAGGTGTGAACAAATTCTAGCCATTTCATTCTGAAAACGGATTAAAACTTGAGCGTTTGAGCACCCGAACACACGTCTCAAACCCATATTACGATACGTTATGTTACGTTACGCTCCGTTACGTGTCAATGGTCGCTTTGGCCAGGTGGTGCTTATAGTATAGGGGGCGGAGCTTCAGATTCTAGAGAGCATTTGATTGGACAAAAGATGATGAGAAACTGATGTCCGCGGTGACGTCATTAAAATCTGTGATCCATTTTAGCGGAAGTGAGAGACTGCGTTTCGAATGCCTATATGTCCTAAATGCAAATTTTGTCATTGTTCTGGAACACACCAGCTTATGTTCAACATTAAGGCTAACATATTCATCCTAAGAGCTAAAAAACTTACATTTTTATTTCAGGGGGCCTTTAAGAACAAAATCAGTTGTTGTTTTACTGTAGTGCACTTACAAAAATCAAAACGACACTCTTGCTCCTCAAGCTCTAGCATTGGGCAGACGTCGAATTTTGGTTGGAATAAACACACAAACAAAAAAAGAAATTGAAAAAGAGGTGAAATGCATGGCAGTGCACTTATTATCAGCTTCACTTGTTACTAACCAGAGTGACGTGTATTTCTGTCAGACGTCTACAGAAGTTCTTATTGAGAATTAACAGGTTTAGATCTTAATGTTTGTTTGAAAATGTTTCGTTTGAAGTCACCATCATTGTGATCATTGTTTGCATTAAAGAATCAGTGTATGAATCTCAATAACGGTGACATGCTACATGCAGTGCATTCTGGGTGCATCATACTAAACTAATCTATGGCTCCCAAAATGCATTGTAGCATTAAGCATGTCACCATTGTTGAGATTCATATGCTTATTATTGATGTCTGAGTGAGTCTAATAGATGCTGAAAATGCTTAAGTGGACAATGCAGAATTATAGGTTTGCTTTAATTAATAGTACAAAATGACTGCGTATCAAAATAATAGACTCTGGATGACACCAGTGAAACAGACCACTATATAATTATTATGGGCCCTATTTTAATGATCTAAGCGCATGGTCTAAAGCGCAGGGCGCAGAGCTAGTTTAACGACGGGAGAAATGGTCGGCGCTCCCGGCGCATGGTCTAAAAGGGTTGTCTCTATTCTCTTAATGAGTAATGTGTGTGTTTTGGGATTTACGTGCATTAAACCAATCAGAGTCTCATCTCCCATTTCCTTTAAATGCCAGTTGCGCTCGCCACTACATGATAGTGGAAAGACCGAAAGCGTCTCCAGAGCGCAAATGGATCTGCTCGTGTGTGAAGTTAAAGCTCAAGCAGACCATCTATGGGACAAGTCGAATTCCACCATATCTTTATGTACACAATAATAATCTTTTACATTGTAATCCTTTTATTTTTAATATTTGGCATGTTTTTGTGCTGCTATGCGTCCCTGTGTGTTTAATATGCAGAGTGTACGTGGTTGTGGACCCGTCTATAGGTGCACATTACTAACGCTCTCTTTAAATAACAACAAAATTTGCGCCATTGACCAACTGAAACCTGGTTTAAAGTCAATGGCGCAGTCTATTTCTGTTCCTCAAAATAGCAACGTGCCAACAATGTGCCAGAACACACCTCGTTTTCAGACCAGCAGCCCATGGGCGCAAATGCATTTGCTATTTAAACAACGTGGCGCAGGACGTGAAAATAAAAACTGCGCCGGACTGAAACTAGCAAAAAACACTTGCATTGCGCTTGGCGCTGCATTGCACCGGGTGTAATTTAGGGCCCTATATCTTTATCATCAAGTAGACAATATTATCTGACGTTGGAGCTTGACGTCACACAATCATTGGGTTTAGACATCAACCCAACTTTCATTTCAACCAAAATATGACGTCTGAGGGACGTTGGATTAGTTGGAGTCCAGCGTCTTCCTGACGTCACATTGACATACTGTGCTTTTTGGGGAGGAAGGTTTGAGTCTATCGTCACATTCTGATCTAATCAGTTTAGTATGAATGTTATTTTCAGTTGGGATCTGCTCTTGCTGATAGAGGATTCACAGATGTGACACTGCAGTGGTCTCAAACTCCTAAACGGGTGATCCAGGAGGTGAACGATGCTAAACGTGAGTCTGTTCTCACAACTATAACCTATGAAATAAGCTGCACAAATGGAAATGATTATAACATTATTGTAGTGCGTAATGAGCGAAACATTTTTCATTTACAGGTCACTGTAAGAACGGAAATTTCCCTTGAAATCAACACTGTCTACTACTCACTAAATTCACATTGATCTGATTCTAAATACACAAAATTAAATTTCTTCATAATTACTTGTTTACAGTGTAAAGACTCTTAAATTCCCCCTGTAGTCAATAATTTGATCACTTAAAACTCATCAGCGATTTCAAAGCGTGTTTTTGAGACTGTCTTCGGTTCACTGCAGTTTTAAGGAGGAAATACTCAGCAATGCTGTCGACTTATGAATTTACACATGGTGTGTCTTAAAGCAGATTAAAAACACCACATAAACACATAAACAACATTAAAAGCTGGATTTTCACCACAGGGGGACTTTAAATCACTTCTGCTTCACAGTTTCTGTTGATTCTAACCTTTAAGAACCAGAAAACATTGTATAATGTCAACATGTAGCATTACAAATACATAGTAATAGTAATATAATTAAAATATAAAAATATAAATAAATTGTTGTTCACATTGAACCTCATAGTTGTAATAAAAAAAATAACATGACCTTTTTCTGTATATTCACTTTTAATATTTAATTTAATTATTATTCATGGTTATTTTGATATTATATTTGACAGTTTATTGTAATATTTTCAGAGATAATCTAAGTTATGTTTGGATGAGTGTTTCAGTTCTGTGCCTCAGTTTTCTCTGGTTTCTCTGTGTTTCAGTTAGTCTCCTAAATGGTTTGATTAAGTGGCCACTGGTGTTTCACGTTTCTTTGATTGGTTTGTTCTGTCTATTTAAGCCCTGTGTTTCTTTTCAGTTCATTGTCAGTTCTACTTGTTTCTGAGTTCCTTCTGTTAATAAAACTAAGACTGCTGCATTTAGATTCTTTTCTCTTCATTATTGCAACTCATTTGTGACAAATTTCTATGTATTATAAGTTTAATTATCTTTTAATTAAATGCCCTGCAGTTCTACTTAATGAAATTGCTTGTTCTGTTCCTGGGTCCTTCTGTTAATAAAACTAAGACTGCTGCATTCAGATTCTTTTCTCCTTTTTTTTTTTTTTTTTTTAGTTCTTTACTTTTGATATAATGTCTATTCTGATATTCAAACAATAAAATATTCTAGGGGCCATGAAAGTTTTGTGAAATTATCCCAAAAAAATAAAAAAATAAAATAAAATAAACCTGGTGCTGGCTGGAAACTTAAAGAAAAAAAAATGCTGGTAGGGAAAGAGTTAAAGGATGGAGAAGCTCTGGTGTCCAAAGTTAAGGTTAGCAATGGAAAAAGCATGATCACCTTTAGGTGTCGTGCGTGCCAGTGGTTTAGTCTGCTGATTTGACACTTATTTGTTTGTCTGTGTTATTGAAACCTAATCTGTGAGGTCTGTGTAAACTGACAGTGGTCAAACACACTGAACATCTGTGCTGAACACAAGATGTGCGCTGCAGTTCTTTACAGTTCATGAATCCTACATGAAATAAAGATGTACACAATAACAACTGCAGAAAATTCACATTGATTCAACAGACATTAGGACAAGGTGGTAACACTTTACAATAAGCTTCATTAGTTAACATTAGTTAATGTATTAACTAACATTAACTAACAGTGATCAATACAGTTGTTACTATATTAGTTAATCTTTGTTAATGTTAGTTAATTCAAATAAAGCTGTTCATTGTGTGTTCATGTTAGTTCACAGTGAATTAACTAATGTTAAGAAATACAACCTTTGATTTTAATAATGTATTAGTAAATGTTGAAATTAATATTAAAGGGGTACTTCACCTCTGGAAAGATGAATGTGTATTTAAAATAGGTAATTTATGTAGAAGAAAAGTGAAATTATTTTTGAATTTGGAGCTTTCTAGACTGAGAAAATCCAGAAAATGTATTTTTGGCTTATGTGGATGAAAGACAACAACTCCCAGAATGCACTTGCTCCGCTGCCCTAGGAGGCCACTCCCAAGCCACGCCTACCGGTAAGAGAGCGCAGTTGAAAACAACAAGGCTAGGCTACTAGTGAGACTCCGTGACGAGTTTGCCCGGGATTTCGAGATCGCCCAAAATGTCCGGGATTCGGCTTTTGCGTTCTCCAGTCGTCATTCATCATGTTTACTGTGGCGAGCAGGACGAGGCTGAGGGGCGCGGGAGAACGGCGCAAGGCCGGTGGCGTGATTACTGAGACGCGCCGGTCTCGTATCTCTCACGGAGGAGCGTGAATTTTCTTAGAAATGTTAAAACGCACATCAACCGATCACTTGTTTAGCGTTCATGTAAAACTACATTCAGATTCACCAATCGGAATGAATTCAGTTAGATTGAAACAAGAGGTGTGCATGTAAACAATGAATGGCGACCGCAGAAAGCAAAAGCCGAATCCCGGACATTTTGGACGATCTCGGCGGCCGGACATGTCCGGGAAAAAGAGGATGGTAACACCTACTACGCAGCTTTATCCACAGAACAAGAGCCTGCTAGCTTAGTTTCCAAAGAAAGACTGCTGATACTATGTGTACATTCTGTGAGTGAGATCCAACCCTCTATGGGCGGGCTGAAAACATGCGGGACAGCCCCTCCTACTGGCTGTAGTCTTTAGCCTCTGGCCAAAAAATCCTCCGATGACGCAAAATGATGATTTTTGCGTCATCTGAGGATTTTTTCCAGACAAAAAATACATAAATCTCTCGTCTCAGGGGGATATGAGGGTGGAAAGCACAGTAATTCGAAAATACTACAGGTTTTCTACTAATACAAAGCTTAATGCTAAATCCTGAAGTATGCCTTTAACTAATATTACTAAATGCTGTAGAAGTGTTGTTCATTCTTAGTTCATGTCACCTAAGGTAGTTAACAAATGTTAACTAATGAACCTTACTGTAAAGTGTTACTGAGAAGGTAAACGTAAATAGTGTTTGCTTGAAGACAGGCGTGTGTGACAGAAGGGAGGAGAGACACGGTTGGTCATGTGATGAACACGGTTGGTCAGACACCTTTAATCAACCATGAAGAAGCTCTTCAAGTGCCTGTGGATCTTACTGGGTAAAGTACAACATACATGCATCTGCTATTTTACTAGATTCACACTAATATTATTTTTGGTTTACAATCTCCGTGTTCAGAATGTTGCTCTGTTTGTAGTTTAGTTTACACTCCTCTCTCTACTGTGGGTTTATAGCATAAAGTTTTGAAATTTCTTGCCAAAAAAAATCTAAATATTCTACATTAGTTGTTGTTTCATACATTCATGCTTGCATGAAGCCATTTTTTAACCAGTAATGAAGTATTATAACAATTAAAAAAAAAAAAGTTTTCTATTTGAAAATATAGTAAACTGTAATTTATTCCGGTGATCAAAGCTGAATGTTCAGCATCATTACTCCAGTCTTCAGTGTCACATGATCCTTCAGTAATCACTCTAATATGATGATTTGATGATTTATGATTATTATTAATGTTGAAAACAGTTGTGCTGCTTCAGATTTGCGTGGAAACCGTGATGCATTTTATTTTTCAGGATTCTTTGATGAAAAGAAAGTTTAAAAGAACAGCATTTTTTTAAAATGGAATCTTTTGTAACAGTATATATGAGTTTACTGTCACGTTTGATCAATTTAATGCCTTAGTGATGAATTAAAGTTTTAATTTCTTTAAAAAAAGTTTTAACGGTGGTATAGATTATGGCTTTGCTTGTGGATCTCTGGGATAGTTTTTCTCAGATTATTAATATACAGTGCTATGCATAAGTTTAGACACCCATGCTAAAGTTGACTAAAAAGAGGAATAAAAAATCATCTTTTGGAAATTAAACTTAATGCCTTAATTTAAAAAATTAGGAAAAATCCAACCTTTAAGGACACCAATTTTCTTTGTGAATGAATAATGTATCGTAAATAAATAAATGTTCTTCCTTAAAATACAGGGTGTATAAGTCTGGACACCCCTATGTTAAATTCCCATAGAGGCAGGCAGATTTTTATTTTTAAAGGCCAGTTACTTTATGGATCCAAGATACAATGCATCCTGATAAAGTTCCCTTGGCCTTTGGAATTAAAATAGCCCCACATCATCACATAGCCTTCACCATACCTAGAGATTGGCATGGAGTACTTTCCATAAGATCATCTCTCAATGCAAATCAAACTAGCTATTAGGCTAACTGAAATAAAACCATGCCAATCTCTAGGTATGGTGAAGGCTATGTGATGATGTGGGGCTATTTTAATCCAGAGGCCAAGGGAACTTTATCAGGATGCATATTATCCTGGATCCATGAAGTAACTGGCCTTTAAAAATAAAATTCTGCCTGCCTCTATGGGAATTTAACATAGGGGTGTCCAAACTTATGCACCCTGTATTTTAAGGAAGAAAATTTATTTATTTACGATACATTATTCATTCACAAAGAAAATTGGTGTCCTTAAAGGTTGGATTTTTCCTAATTTTTTAAATTAAGGCATTAAGTTTAATTTCCAAAAGATGATTTTTTATTCCTCTTTTTAGTCAACTTTAGCATGGGTGTCTAAATGTATGCATAGCACTGTATATATTTTTAAATCTACTTTGCCAAACAAATCTTATGTTAAATAGGTGCTCACTTGTGTATGTAAATGGTCTGACGGTCTTTATGTCTGTGTTTGACACCATATATGTTAATGGTTCCTAATTCCACTTTAGATTACAATATTCTGCTGGTTGCAGATTATTATTATTATTGTTATTGTGTCAGTAGTTTCCTCCAACATGGTCATTATACAGATCAATGTTTTATGTTTCCATTATCATTCAGACTATATTGTGTTAGTGACAATATCAAAGTAAATTAAATACAAATCTGAATGTGATTCAACAAATCCTGGTTCTCTGATACTCATTTGAATCTCGATTCCACAGGGTTTGTATTGATTGAGGAAAGAGCAAATTGTCAAGAAGGTAAGAACCACTCATTTTTTTTTAACCTTTTTTTTTTTTTTTTTTTCTGTTTGACAAAAATTTTGCCTTTGTCTTTGAAATTTTTTTCCAGAGAATGCAGCACTTTGGGGCATAGCTACTCAGTCATCAACTAACTTCGAAGAAGTCGCTGAGCGTGCTATTGATTCGCGTTGGAACAGTTGGACTCACACTAACACACAGACAGACCCGTGGTGGAGAGTGGATCTACTGAAGGTATACAGAGTGAACAGAGTGACCATCACTAACAGAATCAATCTTGGTTCGAGGATAAACGGGGCAGTGATTCGCATCGGGAACTTCCTTGACATTTACAGCAACACCATGTGAGTCTTTCTTTGACTGTTTTGATTAATGTGGCTGAAGATGACCAGAAACTGATAACAGATTATCTTTCTGTCTGTAGATGTGCTGTAATTTCTAGTCTTGCTAACAGTGCCACGGCCACTTTCTCATGCGGCGGGATGGTGGGACGTTATATGGTTGTTCATATTCCTGGAGATCAGAAGATTCTTACTCTTGCTGAAGTTGGAGTCTATGGGTATTTGGCAGGTAATTCATTGTTGTGTAGCACTTTTTAAAATTGGGGGGGCAGCCTAGCCAAAGTTTTGAGGTGAAAATGGGAGAAGGAAAATTTAATGTTGATAAAATTGTCAGTTATTCATTTTATGTCTCAGAATGTGTATTTCTTAATTGTAATTTCACCACTGTAAGTGTAACCACCTCAAGCCTCTTCCCTGAATGTGCCGAAGCTGCAAAATGCAAATCTGAAGGGATAGAGAAAGGGAGGGGGAGGCAAATCCATAGCCGGATTCGAAGACTTGTGCCTTCGTTGGTAAAAGAATTAGCTAATCACCATTGAGTATTTCACTTTCAGCGATTGTGAGTGTTTAGAAAAGTAACATGGCAGATACGTACAGTAAATTACATGATATTAGTTTGAACTGCTACCGCTGTTGTAACTATGGAGAGTAGAGATATTGAATATTTGATCGCAAACAAATTTACTAAGCTACCATTCAAACAACCGATACAAATTAAAAATGTTAAAAATGAATTAAGAGCCCATGCCTAAGTTGGATATAGGCTATATGTAGCAGCGGCAGTAATGTAATTCGACTACGCCACCCCGAGGTCTAACCCGGGGAACTGTAAGTAACCACCAAGGCTTCTATAGAATTAGGCAATCAGGTTCGGGCACTGACAAACAGAGAAATGGTTCCATACAAAAAAAAAAAATATATATATTGATCAAATTCACAGAAAATTCACAGCAAAAATAGTAAAAACTCTGAAAGCTGACTCTTGAGGCTTACTGGTGGGCATCCAGCGACTCGGGCATGCGTATCCAAATAATCCACCCCAAACGCACGTGCGCAGCCACACAACCAGCACGGCAACGGTCACACTGTGAAGGTACCCACACTACACACCAAAGAGGGCCCACCACCTCGAGCACGCCGTCCCCACCGTCAGCACTCAGCACCTCAACATATAACAAGGACAGAATAAACAAAATTAACTACAGGTCATAATTTCACACCATAAATCAGACTAACAAAATAAAAACAAAATAACTTTACCAACAACAGCAGTACTGATAAAGTAAGTAAACAAACAACAACAAAGAAAATGAAATAATGTTGCAAAACAACAGTAATGCTGGTAAATGAAATAAACAAACAAAAAGACAAATTAAATAACGTTGCAAAATGACAATAATGCTGGTAAATGAAATAAACAAAGAGGCAAATGAAATAACATTGCAAAATGACAATAATACTGGTAAATTAAATAAACAAAAGGCAAATGAAATAACGTTGCAAAACGACAATAATGTTGGTAAATGAAATAAACAAACAAACGAGGCAAATTAAATAACTGTTAGGAAACAAGGACGCACAACCCACTCGAACGATCACAAATGAATCACGTAACAAACACATTCATCCGTGGATAACACAAATCTGAGGGCAGATACTCAGTCGGCCACACAAGTGGCCTATGATGCAGTTTCTTGAAAAATTGAGCTCAGTCCATCGGCAACAAAAGTTCAACACATAGGGGAGACGTGCATTAACAGCACAAAGCAAAGCAGCAGTTGCCCCAAGGCAGGCCGCAAATGCTTCCTTGCTATGGTAGCTATCCCTAAGACACACAATAATAGTTCTATTAAGCTACCACCCAAATAAGGCAACCACATAGCCCAAATGGAGAAAACTTACCTGAGCAATAGCGCGCTGACACAAATCTCGCAGGCAATGCGCAATGCATGAGTCAACAAAAGTAACACGTTATTCCGTTCAATCCGATGGAAAATGAGGTAGCCGCAACACAGCAAGGAATTCTATGAAAAATCAGAATCCCACATAAACCACAAGCAAACTAGCAACAGTACAACATTTGCCATAGACCTCTACATACCTGCGACACCACCAAAAACTGGGTGAACCCAAACAACACGAGCCTCCAACGTCAACCACTACCAGGGGTTACGTTCGAGCTATAACATGCTCCTCCTGACATGACTGGCCACCAAGAACACACCACGAGCCAATCGCGAACCGGATAGAAAGGATAAAAGCCAATATAACCAAATGGGAAGGAGGGACTAGATTCAACCACAGTCCATGCTGCCACATATAGAACAATCAGCTTCACTAAACGGCCAAACTTGCTCTTTTAACACGGACATTTAAAAGGACGGAAGGATGGATTTTTTGCTTCAAGTGATAGGCTAGGCTAAACTTATATTTATATTTTCTTGATGTATGTGTTTTATATAAATATTCTGTCTATTAGTGACCAAAAAAGCCATTGTAAAGCAGTTAAAAAATCTGACCGCTAAAATGTTGTGTGCCTCTTACTCAACACACGCCTCTACTCAAAGCTGCTTGCCAGGAAATGTTTTTCTTTGTGGAAGCTTTGCGTTTATTGTGTGATATAAAGATATATATCACCTAACTTTTCAGTAAGTTTTAACCTTAGCTCACTCAAAGACACAGAGTGGGCAAGAGTTGCAGAAAATGTGTCTGCGATGTTTTGCATATGCGTTGCATAAAGATGGGTCAAGGCAGGTTTTTATACATTTTCTAGGAAATCTGGCAGTAAATGGCTCTGCTACACAGTCGTCAACATCTGGGGACTGGGTTGCTGAAAAGGCCATTGATGGTAATCGAGGTCACCAGCAGTTGTACACGGGATGCTCCTCAACCCTTAATGAGACTAACCCGTGGTGGAGGCTGGATCTGCGTCATATTTACAGAGTTAGTAAAGTGGTCGTCACTAACAGACGAGACTGCTGTGCAGAACAAATAAACGGAGCGGAGATTCGCATCGGAAACTCTTTGGAGAACAACGGCAACAACAATCCCATGTGAGACTCTTGAGGTTGAAAGAACATGAGAGCTTGAGTACAAATGAGAAGGATTAATGTGAATGTGAAGATTATATGGCAGTATCTTTATCTCCATCTGTTTCTCTCTGTCTGTAGATGTGCTGTTATTCCTGCTATACCAGCTGGCGAGTCCTACAGCTACTCATGTGATGGGATGGAGGGACGTTATGTGATTGTTTATATTCCTGGAGATCAGAAGATTCTTACTCTTTGTGAGGTCGAAGTCTACGGGTATTTGGCAGGTAATTCATTGTTGCAGAGCATTATATTCAGTGTATAATACCATATCAAGGGCGTAGATTTGGTTTGAAGTGAGAAGCATTTTAGCAGATTCCTGGCCCATTATCCCTTGAGATTTTGGGATATCCAGGAAGCGTACCCAGATAGCAACATTGTGTTGGCCCAGATCCGGCCCACATCTGGCACATGTGGAATGAGGATCTGGCCCACATACCGCGTGGAACGATGGCACTTGGGTGGACCACTCCTGTCTGCCACAAGCAGGCCATAGCAATGCCACATGTCAGCCAAGAGCAAAAAATAAACCAGAACTGGACCTTATCTGAGCCACAAAATCTGTGTATAATAAATATGGAGTCATCTCAGCCTTAATAAGCCTGTTAACAAGAAGAATCATTGAAGGAAAGAAGAGAACAGAAAAAGAGACGAGCAGAATCACAAGAACTACAACTGACTTTTAGCCACAGTCTAGTACCGAGACCACCTCCATTCCACTGTGCTACTTTTCCATTGTTGTTCATAGATATTTAATAGTTGTGCGTCTTTCTGTGGGAGACTACAAAGAAAAGGGGACCATACATTTTTTAAATCAGTCTCGTTGCAATCGATAACATCAATACTTGAACAAATCTTAGTGTACTTAGTGTTCCACTTTTGTAAGTTTATCTTTTATTCACACAGCAAGTATACATTTAGAAGCTAAATATAATAATTTGCTTGCCAGCTTGACCTGGGGAATTGATAGTCCACTGTCCTCTTTACTCTTTCCCAAAATAAAAAAACACAGATCTTTAACAATAGTGCAATTCAATAAACAGTCAAGCTTTGCTTTAATCTTGTCCCAAAAATGGCTTATCATGGGGCAGAACCAAAACATGTAGGAGTGTCTACCAGAGTCAGCTTCTTTCATTTAGGACAAACTGGTTTCCCAAAACATTCACCATTTTGCCCTAAATGTAAGAATCGGACTCGGGATATTTAGGTGTAAATGTTGGTGTAAATGTTTCCCCCAATCTGAAAACGTTGGCCACCCTTAATTTTGTTCCAGGCACCTTTGGAAATATATTTACTGAGAAAAATGATGACGTGTTCAATACTTATTTCCCCCGCTGTATGTAACTCCTCTGATTCTACTCACACTGCTCCGAGCTGGTTTCAAACTGGCGTTTCCGACATTGGAGGCAGGCGCACTAAAAAGGGCCTCTAGGGTCAGTCGCTAGCGCACCTCTTGAGGCCAGGAAAGTGAGATTTACCAGTACAGCTCTTTACTAGCTGACCTCTGTTAAACATGTCATCGGCATACTGTGAAATGGTATGAGTATGCAACCAATTAAAATTCCCTTAATTTGTTAACTCTGTCTTTTAGATACTGCCAAAGGTTCCAGGGATAGTGCGAAAAGCAGTGGTAACGAGGGGCAACACTGTCTGGTGCCACACTTCAGATCAAATAGAGAAGAGCCTAAAACATTTGTGAGGACTGACACTTGTGGTGCCCTGTATATTATTTCTAACCAATTCACAAAGTTATCCCCACAAGTTATAAGACCTCAAACAAATACTTCCACTCCAAGTATTCCAAGTATCACGACTAATATTAAAAAGTGAGCATCTTTCAGGAATAAATCCAGTTTGATCTGGTACTATGAGTTATGGCAAATAAACCTCTAATCTTTTAGCAAGTATTTTAGATAAAACTTTAGCATCAACATTTATTAAAGATAATGGCCAATAACAGGAGCAATCCATATTGGGCCCTTCCTTTTTTAACATAAGTGAAATATTTGCATGATAAATTGAGGATGGGAGATATCCCGATTCAAAGGAGAGTGTAAACATATTAAGAAGCTGATCAGTTATCATGTCCCTGAATTTCTTATAAAATTCTGGCACAAAGCCAAGAAGCCCTGGCGCCTTTCCGCTTTTAAAATGTATCCTCGCAGTTTTTCAATCTGCTTTGTATTGTTTCAATGTCTGTAGTAAATTTAAACGAGTGAAAACTACAGATTATACTTTTGACATTTTTTTTTTACAGTTACATGTAAGCTTCCTTACCTGTATGCGATGGGCTTTTGCTTCAGGATGTTGGGCAGAACTCTAGCCTAAAACACTGTGTTCGTGTTCTTCCAGTTTGGAATGGTGACTACAGACATGGAGGCTTTTCAGATTTTCCGTTGTGGCATTCTCTCCGTATTTATGATTCTTTGCAGCCTTTAGCCGCTGCCTACAACTCACTGGATCCTTCACTGGAAATCCAAAGTAACTCTATCCCACTAAATGTTTACTCTTTGAATGAATTTGAGCAATGCAAGTCTACACCATTATGACTAAAAGTTTGCCGAGTAGTATTTGCTACTAAAGCAAGGCCATGTTTGACCCTGGTAAGTGTATCTTTAGCAGACTGGTGGGAGTGGCCTTGGACGATAACATGCCCAGTGCATTATGGGTGTTGAAGTTTTCCTACCTATGTGGCAAAGGGGAAGACAACAACTTTATTTATCGTTCTCTCTTGTCAGCACTGATTTCAAAAATGAAATTGCCTTTCTACTGCATAGAGCAAGACAAGATAACAGCTGTCATGAGTCATGAATTTTTTGCAGCGCAAAATCTGACAGAACAGATATATAGTCCGGAAATAATTTTTGTATCTTCAGCTCAGAATTACAGCGAAGTTATCAACTCATTGCTGAGAAATATAATGTAGCTTTCAGAAGTGAAGCTGTTTTATTTATAAAGTCACAGGCAGCTCCTGAATGTTTCTGAATTTCTTTTCTTTTGAGCGAGCGCATACAGGCACGTATGCCTCATAATACCATAATAATCGCCTTGTGGTTGCTTGGAATTCAAAGGGGAATCGGATATGCATATTTAGACGGAGGTCGGATATCCAGATATCGGATTTGTATCTGTTTTAAAACCACATTTGGAAGTGGCCCAGGTCGGATGCAAAAAAATCTTATCTCGTGCAGATTTTTGAGTTTACAAGTGTGCAACAAATTCCGATCTGATTCAGAAGTGAGTGAAATATCAGATTTTTTGTGCCAGTGTAAACGCAGCCTTTAAGAGCTGCAAAAATATTAGTGCTTGTTCTCTGTTTCACAACCTTGCTAGAAGACGTCCTAACTAATTTCCCGATTTGTAAAGTCTTTGTCTTACGTAAAATAAAGCAAATTCTGCCCTCTTAGTTAACAACTGATCCAATGCCTCTCAGAAATGACTCACTTCACCTCAAGTCATTGTTCGCTAATGATCTTCCCTTCTTCTACAAACTTTGTGCATCAATGTAAATGGCCCTTTTTTCATACATTTTCTAGAAAATCTGGCAGTAGATGGAGTTGCTACACAGTCATCAACATCTGGGGACGGGTTCGCTGAAAAGGCTGTTGATCGAGGTCTCCAGCAGTTGTACACGGGATGCTCCTCAACCACTAGTCAGACTAACCCGTGGTGGATGCTGGATCTGCGTCATATTTACCGAGTTACTAAAGTGGTCGTCACTAACAGACGAGACTGCTGTGCAGAACAAATAAACGGAGCGGAGATTCGCATCGGGAACTCTTTGGAGAACAACGGCAGCAACAATCCCATGTGAGACTCTTGAGGTTGAAAGAACATGAGAGAAATGCAAAGATTCAACACACTATCTCCTTCATCAGTTTCTCTCTCTGTCTGTAGATGTGCTGTTATTCCTGCTATTCCAGCTGGTGAGTCCTACAACTACTCATGTGGTGGGATGGAGGGACGTTATGTGAATCTGATCATTGCTGGAGACATGAAGACACTCACTCTCTGTGAGGTGAAGGTTTATGGAGAAGGTACATCAGTCATATTGGTTTATAATATCAGATAATTATAATGTCTTCACATCGTCATATATTTTTGTCAATAAGACACAGTGAGGAATAGGGAAAAGTTTTAATAAATGCCAATGTGTAGGTTCCAATAATTCATTGTTAATTGAATTTTAATGTATTTACATGTATGACTGTGTTTGTTTAGGTCCCTGTTTAAAAAGGTCATTTGTAAAAATTCAGTTTAACTCCAGCAATGATTTGACTGACCCTTCAATGAGAGAAAATGTTCTAAAACAGGTGAGAGAAAGAAACACAACCTTTATGATTACTGTGAGAAGCACAAATATTGTATATTAGGCTAAATTGTTCTCAAGTCATTTAATTTTTGCTGCATTTTAGAGTAAACATAAAAAGGTTCTTTATAGACATTGATTTTTCCATTAAGAACCTTTAACATTCATGGAATCTTTCCATTACTCAAAAGGTTCTTTATAGTGGTAAAATTTTCCCTATCAAAAGCTGCTCTCAATGCTGCGCTGACAGCGCTATGGGAAAACATCTTTGTTTGACCGGTTGTGAAGTATGTGTGGCAAACACTCCAAGAACTTGGCTTTAAATAACCTCTGATGATGATGATGTCATTAGAATGCACGCTTGTGAAAGGCTATAAATAGACGTGAAACAGGTGAACTTTCAGGTTTCTTTGCCTTCAGAGAACTGTATTGTGTGTGTGTGTGTGTGTGTGTGTGTGTGTGTGTGTGTGTGTGTGTGTGTGCTACGATCTCTATCTGTCCACTTGTTTGGAGTTAGAGTTACAGCTGTAAGTGAGCAGAAGTTTCTCAATGTGAAAAAAAGAAAACATCGTGTTGCAAACAATTAGTAGATGCATGCCTCCATGCTCATGGCCCATCCCTGATTAATTGTCTGGTTTTTATTGTCCATTTTTAATTGTCTGTTTAATATTTGGCTGCATTTAATTTTGAGGAATTAAGTGATTTAAATACTCATCGGATTTGAGAAGTTAGATGATTGTATTAATATCTTGTCTGGCTGTTCTTTGGCTACATTTAATTCTGAGGAGTTAAATGGCGAAATAGCCATCTGGAGATGAACTTTGAGAACGCCATCTCCGAGCGCTCCTCTCGTGATGATAAAGTGCATGAGGAGTTACTCTATGTGGTCTCCCGTGCAGTGGCCAGATTACAGTTTGACTGGCCACAGGAGAAGGAGCAAGTGATAGAAGTTCACATTTCAGTCCGGTGGCAAGGGGGAGGAGCCTCAGCGAGGGTCTCTCCAATCTGCAAGGACCTTCATGACGAGTTAAATCATTCTTGGGGGAAACCTTATTTTCACATGGCTTTGTGCCCTCAACGTCGACTTATTTGACTATCGCGGGTGCAAGGGCATGTGGTTATACGATAATGTCCCAGTTTGAAGAGACGTTTGTGGGCTACATCTCAGTCAACAAATTATGTATTTTGGTAAACACTGTTACAAAGACCATAAACTTGCATAAAAAGCCAAGAGTCAAACTACCCAACTAAAGCAAACACTAATCACCATAATGGTGACCCGAAAATGTTTCTTGTGTTTCTCTTTCATTCAGTAATTCTGCTTGTTAACAGCAGGTGTTCATCATTAATGCTCAATCATCACTTAATTAATCACTTATTTATCTCATTAACTTTAACACTTATTCAGATTTACTTTAACACTCTTTAGACTGGGACCATATGTACACTGAGTAGAGTTAATTTAACTCTGGAGACTTTGTTGTGTGGTTGCCCACTGAAACTAAGCAGGGTTGATCCTGGTCAGTACCTGGATGGGAGACCTCCTGGAAAAATTAGGTTGCTGCTGGAAAAGGTGTTAGTGAGGTCAGTTGGGGATGTTAATGTTAATGTCATGTTAATTATGAACCTGTAGATAGTAGTTCTCTGGGAGGTATGAAAAAAATAGTAGTTATTGATTAGCTAATAGTGAACTACTACATTCATCTGAGCGCTATTACTAACTAATTTGTTAATCAGAGTTTCTTGTTAGTTAATAGTAGTTACTAGAATGGTAATAATTTTTTACTAGATTGTTCCTGTGTAATTATTCATTAATGAAGGAACAGTATTCTAAAGTGTTATCCTTCTATGGTATCGCTGCAAAAAAACAAGAAAAAAAACAACCTTTTGGAACCTTTAGTTTTTGAGTGTAGATTTATTTTGTGTTTTGAAAAATAATATATATTTTTTTAATTTACATAGAAACATTTTAAAACATTTTCAACTAATCTGTTGCTTGAAAGTTCAAATCCTGAACCACTGTACTCACATTAATGTATTGTTATATATTATGACCTCAAAGTAATGAAAGAAAGGCACTGCTTTATCTGCTCCCATGAAACTTTACTAAATTGCAACAAAAGGCTCTTCGTCAGGCAGTAAGAACAATAAATATAAAGGGATTTTATATTCACATAGTAAATCCTCACACCTGATAAAAGACATCAGGCAATCAGTGAACTAACCAATTATGCATTAGGCAAAAAGAAGACATCAAACAATAATTGAACAGGAAGACATCTAAATACATAACTCAAATAACTGAAGTTTTGGATGTACGCATAGTACATCAAATTATTATATATTATGACCTGAATTTATTAAAGGCCCACTGAAGTGCCTTGAAACGCACAGCTTTGTATGATGCGTTGACGTAATTTCCACTGAAACAGGAAGCTAAGGCGGGACATATTGAATGGCTCCTCCACCTTTTCAGATGGTCAATAGCGTTTAGTTTACCTCACAGACTGCGAGTCATAGCCTACTTGACAGCACCATGGAAACGAATCTGTGCGCTGATACATAGGATTCAATAGTAACAGTAGAGGTGTGAACAAATTCTAGCCATTTCATTCTGAAAACGGATTAAAACTTGAGCGTTTGAGCACCCGAACACACGTCTCAAACCCATATTACGATACATTATGTTACGTTACGCTCCGTTACGTGTCAATGGTCGCTTTGGACAGGTGGTGCTTATAGCATAGGGGGCAGAGCTTCAGATTCTAGAGAGCATTTGATTGGACAAAAGATGATGAGAAACTGATGTCCGCGGTGACGTCATTAAAATCTGTGATCCATTTTAGCGGAAGTGAGAGACTGCGTTTTGAATGCCTATATGTCCTAAATGCAAATTTTGTCATTGTTTTGGAACACACCAGCATATGTTCAACATTAAGGCTAACATATTCATCCTAAGAGCTAAAAAACGTAAATTTTTATTTCAGGGGGCCTTTAAAGGGGGGGTGAAATGCTGTTTCATGCATACTGAGTTTTTTACACTGTTAAAGAGTTGGATTCCCATGCTAAACATGGACAAAGTTTCAAAAGTTAAGTTGTACGTTTGAAGGAGTATTTTTGTTCCAAAAATACTCCTTCCGGTTTGTCACAAGTTTCGGAAAGTTTTTTTCGAGTATGGCTCTGTCTTACGTAAGATAGAGCGGAATTTCCTTATATGGGTCCTAAAGGCACTTCTCCGGTAAGATCGCGGCCGCGCGCGCACTCGCAGACCAGAGAGAGAAGAGAGCGAAAGCAGTACGTTACCTCAAAGCGCTCTGCTCGGCTTTAGGGAAGTCAATGTCACCAAAGAAGTGGGTTTTTGGTTGGCAGGGCAAGACAACCCTGCACAGATTCCCAAAGAACCCAGCGTTAAGGGAATAGTGGATGGAGTTTGTTTTTTCGAAGCATCAACGGAGGTTGTGCACGACTCTTTGTTCCCTGCATTTCGACGATGATTGTTTTATAAACAAAGCCCAGATCGACGGATTTGCAGATCGTCTAATGCTTAAGGATCGAGCAGTCACAATTATAAAGTTTCGCTGTCGCGTGCGGTGAGTAAACTACTTCAAATGTCTCTCTGTGTTGTTGTTAGATCAGTTAGCACAGCTATAGCACACCGCCCACACGGCCCGCCCCCAGCCGCTCGTTTTTTTTCCGGAAAGACTCGGTACAGCCAATCTTTCACTTATAAATATAATAAATCTAAAGACGTTTTGGAGATATGAAGGATGCAATACTACTCTATAGGTACTCAAGATTAACAGGAGATTGAGTGAAAATGAGCATTTCACCCCCCCTTTAAGAACAAAATCAGTTGTTGTTTTACTGTAGTGCATTTGCACTTACAAAAAGAGAACTGGTTTAAATCAAAACGACACTCTTGCTCCTCAAGCTCTAGCATTGGGCAGACGTCGAATTTTGGTTGGAATAAACACACAAACAAAAAAAGAAATTGAAAAAAAGGTGCATGCCAGTACACTTATTATCAGCTTCACTTATTACTAACCAGAGTGACGTTTATTTCTGTCAGACGTCTACAGAAGTTCTTCACCATCGTTGTGTTTAGTTGGGCAGTTTGACTCGTAACTTTTTTAACATTAGTTTGTATCTTGTTGCTGTAACTGTGTTTGTTACGGCAAGAACTGCAAGAGAAATTGAGTTCAGATGATGTTGGCTGATGAAGATATGATCATCATGTAGTGTTTGACTAACTGATCATATTCAGAGTCTATTCACTGATTAGATATCATGTTATTAATTTCCCATTATTGATTGTAATAGTCCAGTGATTGTCCAGCAGTGTTTTAATCTGAGGGATTGCATGCCGAAAAGGTTTAAAAATACACGCAGACATTAAAGAATCAGTGTATGAATCTCAATAATGGTGACATGCTTCATGCTGCAATGCATTCTGGGTGCATCATACTAAACTAATCTATGGCTCCCAAAATGCATTGTAGCATTAAGCATGTCACCATTGTTGAGATTCATATGCTTATTATTGATGTCTGAGTGAGTCTAATAGATGCTGAAAATGCTTAAGTGGACAATGCAGAATTATAGGTTTGCTTTAATTAATAGTACAAAATGACTGCGTATCAAAATAATAGACTCTGGATGACACCAGTGAAACAAACCACTATATAATTTTGATGGGCCCTAATTTAACAATCTAAGCTCATGGTCTAAAGCGCAAGGCGCAAGTTCACTTAGATCGTGTCTGAATCCACTTTTGCTAGTTTAACGACGGGAGAAATGGTCGGCGCTCCTGGCGCATGTCTAAAAGGGTTGTCCCTATTCTCTTAATGAGTAATGGGTGTGTTTTGGGATTTACGTGCGTTAAACCAATCAGAGTCTCATCTCCCATTCCCTTTAAATGCCAGTTGCGCTCGCGCCATGGCAGATTCGCTATTTACATGATAGTGGAAAGACCAAAAGCGTCTCCAGAGCGCAAACGGATCTGCTCGTGCGCGAAGTTAAAGCTAAAATAGATCATCTACGGGCCGGACTGAAACTAGCAAAAAACACTTGCATTGCGCTTGGCGCTGCATTGCGCCGGGTGTAAGATAGGGCCCTATATCATCAAGTAGACAATATCATCTGACCTTGGAGCTTGACGTCACACAATCTTTGGGTTTAGACATCAACCCGACGTTCAACCAAAATATGACGTCTGAGGGACGTTGGATTAGTTGGAGTCCAGCGTCTTCCTGACGTCACATTGACATACTGTGCTTTTTGGGATGGAAGGTTTGAGTCTATCGTCACATTCTGATCTAATCAGTTTAGTATGAATGTTATTTTCAGTTGGGATCTGCTCTTGCTGATAGAGGATTCACAGATGTGACACTGCGATGGTCTCAAACTCCTAAACGGATCCAGAAGTTGAACGATGCTAAACGTGAGTCTGTTCTCACAACTATAACCTATGAAATAAGCTGCACAAATGGAAATGATTTTAACATTATTGTAGTGCGTAATGAGCGAAACATTTTTCATTTACAGGTCACTGTAAGAACGAAAATTTCCCTTGAAATCAACACTGTCTACTACTCACTAAATTCACATTCACATTGATCTGATTCTAAATACACAAAATGAAATTTCTTCATAATTACTTCCGTGTAAAGACTCTTAAAGTCCCCCTGTAGTTTAATTAATTTAATCCCTTAAAACTCATATTTGATCACTAAAATGTTGTGTTAAAATATTTAAATGTTTTGTCCTTAAAAATATTCTCATGCCTTAAAATGGCTTGAATGTAACTCGACATAAATATATGCAAATGAGCCCCGCCTCCACTCACTCACTCAGCTCAGAGATCCACTGGTTGACGATCACACGTTGATCTGATTGGTTACAAGGTAGTTTGTGACGTCAGAAACACCAGCGATTTCAAAGCGTGTTTTTGAGACTGTCTTTGGTTCACTGCAGTTTTAAGGAGGAAATACTCAGCAATGCTGTCGACTTATGAATTTACACATGGTTTGTCTTAGGGCTGGGCGATATATCGCATGACATTGTTAGGCGCATCTCGTCAGTAAAGCCGGTTCCTTGATTAGTAGTAAATCGCCATCACCTGCTTTCAGATGGAGCGGCATTCACTACAAAGAGCCGTAGTTAACTGACAAGCTGAGCCATATCGCATTAATTATCGCAGGCGATCCGTCCGCGATAATTAATGCGATTTATAGTTTATCAAGACAGAATATGCTAATCAGTGACTTGAAGATAACTACACATCAGCTACATAAATTCATCAATTAACCATTCAGAAACGTCCTGTTGCTTCTACATGTTGTCACTTCATCATTGTCTGACTCCAGTTTAAACATAAAAGGCTAAACGTTTTTGAAATTTCCAGTGCATGTGTGTGAGTGCAAGCTCTTGAAGCTCCGCCCTCTGTGCTGCTAGCAGCAGCTGATTTGCATTTAAAGGAGCAGACACAAAACGGTGCATTTTTGCTCACCCTCAAAAATTGACAATTTAAAAAAATGGACAAATTGACAATTTCACACCCTCAAAAATGGACAATTTGCTATATAAAATATCTGTGGGGCATTTTGAGCTAAAACTTCACATACATACTCTGGGGAAATTAGAGACTTATTTTACATCTTGTGAAAAGGGCATTATACCACCCCTTTAAAAGCTTGATTTTCACCACAGGGGGACTTTAAATCACTTCTGCTTCAGTAGCCGCGTTTCCATTACAGATTTGCGCAAATGTTTTGCGCTATTATCTAAATATCGATAAAAAACTATTGCGAAATGACGGCGTTTCCATTAACCGATGTTATGCGACTAAAACGTCTTTTTTTCTCTCGCGATAAGTCATTCCAAAAATCACGGCAACGGACGTTGGTTATAATATCACAGCCACCGCATTAGACATTATTATTATTATTAATGGAAGGAGACGTGGCGTGTTATCCAAGCATTAATGGCAGGGAAAGACCCCCGAACGACACATATAAGGTTCTTCTGGGTGTTTCGCCCTCATTTCTGCTCCGATTGTGGCATTTCTTTGATATTTAGAATCCAGTATTCCTATAGGCTAATTATTGTTTCTTTTATGAATTTAATAAAGAATTATGTCTCGTATTCTGTCCAAACGATCCATGTAGGCTACTTTTTTGTTTTTCCTTTTTTAACCCCTAATTGAAAAACGAAAAATGAACGGTTGTTGTCTTTTTAAAACGCAAAGTTGAACACCAAAATTTTAATTTGAACTGGCTACACCAACTGCTGTGCTTTGTTTATGACTTTTTGCCCCTTTATTAAACATTTAAAATATTCACAAATTAATATGGAAAACATGTCGATTTTACTGGTTTTCTAAGGCCAAATTAGAAACTGGAATTGATGTCTTTCCCGCAGTGCTGAATGAGAAGAGCCATTAATAAACTATTGTTTTCTAAGTGTCGGCTAAAATCACATCTCCATCTCCGCTGTTAAGCAGATGCGCTTTTAGAGAGAAATGCAACTTTCATTCGGATTAGCCTACATAATCAGAAGGTATTAGCTTTCGATTCGAATTTGTTCGTTTTAAAGTGGACATTTCAAGCTTTAGCCTACATATATTTTGTTTCAGTTCTCGCGCTCCAGTTTACGGAGATCATGAAAGTGCGTCTGATTGTTTCTTTTATTTTACAAAAGCACAGCGTTTTCTTGTTATTGTGAGTTTACACAAATAAAAGTGGTTGAGAATAATGTATTATTATTTTCTGTCTGACCAGAAATGATAGAGTATTTTAAGTTGTTTCCAATGTTGATAGGAAAATGCAAGTGTTCGCGGCCGCGCCTCCGTGCCATGCAGTGCGCGCTCCACGCTCAGCTTTGTTCCTTTTTTGCATAAAAGCGTCTTCTAAATATAGCCTATACATGCTTACATGCTATAATAAAATAATATAAAACTATTATTAATTTGCGTAGCTATACATGGACTTCAAACACACTGCGTCTTCTAAGTCAGGTGACTGTAAATGCGCAAAAACTGTTTCCATTGCAGTTTTGCGAAATATTCCTTTTTCGAATTGCCTGAAAAACCACCTCATGAGAGCGTAAAAACTTTTTTGCGATAAATGGGAGTTTTTGCGAAATTGACGTGTTTCCATTAAGCGTATTTTCAATTCGCAATTTCAATTTGCGCAATTTGAAGGGTAATGGAAACGCGGCTACAGTTTCTGTTGATTCAAACCTTTAAGAACCAGAAAACATTGTATAATGTCAACATATAGCATTACAAATACATAGTAATAGTAATATAATTAAAATATTAAAATATAAATAAATTGTTGTTCACATTGAAACCCATAGTTGTAATAAAATAAATAGCATGACCTTTTTCTGTATAATCACTTTTAATATTTAATTTAATTATTATTCATGGTTATTTTGATCTTTTATTTGACAGTTTATTGTAATATGTTCAGGGATAATCTAAGATTGTTATGTTTGGATGGGTGTTTCAGTTCTGTGCTTCAGTTTTCTCTGGTTTCTCTGTGTTCCAGTCTCCTAAATTACAAATGGTTTGATTAAGTGGCCACTGGTGTTTCACGTTTCTTTGATTGGTTTGTTCTGTCTATTTAAGCCCTGTGTTTCTTTCAGTTCATTGTCAGTTCTACTTGTTTCTGAGTTCCTTCTGTTAATAAAACTAAGACTGCTGCATTTAGATTCTTTTCTCTTCATTATTGCAACTCATTTGTGACAAATTTCTATGTATTATAAGTTTAATTATCTTTTAATTAAATGCCCTGCAGTTTCATACTGTGCATATTTGGTAATGTTCCTGTGGAGCTGTAATGATGATGGAGAACAGTGCATGTGGGGCAAATTACTGGTGGTGTTTTTTTGTTTGTTTTTTACCATTTAGAAACCTGGTGAAATACCACAATACTTACACTGTGTCCTAACCAGACGCATCGTGACAAACAATAAAAGGTTTCTTTTCCATGTAAATCTGACTTTTTGTCCTAACCAGCCGTGAAAGAGATATGCAACGATTCTTAAAATTGTTTCTATTTGGAAACAACAAATAGAACAACAACATACAAAGTATGACAATGATAATTTCAGGTACTGTTTGTGTGCTTTATTTAATGTTAAAAGCATGTACTGTTAGTTTGAATATCATTTTGCATGACCTTCATTGCCGTTCAAAAACACAGATTCATTCAGTAACACAACATTTCTGTTGCCCTGAGACGAGTGATGGCTGTACTGTTTCACTAATGAAAATTATTCCTAATGTGGCGATGCAGAGAGCCAAACAGTACTGAGGAGGTTATAGTCTAGGTGGAACCTACCCCAAAAAAACACAGACTACGCCACCCTGGGAATTTCACCCAGAGAATGATTTTCTTTATTTCCTAATTGCAATACTATTGATTCACTTAAGGACACACAGGTAAGTAAACAATTCAGCCAGAGATGAGGTTCAATTTTTAAAAGAGATAACAAATTTTATTCAATAATTTAAAACACAATTCAGAACACATTCATACTTGCTGCCGAGGCTTACCGGTGGAAGAGAGAGGTCACAAAGGCATGAAGGAATCCCAGGAAAGGTCACCACGTGAACACACACAAACACTGAAAAACACGACAGTGAACACAGCAAAGAAAACGGGGTAGACAACACAGCACGCAGGAAGGGGATACCATCACCCGGACACCAACACCACCACCTTCGGCTCTCAGCAACTGAAACGGACACAAGCACACATGATCAAAGGGGATTCACTCCACAGTAAGAAAAATCAATGTAATATTTAAATGAAGAAAACAGATTGAAATAATCTTAATCACAAAATAGCCAAACTGCCAGAACCAGCAATGGTTCCAGAAGGCAGTGCACTAGAAAAACAAGATATCAATTCTAAGACATTTCTCAATAAACAAAGAAAAACAAAATAAACATGGATTAAAGTACAATGAAACCTTGGCCAAGGAAAACAAATTCAGTAATAAGACAGAGTAAGACAAAATATATATAAATGTATTAACTGGATTAGTTTATCTAACGAGATAAACTAAAATCACTGATAAAGAAACAAACTAGAAATGCAAATTAACTAAATTGAAAACAAAATAATAGAAAGGAAATATAAACACTTAACCCAAATTATAACTGTAAAGAGCCAACCCCTTCTGCTGCATTTAAACAGTTAAAATACTGGCCCAAGTCAAACTAGAGGCTCGCACATTCAAACGTATGGCTGTGATTGTCCAGTGGCCATGAAAGCAGAACGGGTGGACAGCGATCAGAAACGTTCCTTGTAAAAAATGTTCAAAACTTGCACGTTAGATGAGTGCAGCACAGGTGTGCAGCAATCAAGTAGAGTTGTTGGTATAATATTCAAAAAGAATGTACACAATTACAGCTGTCCAAGGCGGGCATGCAGCGATAGAGTAAAGTTGGTGACACAATGGCCAAAAGAGTGCCAGCTCGTTACGAGTTAACTCATACTGCTACACTAATAGATCCAGAGCAAAAACAGACAATATCCTGAGTCTAAAATGTTAGTCACATATAATATTAACTTCTTGTTTATTGAACTTGTGGCAGATCCAGTGAAGTTCTTCCTGCCTGCATGTGGTTGGTTAGTCTACTCACTGAGTTTCGTCCTATCAGTGGGCTGCAGAGAGTATATAAACTGGCTGGCTAGAGTGTATTGTGTCACGAGTCACCACCCCTTTCTTCCCTTGTCGTCATTTAGTCGCCATCCAGGTATGTTTGGTGATGTTGGCTTGATTGTCAATGGGACACTGTAGCTAACGTTAGCCTATTTCCAGGTCAGCGTATGAAGACCTGCGGCTGGCATTGGGTTGAGGTTGTCCCTCTTCTGGTAGGTGTCATGATTGTGTTTTTTTTAATCCAAGTATCCACTCACATTGTAGCGGTATCCTTGTTTGTGTACAGTCAGAGGTTTGAGTGAGACTGATTAAAGCATGGCCAGTATGGGTGTCTGCATTTCAGCACGGAGGCGCTTAGTTACCGGCGGCGCGCACATTGTCCTCGCGATAGACTGGACGAGCCCTCAGCTTCCTAGCATGTGTGTTGTCTGCCTGACTGATTTGGTTCCAGGATCTCTACCCGGATCTTCTGTAGAGATAAGCTGATTTTATTAATAGTTGTTAGTAGTTCAATTGTGGAGAGTTTGTCTGATTGTTTAACTTGTAATTTTATAGATGCGTTAATTACAGATTGGTTGCGTCTGCATGGGCGATTAGCTTCCGTGCCGTTGGGCTGCGTGGCACTACCGTCTGGAGGCGCTGTTGCTGTCATGATTCTGCCATCTTGTTCTTGATTTTCTCTTGTCTTGCGGCAGAATCATGACAGGCCCATGTTTTCATGTGCAGCACATGGCCATTTGTTTGGCCATGCGCTTGCGTTGTCTCGTCATGTAACCCCGCCCCCTTGTTATCCTTGTTTAGTCATTATGGTTTCCCCATTATCACCTGTTGCCCTCATCATTAGCCTCCCTTTATAACCCCCTTGTGTTTCTCTGTCCTTTGTCGGTTCATTGTCAAATGCTGTCTGACTTTGTCAAGTGTTGTCACTTTGTCAAACACTGTCTATCTTTATGATATCTCTCTGTGAGTATTTTGTCTGGAGTCCTGTTCAACATATGAGTATTTTTTTGTTGTTAGTTACTGTCTAGTCATCGTTAAGTCTTAGTCAAGTCTTTTGCCTTTTTGTCTTGTTTTGCCCCCTCGTGGGTTTTGTTTTCTCTGTTTTTGTCTACAATAAATCTTGTGTGAGCATTCAGTCTGCTTTTGGGTTCATCTACCTTCATCCACATGACAGAATGAACCGACCAAAATCGAACCCAGCAGACAGTATGTCTTTCCAGCTCCAGCGACAAATCGGAGTTCAGAGAACAATGCTGGTTGTCGGCTCCCACCGACAGAAAGAGGGTCAACCTTTCATTCTCGTCCCAGGGTGAGTGGATCCTGAGAAATTATGCCCAACTCTGGGATCGTTTCACCTGGGAGGAGCCGCAGGCTTCTTCCTCGAGGTCTCCACCTTCTGCCAAGCTGCCAGTGATTCCGGAGGGTTGTGTCCTAGGTGTTGTTTCCCAGGGGGATCAAGCTGGTCCCACTTCCACTCCCGAGACGTCATCCGGACCCGAGAGTCTACTTGGCAAGCGAGGGAGACGGACCTCATGGGAGTCGGCATCGGAGTCCTCCGCGACTGAATCAGTCCTGTCAGAGACTGTCCTCCATGCCCCAGTCACAGCTCCTGTTGAGCTTCCCCAACCAGTCGCTAGTCCAACCATGGCATCTGCTCCGCGGCCACGGAGAAAGAAGAGGAGGAAGGGAGCCTCTCGTCCTTCATCTCTGCCTGTCCCAGAGCTCGCTCCTTCTGCAAGCGCTGTCCCAGGCACTGTCCCAGAGCCCGCTACTGCAAGCGCTGTCCTAGGCGCTGTCCCATGTGCTGTCCCAGAGTCCGCTACTGCAAGCGCTGTCCCAGGCGCCGTCCCAGAGCCCGCTACTGCAAGCGCTGTCCCAGGCGCTGTCCCAGAGCCCGCTACTGCAAGCGCTGTCCCAGGCGCTGTCCCAGAGCCCGCTACTGCAAGCGCTGTCCCAGGCGCTGTCCCAGAGCCCGCTACTGCAAGCGCTGTCCCAGAGCCCGCTACTGCAAGCGCTGTCCCGGATCCAGCTACTGCAAGCGCTGTCCCGGATCCAGCTATTGAAGGCACGGTTTCAGAGTTTGCTGTCGTGAGCACTGCAGAGAGGGTAGCGGCCGATTCAGCTGCTGAAGCTGTCTTGCGCTCGGTTTCAGCTCATCAAAGGATGCCTGTCCATGTCGCTGCCGAAGCATTGGCTGAATACCTCAGACGTCTTGTCCAGATTCTTGAAGCCCCTGTCAAGTCAGTCATGTCTTGTCCTGAGTCCACTGATTCTAAGAGCACCGTGAGCGGCGTACCCCAGTCAGCTGCCGTGAGCGGCGTACCCCAGTCAGCTGCCGTGAGCGGCGTACCCCAGTCAGCTACTGTGAGCGGCGTACCCCAGTCAGCTGCCGTGAGCGGCGTACCCCAGTCAGCTGCCGTGAGCACCGTACCCCAGTCAGCTACTGTGAGCACCGTGCCCCAGTCAGCTACTGTGAGCACCGTGCCCCAGTCAGCTGCAGACGAGGGGGTTAACTGTGAGTGGTGATTTTTATTAATTTATTTATTTTTTTTATTTTTTTTTATTTTCAATTAGTTTTGTCTTTTGTGGAGTGACCGTTTCTACTGTGACAATTCTGAGTTGTGAAAACTGAAAGAATCAACACTGATAACATGTTGTTTATGACAATTAAAAGTAAATGACAAAAAAATGTAATTTAAAAATATCAATATAGCTTTTTTTTTAAGCAACACAAAAATTGCGTTTGTTAGTATAAGAACGCTGGCAATTCTGATGACGTCACTGGCATGGTAGGATGTCCGAGCTGAGACGCTGGAGCGCCCCATAAGTAGCTGGTATGTAACAGTGTATTTTATGAATTGGCGACTAGGCTAGGCTAGGCTAAGCTAACTTGTTATATCCTTTTCTCAGACTGTTTAGGTTAACAGCGTACCGGCAGTTCACTCTTTGGGCGAGGGGGCATTTGGGAAGAAGGAATAGGATCCCGATCCCATCCTGTGCAGTGAACTACATCAGGGATCTTTTCCCCTCAGCCGAATATCAAGGATTCGAGTATGCGTTTTAATAATAAAAAAAGTCAGACGCGTACATGTAAACTCACCATTTTATTGGATAATATCAAATAATTGAAAAGTAACTTTACTAAGCATATAGAAAAAAAAAAAACATTTGAACTGATATTGCCTAAAGGAAAATGGTTATGCATAAATATTATATGTAGGAATAAGAGTTAGTATAGATAATAAATTATACATTATATGTATGTATGTTTGTATATATATATATATATATGTATGTTGTAGGGATTATACAGTATATGTTAAATGTGATTTTGATTTGACAGTTTAATTTTTCCTACTTAGTGAACCGGCTAAGGTGTTGTGCCACAGAATGCTCTTTGTCCGGTTTGGTAAGCCCTCTGTGTTGATATATATATATATATATATATATATATATATATATATACACACTTGTATATACTGGTATGTATGTATGTATATACACTCATCTAAAGGATTATTAGGAACACCATACTAATACTGTGTTTGACCCCCTTTCGCCTTCAGAACTGCCTTAATTCTACGTGGCATTGATTCAACAAGGTGCTGAAAGCATTCTTTAGAAATGTTGGCCCATATTAATAGGATAGCATCTTGCAGTTGATGGAGATTTGTGGGATGCACATCCAGGGCACGAAGCTCCCGTTCCACCACATCCCAAAGATGCTCTATTGGGTTGAGATCTGGTGACTGTGGGGCCATTTTAGTACAGTGAACTTATTGTCATGTTCAATAAACCATTTTGAAATGATTCGAGCTTTGTGACATGGTGCATTATCCTGCTGGAAGTAGCCATCAGAGGATGGGTACATGGTGGTCATAAAGGGGTGGACATGGTCAGAAACAATGCTCAGGTAGGCCGTGGCATTTAAACGATGCCCAATTGGCACTACGGGGCCTAAAGTGTGCCAAGAAAACATCCCCCACACCATTACACCACCACCACCAGCCTGCACAGTGGTAACAAGGCATGATGGATCCATGTTCTCATTCTGTTTACGCCAAATTCTGACCATCTGAATGTCTCAACAGAAATCGAGACTCATCAGACCAGGCAACAAAGTTGCTCTTCTATCAGCTTGAATCAGTCGGCCCATTCTCCTCTGACCTCTAGCATCAACAAGGCATTTTCACCCACAGAACTGCCGCATACTGGATTTTTTTTTTCCCTTTTCACACCATTCTTTGTAAACCCTAGAAATGGTTGTGTGTGAAAATCCCAGTAACTGAGCAGATTGTGAAATACTCAGACCGGCCCGTCTGGCACCAGCAACCATGCCACGCTCAAAATTGCTTAAATCACCTTTCCCATTCTGACATTCAGTTTGGAGTTCAGGAGATTGTCTTGACCAGAACCACACCCCTAAATGCATTGAAGCAACTGCCATGTGATTGGTTGATTAGATAATTGCATTAATGAGAAATTGAACAGGTGTTCCTAATAATCCTTTAGGTGAGTGTATATCTCAACACAGAGGGCTTACCAAACCAGACAAAGAGCATTCTGTGGCACAACACCTTAGCCATTTCACTAAGTAGGAAAAATTAAACTGTCAAATCAAAATCACATTTAACATATACTGTATAATCCCTACAACATACATTTTATATATATATATTATATTTATACCTTTTTGGTAAGCCCTCTGTGTTGAGCCAAGGTAGGGTGAGCTTCCTGTTTCTGTTCCTGTAAGGTAGCCTGTATGGTGCTGGACTCCCTCCGTTGGCTCCATTGACGATATCCTTTCGGAAACTGTAGGCTTTCTGCTCTTTTACTTGTGCCACCACGTTGAAAATTGTTGCCTAAATCTGTGTCCACCTGTCTTGGTTGTTGCCCTCTCTCTCTATGTTGATGTTGTTGTCCAGTGCAGCCAGGCGAAGACGCGCTTCAAAGCTTTCATAGCTGAAGGCCTTTCTCTTTGTTGCATATTTATTATAAAGAGCATGAACACTCTCTAATTCACCTGTGTGGATGCCCTCTGTCACCCTGTCAAGATTTTGGAGGAGCTGCCTGTTCAGGACAACCTTTTGGAGGCTATTAAAGGCTGCAGAGTCAGGACGGAGCCACGGGCGCCTGCTCTCCTCATCTGGGGTGTAGGGTGGGTTGGAGGGCTGTAGCCTGTCATGCACTCTCATTTATTGTATCCAAGCACATTATGCATTTTAGTAAATAGAGACTGCTTGTATATGTCGTGTGCATTTAGAGAAAATACCAAAACATGGTTGAGGTACTGTGCGTTTAAGAAAATCGAGGCATATAAATGGAAAATGTGATTGGACGAATCCATACTTCTTACTATGGACCTACCAGCTAATTCTGTGACTTGAACTCCCTGCATCAACAATGTTTCCTGACACGATGAACATCAGCTAGCTTCAGGGTGAGTAGAGAGGGACATTGGATTCTGTTTACAGACCTGCTGCGGTTTAGTTAGCTGCTAGTAAACGCATTATTATCAATCTGTGATATCGTCGGAGTCATGATTTATTTATAGGCAGTTTATATGGTCGGAGTGGTGGCTAGCTTGTGGAGTTTGACAAAAGTGCTTCCAACGTGTTTAGCTGCTAGCTCTTTCCCTAGGTTGGATCGTTTGGTATCTAGCTTGGTTTTGTGACTCAATTTCAATGAATGCAGAGTGTGTCAGTCTCAGTTTTGCTGAACTCTATAAAGCCTAACGTTACACGTTATATGTGCGCATAAGTGAATATGTACATGTTTTGTTTGTGACAATGTTACATCCAGCCCTTTGCTTAGTAGATTTGCTAGTATGATAAGTTAACACACTTCTCTGTCCTCTGCCTGATGTGAGCGTTTCAGCGCCCTGTCTCTGCGGTAGATAGCATCGGTGGTGTTAGTACTTGCCGTTGGTCTATCGGTCTGCCCTGTACTATAGCCTGAAAAGTTGAACATTGATGGAATGGCCTCATGTTTCAGTCTATTGGTCTTAACCCTCACCAGTGAACCTGCTGTATCTAAAGTACAACTCTCTAAATAGTCTGTCCCTAAAAAATGCCCACTACAGACTCAAAATCCAGGGGCTGTCAGAGGGTTAGCCAGTTTTAAGGCAGCTAGCCATGACTTGAGGACTGGTTTCCTTGTCAAAGGTAGCCTGTGAAAATGTATTGTAACCCCAGCTGCCTTTGCCCTATTCAATTCATCCCCCCCATGCAGGTTAAAGGGGAATCAGTCACGACATCGTGCAGCAGTCAGAAACATGAGAAGACGGTCTGAAGTTTGGACTTCGTATTTTCCCTGCCGAACATCAGCCCATCAACGGCTCCGGTTTCGTAACACACACCTGGGTTAGTTTATTTGAATTTGATTTGCTTGTCTGTGTTTTTGCAGATGATTTGGGAAGTCTGTGTAAACTTAAAGGCGTTTGTGCACAGAAAACACCCTGAAAATCTGTGCTGAACACGATGATGATGGTCATCATCAGTCATGAGTTTCCGTGCCTTTCTCTTTTAAAGGCTTTTATTTGATCAAAAATAGTGAAAACAGAAATATTGTGAAATATTACAATTTAAAATACCTGTTTTCTATATGAATTTATTATAAAATGTAGCCTAATTTATTCCTGTGGTCAAAGCTTTATTTTCAGCATCACCACTCCAGTCTTCAGTCTGTGTGTTTTTACTGAGTCCAAACTTTTGAAGGGTTGCTGTCACTTGATCTCTAGGATAGTATTTCTCAGTTTAGTTTTTAGATCTACTTTACTAATCAAATCTTATGTTGAATAGATGCTCATTTGTGTATGTAAATAGTTTGACAGCCGACTTGATGTTTGTGTTTGTCAGGTTAGTGATTCCACTGAAACGTAAATGAATATACATTTAAATAGTTTATTAATCATTGACTTACACCTTCTAAATGATCTTATGAACCACTGAAAACTCCTAAATAACTGGTTTGTAAATAATGCAATACTTCATTTAGAAATGATAAATTGATCATTATGTATGAAAGTATGAAAATATAATTATTAAACACATTATAGATATGCTTGCTTATAAATCAAGAATAAAGCATTTAGTTTTATTCTGCTTGTTGAAGGATTGAAAATAATCCAAGATATTTGAAATGAACCAAGACATTTGCTTTACTGTTTTTCCACCCCCTCTTTCTACCACAAGGACCATTTGGAGTTCCTAAAGGCACAGAGGGGCTGATAGGGATCAAGGCCTGTAGGCCAAGATGTGTGTACTTTGGGGGTCTATGAATTGTCACACCTTTAGTACGGTGGGGGAAGTGTAATTATCTGATTGCTCAGTTTGAATGTCTCAATATTTAAAATAAAAAAAAAGTGTGTGCACATCCCACCTTGTGGCAGGTGCAGGACAAAAGGAACTTACTAACGTGGAAAAAAATAAAATGTAATGTCATCAGCACTCCTTTAATCTCCCATATTTAATAAATAAGCAATGTTTCGACCCAGCTGGGTTTTCTTCAGGCCTGAACAAGACCCAGCTGGGTCGATTTTTGTTCGACATCAGTTTGAATGTCTCACAATTGGGTTTTAGTCACATGGTCTTTTAAGTGTAAAAGTTGATTTGGTATTGACTTTGAAGTGCTACCTATTGCAGTACAATATC
Organism: Squalius cephalus; assembly: GCA_022829025.1. Classification (NCBI taxonomy): domain Eukaryota; kingdom Metazoa; phylum Chordata; class Actinopteri; order Cypriniformes; family Leuciscidae; genus Squalius; species Squalius cephalus. The sequence continues at coordinate 2,850,061 of CM040793.1, forward strand.
GTCACTCTCTATAGCAACGCTCTTCCACAAATATTAAGCTATTGTAACTGAGCTTATTTCTGTCATGGTATAAGTGGCAGTGGGTGGAATAGACAAGAAATGTACAGTTTTCTACCATCTTGCTAATAACATTTCTTTAGTCATTCGGCAGTCTTGCAGAGTTAACCCCTACAGTGCCGAAACCCGGGATCCCTTGCAGTGAGTTTTCTGAAATTGACTTTGATCGGTCATCAGAATGAGGATATTTTTTCACAGTTGATTTTGTGAATGGATTAAAGCTGACCTTCTGACCATGGAATGGGTAAGTCTGTTTTCATTGTTTAATGGTATGATAGGAAAAGTCTCCATTTGCATGAACTGAATGAACCAGAATTTAGAAGAATTTAAATAGCTTCAACAGTCCCATTAATGTACAATTTGTGAATATTCAGATCTCCTCAGGGATGGAAGGGAACATTTCTGATAATAGTGATGTACTGTTTGCTTTATGGAGCAAAAACGTTGAGCCTACCCTGTGTAAACTCAAGAAAGAGTACATTGGGATTAAATGTCCAGATAAGGAAATGCTCCAATGGTGGGACACAATTGGCAAACATCAAAAGAAATCAAAACATGGTGAAATAATTGAAGCTTTAAACTTCATAAGTTGTGCATGGCTACATGAGTTAACAATGTGTATATCTTCGCTTATAGATGCTAAATGTGAAGAAATGCAATCTAAAAATGCAGATGCACAAAAGTGTGAGGCAAAGATTCTAGATCTTCAAACACAGCTAGATAAATGTCTAGCTGAGCAGTTAGCCCTGACTTAAAAGTGTAAAAATCACAAGGAAATCATTGCAGATCTCAAGGCTAAGCTAAATGCTAAAAAGTCCATGTCTCACAAAATGCTTGACAGCGATGGGAATAAAAAGCATGTTCACTTCTTAGAGGAGGTGACTTGCTCTAATGCAGGGTTGTGAAACTCGGTTATGGCGGCAAATCAATGCCAGTATTCACGGAGCACACAACTGATGCTGGCGCGCACAGTAAATGACATTCGCGAAAGGATTACAGATCTACACGCGAGGAAACGGGCACTTGCGAGCTCATTCAAACCCTGTGCGCGTGCATGACATCTCCTCTGCACGCAATACAAGCCCTCGCGCGCGCGCATGATCATTCCCCACACTCTTGCGCTTGATCTCCTCTCGCCTGCTGATTTTGCTCGCTCGAACACTTTTATTTTTGGCAGTCGAGGGGCGGGACTTACTGTTTTAATAACCTCAAATGTCATTGGTTACAATGTCATTGGACATCTGTCCTTGACTTTAGACATGAGACATCACTTAATTTGTTTTATTTATTTATTTATAATAATGTGTGATGTGATTTAATGCATTGTTAATATAGAATAGATTCTTACCAGATACTTTATTAACAGGAAGTCTTACAAGTGATTGCATTGTGTTGTTAAGAGATATTTACAGACTGTAATGACACATTTCCATGGCTATTAGCATTGTAAATCTACCAAAATTATTATAATTTTTTTACGTAATATAAATGGTTCATTAGCCTATTTTCTATTAAATGTAAAAGGGGTTCTGCCTTCTCAAGTTAAGATACAGTACACAGCATTAATTATAGCTTACAAATGCCTTTTCAGAATTTGCTACAGAATACAGAGAACAAAATTGAACCCAGCAAATTATTAAACCCAGCAAAGTAGATATTACAACATTATATAGTGATATTAATCATCTAACTTTTTGTAAGCGAATAACCAAATAAGATAAAGTATGAGGCAAGTACAGTACACAGCATGAATGATTACACCCCATCTGAACATAAAATATCTACAAAAATAAATAAAAATAAATTCATGCTGCCAGAACCCCTTTTACATTTAATAGAAAATATAATGAACCACTCAAAATTGACATAATAGCAATACACAGGATGATAACAAAAAGCTTTCACAAAAACTCTTGCTTATTGATATAAACAAGTAATTTATCTTTCATCCAAAGCCCTTGTTATATTTACAACTATTTAATGGACACTTTTTACATTTCTGAGGTTCTCAAATCCAATATAATTTTGGTTGGGTAAGCGTAAATAGTGTTTAATGGGAGTATAGTGGTAATGTAGTGGTGAACAACAGCAAATATGACTTTGCATTCCCATTTTTCTCCAATTTCTTTTAGATATTTTAATGCCAATAACACAAATCATAGTGTTATAAAAATAAAATGTAAAAATGTATAATAATTTTGGTAGATTTACAATGCTAATGGAAATGTGTCATTACAGTCTGTAAATATCTCTAAACCACACAATGCAATCACTAGAACGACTTTCTGTTAATAAAGTATCTGGTAAGAATCTATTCTATATTACCAATGCATTAAATCACATTAAACATTAATATAAATAAATAAAACAAATCTCATGTCTGAAGTCAAGTGAATTATGGGTCATTGGCAGTGTTGGGCAAGTTACTTTAAAAATGTAATTAGTTATAGTTACTAGTTACTTCTCACAAAATGTAACTGAGTTAGTAACTGAGTTACATCATTACAAAAGTAACTAATTACCAGGGAAAGTAACTATTGCGTTACTTAAAAAAAAAAGTTAAATGAATTAAATGGACACTAAATAGAATAAATTATTATTATAAAATATTGTACACTAATTCACACTATTTTAATGTTAATTTGGTGTGGGACATTGTGAGAGACACCTATTACCTTAAATATTAAAATGTTATCTTTACTATGGAACAACAAAACAATAGAAGGTTTAGAACTTTTAATATTTATTGCACAGTCAACAACTGGCCAAGAAATAAGTCTAAAAATAAATTATGCTTCTTAAGAAATGTACCAAAAATAAATAAACAGTAATAAAAAATATACATACACATACACTCTTTGTAGTGCAAATTAAAATGATAAAACTCACACACCTTTACAACTAGCCTACTTGAAGTATTTTCTTCCTCACGAAAGTAAGCAGTTTAACAAAATGTGCTCTCAATATAATACTGAACAATGTACCAAAATAAACAATAATAATAAAATATAATTTGGGGGGGGGGGGGGGGGGTTATTTCTATAACCTACAGAGAACTTCACCATCAGAGGTTATTTAAGCCAAATTCTAGTCGTGTTTGCCGCACGTGTTCACAACCGGTCAGATGTGTTCTGGGAACGTTCTCTGCAGGTTATTTTGGAGTTTTGTTTCATATGTAAACTAATTAAAACATTGCAGATGATACCAATATGCTACAGATATTATTCAAATGCTGAAGTGTGTAATTTATTTATAAACAAACTATATTATGCTCGAACACATTCGGTCTCTCTCGCGCACTTCCGAGCGCGCTCTCCAACATACACACCGGTCTCTCTCGGACACATCGGTCTCTCTCGCGCACTTTCGAGCACGCTCTCCAACATATCGGTCTCTCTCGCGCACTTCCGAGCGCGCTCTCAACGGTCTCTCTCGCGCACTTTCAAGGGCGCTCGCGGCGTTCGCCTCGCTTTTGTTCGCCTTGCTCTCGCCTTGACTCGCCATGACTGCCGGTCTGCCGCACATAATTAATTTTAAAAAGTAACAGACAACGCACCATATGGTACCGGTAACGGAGTTAATTTATTTAAAAAGTAATGCGTTACAGTATTAGTTACTGTCAAAAGTAACTGAGTTACAGTAACGCGTTACTAGTAACGCGTTACTGCCCAACACTGGTCATTGGACAGGCATCAAATCACAACTGACTTCCGGAAAAGGGGGAGAAACCAATGACATTTGAGGTTATTAAAACAGTAAGTCCCGCCCCTCGACTGCCAAAAATAAAAGTGTTCGAGCGAGCAAAATCAGCAGGCGAGAGGAGATCAAGCGCGCGCGCGTGGGGAATGATCATGCGCGCGCGCGAGGGCTTGTATTGCGTGCAGAGGAGATGGGTTTTAACCCCCTGGGGCCGGCTATCGTTTTTTTCCGTATGAGTGCAAAAAAAAAAAAAAAAAAAAAAAGTAATTTTTATCTTATATGCTTGTGTTATACATCAATCGATCCTGTTTAGTGTGAATTTTTTTTGTGTATGCTCATAATAAAAACAAAGTGTTGTGCTTTTCGCTAAATAAAGAAAAATAAACATGATGCGAGTTCTGCCTACTCTCCGTCAGTGAAGTCAATTCTGAAACGCGTCCGAAAATGAACTGTAACTCAGCGAATACTCAGTCAAACAGGCATACAGACACACAGGCATGAAGCTTGAATTCTTTTCTTTTAAATGAAGTAATTTTTCTAAAAAACAAATATTCACAGTTTATATAATATGTATGTAAAGAGAGAGATGTCAGTCGTTCTCATCTCAGCTAATTAAGTTTTAATGTGACTCCGCCTACGGAGACCGCGCGCTATTCAAACGCAAATGTGAGGCGATCCATACAAACCTGTGAAACGCCCACATCCGCTGGATAAGGCCGGTGAAACACTGGATGCGTGGCGTAAGCGTCTCAGCTGCGTGGCGTGTCCGTTTTTATTTCGGCTCCCATGTTAACAGTTTAGAGTTTACATACTGCCTGTGTGAGACGCGCGTCTCAGGTGCGGCATGAGCCGCGTGGAAAACGCGTGCATTCTAGAAATAGAACCGACGCCTATTTTTCATGCGACACACAAGCGTCTTGGAAGCGTTTCCATGCAAAATTGAATAGGAAAATCTGTTTATTTGTCATTTTGACACGAATACATATTAATAAATGTCCTTTTGATGTTTAAAAGTGTCTAGGTTTTGACATAAATGCAAATATAAATGTAATTTTACAAAATATGATCGATTTTCAAATACTGCTGTATTGAATGAACAGCTTTTAGCTAACTCTATTGCTATACTGAGATGAGGAATATATACTGTATGTGTTTTGTCAAAAATAAAGTCATCAACTAACTAATGAATCCTTTACTTTGAAATACGTATGATAAAATGTATACTTTAGTTTTGAAAGACGTTGACTAGTTTTGAAAAGATTATAAAGTATGTATGTGCATGCATATATATATGTGTGTGTGTGTGTATATATGAAGAGTTCAGATGCAAAAGCCTCTAAATGCCATCTGAAATTTTCTCCTAGAATGATCATTTTTATGAAGCTTGTATATTTAAGTTAGCTATAGGTGACACACCTGAATGAATGGCTCATTAAGTATGCAGGGACGTAGTCTCACCAGGTGTGAACTACTAAATATGCATGATGCTGTTGGAGCGTTTACGCCCCATCCGCATATTGGCTTTCCAAACTAAAAGTGTTTCACAAAACTAAAATCAATGTATCGTTTTATGTGAATGATTAGGCAGGATGATTTTGAAAGGATGAAAAAACTCTAGGCGATGACATCCATTAGTCAAAAGTCTTATTGCCACATATTTAGTATGTGTTTTGTGGCCTTATTTCAGAAACTTTTAATTTTTAGTTTTTTCGATAACCATGCATAAACATTATTCTCTCAAAAATGAAAACATGTACATACATGTGGCTCACATATTATGGAAGTCCTGTTTGTGCTATATAGAGTGAATTTACACCTTTGCCATTAATATGTTTATAAGCAACTGAAAAAAGCACAAATGTCAGGGCATGTCAGAACATCTCAAGGACCCCAAAAACACCCCAGACCCCAGAGGGTTAATGAGCTTGCGAGATCCCGTTTCCTTGCGTGTAGATCTGTAATCCTCTCGCGAATGTCATTTAGTGCGCGCGCCAACATCAGTTGTGCGCTCCGTGAATATTGGCATTGATTTTTCGCCATACTCGGTCCTGGAGGGCCACTGTCCTGCACAGTTTAGCTCCAACCCTGATCAAACACACCTAGCTGTGAGTTTCTAGTGATCCTGAATACATTGATTAGCTTGCTCAGGTGTGTTTGATCAGGGTTGGAGCTAAACTGTGCAGGACAGCGGCCCTCCAGGACCGAGTTTGAGAAACCCTGCTCTAATGAATCTTAAACATTTAGTTCAGAAAATGCATGTGCAACTGTCCTAGAAAGCGTGTCTATTTCAGTTCTTAAGGTGATGCAACACCGTAATAGCGCAGAGTCATGTACCAGAACGCACGGTGTACCAACATTAGAGAGTCGTGAATATCCTCAAACTCCAGGAGAACATCGCAAACATCCCTATAAACATCCCTTTCTTTCTTTTTAAAGATAGCAGGTTTTGCAGTTCCTATCAGAAAATAGGTCATACAGAGGAAAAATGCTGGTCTCTGGGAAGGGGCAGACCTCCACCTTATATTCAGAAAAATAGCAAACCACTTTCTAAAAGCAAAAAAACATGATCTGCACATACAGGTAATACTCTTAGTGAGGTAACTGCTTTGTTCATGCAAGGCCTTCAGCTATTAACTTCACTTGCTAGTGGGTTAGTAGCCCAATAGCAACAAGTTTAGTTATAGTATATTGGTTTTATCCAAATTACAATGATCATGTTTGTATTTTCAAATTTGTAATTGTGCAAAACACATTGTGCTCATAGAACACACTTTATTGTTGTTTGTGCTACTACAATTTGCACATAGGCTAACTGAGTTTATTCTTTAAAACACATGGTTGCTTTACTGTAAGTGTTGTATGAAACACTTAGGTTAAAAGGTTGTAGATGCTATGCATTCTAGGCCATGTATCTTGTGTAAACTGGAATAATTGTTTTACTGGATTTGCATAGCAAGTTCAAGTTGCATGTGTGACTATGTTGAATTTGTTTGTCTCCTTAGTGGAAAACTTATGTCTTCATGACAAGAAGTACTCCTCCTACTTTACATGTATGCCTAACTCAAGAAGCTTGAGTGCCATCTAGTGGTGCATTAATGTAAGGACATCACATATTCGCCTCTTAGTTAAATTAATTCTTCCTGTAGCCAACAATTGACATGAAATAGAAATAAAGAACATCAAATCAGTAATGTATCAACAATTGCACATGTATAAGAATACACTAAGCAACACATTACATGAATACAAAGGAGCATTTGAAATAAACAATATGAACAAAACTACTCAACTGCTATTCAGTACTTGAATGTTCATGTGACATGTGTTGCAAAGTCCATGTCAGTTTCTGTGACTAATAAACATAGTCCTTTAGCCAACCTGGCTCGCGTCTTTGACGTGTCTCACGTGCACAAGCATCAGAAGACACTGAATTTCCAGACAGTGGAACATGAGAGGGAATCAGGTTTTCAGCATTTATCCAGTGCATTAGTCGGCACAGGTGCAAGACACGATGCATGCCACTTCTTTCCATCGTCTAAGAGGTAGGTGTAAGGGCCAACTTATTTTCTAACCTCAACTGGAGGAGTGATGGCTGTGTTTCTGGCACTCAGACACTTTCTCCCAGACCTCAGGGGCCACCATGTGCTGGTTCGCACGGACAACACAGCGGTGGACTCTTATATAAATCGCCAGGGGGGTTTACGATCTCGCCGACTTTGGAAACTGGCACATCGAGTTCTGGTTTGGGCCCAGGGGAAGTTGCTATCAGTTCGAGCACTGTATATTCCGGGTTACATGAACAAGACGGCAGACTCTCTGTTGAGACATTCGGGGGAATGGAGACTCCACCCCGAGGTGGTGGAGCTCCTTTGGAGTCGATTCGGGCAAGCTCAGGTGGATCTGTTTGCGTCTCGAGAGACAACGCACTGTCCCCTATATTATTCCCTGACGCACCCAGCCCCCTTGGGGTTGGATGCCATGGTACAGACGTGGCCGAGGCTACGTCTGTATGCCTTTCCCCCCCTGGCATTACTACCAGGAGTTCTGGAGAGAGTTCGCCGGGACGGGGTTCGGCTCTTATTGATAGCCCCGTTCTGGCCGGGCCGAGTGTGGCTGTCGGACATTGTGTCCCTCCTTGAGGGTCCTCCGTGGGAAATTCCGGTCAGGAGGGACCTTCTCTCCCAGGCGGCGGGGTCAGTGTTGCACCCACGTCCGGAGCTGTGGAGACTGTGGGCCTGGCCTCTGAGGGGGATCAGCTCATAGACTCAGGTCTTTCTACTGAGGTAGTGGAGACCATGTTGCAATCCAGAGCTCCTTCCACGAGGAGGCTCTATGCCCTAAAATGGAGAGTTTTCGTTGCCTGGTGTAGACCAGTCTGTGAATCCAGTTGACTGCCCAGTAGGTTCAGTGCTAGATTTTCTTCAAGAAAAATTTTCTTTGGGGTTGTCCCCCTTAACCTTGAAAGTATACGTGTCAGCTATATCTGTCTATCACGTTCCTCTAGAGGGTGCGTCAGTGGGGAGACACCCATGGGTAACTCGCTTCCTCCGTGGTACTTTGAGGCTAAGGCCTGCGGAACGCTCGAGGGTGCCGACTTGGGATTTGGCCATTGTATTAGAAGGCCGAGCCCTGGCCCCCTTTGAGCCCATTGAAGAGGTTCCAGAGAAGTTTCTCACATTAAAAACTTTGTTTCTTCTATCTATCTCTTCTCTTAAAAGGATCAGGGATTTACAAGCATTGTCAGTTGCTCCCTCGTGTCTTGAGTTTGCGCCTGGTATGGTGAAAGCGTTCCTGTTTCCAAAGGAAGGTTATGTGCCTAAGGTCCCCACTAATGTGGCGGGTCCAATAATGCTGCAGGCCTTTTCTCCGCCTCCGTTTCAAGACCAGGACCAGGAGAAATTAAACTTACTTTGCCCAGTAAGGGCTTTAGATGCGTATGTCCACAAAGCTGCCCTGTGGCGCAAGTCTGATCAACTGTTTGTGTGTTTTGGGTCCCCGAGTAAAGGGAAGCCCGCATCTAAGCAGACTTTAAGTAAATGGATAGTCGAGGCTGTCTCACTTGCATATGAGTCGGCCGGTCATCCTTCACCACTAAAGGTCCGAGCCCACTCGACTAGGAGTATGGCTGCTTCTATGGCCCTATTGTCAGGGGTTTCACTTCAAGAGGTATGTGATGCGGCAGGGTGGTCCTCTCCGCACACTTTTGTAAGGTTTTATAACCTGGATGTGGCTTCTACTCCGGGTTCTCGGGTGTTTTTAGTACAATGTGCATTATGATTTCACATATACAGGCACTTGAGGACTATGGCGACGTGGGTATTCAGTTCCCGCAGCGCTTGACGCAGCGCGAGTTCCCTTGAAAGGGAACGTCTCAGGTTACGTATGTAACCATGGTTCCCTGAGAGGGAACGAGACGCTGCGTCGCTTTGCCATACTCCCGGCATGCCTGTGACCAACTTGTTCGACCTATCAGAAGCTGACATTGTTTGGTCTTGGGGTGCTTTATAGTTTCTTGGTCAATGACGTCACCCGCCTATGACGTCCCGTCACGCCATTGGACTGATTTCACGAGTGCTTCATGACGCGATCACGCAGGGGCGTTCCCGCAGCGCTTGACACAGCGTCTCGTTCCCTCTCAGGGAACCATGATTACATACGTAACCTGAGACGTTTTTCCTTCTCCCGCTACCTCTGACCCTATCTTGACTGACATTAGCACTGGCCAATCACAGTTGCCATAGCTGATATAAGGCGGGATCAAGCTGTTTTTAGCCAATAATGTTAAACCAAACACAACTTACTGACATTTCTGAACAGGTACACTTTGATTCAATAATAACTCTCGTCACCAAGCAGCATATTTCTGCATATACCCATTTAAAATAAACAAATAAATAAAATAATAAAAAATAATAATAAAGAATAATCATGAAGAAATTAACCCTGGGTTGCAAACTGTTGTATACAAACACTAACATTTGCCAACTTGCTGATATTCGAGAAAACTGCACTCTTGCTCGTGTGGTTTTGCTATACCTATCCTAATGACCTGGTTATTTCGACACAAGGTCTCCGTCTCCATCAGGAAACGGGTTACTCTAATAACCGAGACGTTCTCAGAACTGTGTAGTGTTTGTTTAAGTGCAGGTTAAAGGGGAATCAGTCACGACATCGTGCAGCAATCAGAAACGTGAGAAGACGGTCTGAGGTTTGCACTAGAGTGCTGCACGGGTGCGGGTGACCCGCACATTTTGCTCAAACGGGTGAAAAATATCCAACCGTGTCGGATACGGGTGCGGGTCGAGAAATTTGGAGTTATCTGAAGAAAATATTGTGAAAGGCTTTGCTGCATTTTCGTGTTGGATAGCCGCAGATGTGGAACTTCATCGCCGAGGAAGCACGCAGAAACTATGGTAACAAAGCAGTTCTATCGAACGGTATTTTTCAGATTTAACACTGTTAAGTATGTGTGGTGTGCAGGGCGTGTTTGAACCCACAATTGTCTGATGTAGGCTAGACGAAATTGCGTGGCATATAGTGTTGTAGCCGCGTCTGTTTGATTGGTAAAATGTTATAAGGCTACTCAGTTTTGTGGTTAAGTTAGCCATGTTCTTCATGTACCGGCCTTTTGACAGCTTCGGCTGAAGTTGTCCTTGTGTTAATTGTCGTGTAATAACTTCTGTATGACCTGGCGACAAACATTTTTGTAAGTGTGTCTAATGTGATTGGCTAAACTGATTTTATTTCGGGTGCGGGTCGGGTGTCGGTTCTATTTTAAGTGGAGTGGGTCGGGTCGGGTCGGGTACAGATTTTAATTAGTGCTGCTGTCGGAAAACGGGTCGGATGCGGTTTGAAGCACTGCGGGTACGGGCGGGTGCAGATTTACAAAATCAGACCCGTGCAGGACTCTGGTTTGCACTTCGTATTTTCCCTGCCGAACATCAGCACATCAACGGCTCCGGTTTCGGTAACACACACCTGGATTAGTTTATTTGAATTTGATTTGCTTGTCTGTGTTTTTGCAGCTGATTTGGGAAGTCTGTGTAAACTTAAAGGCGTTTGTACACAGCAGAAAACACCCTGAAAATCTGTGCTGAACACGATGATGATGGTCATCATCAGTCATGACTTTTCTTGCCTTTCTCATTTAAAGGCTTTTATTTGATCAAAAATAGTGAAAACAGAAATATTGTGAAATATTACAATTTAAAATACCTGTTTTCAATATGAATTTATTGTGAAATGTAGCCTAATTTATTCCTGTGGTCAAAGCTATATTTTCAGCATCATCACTCCAGTCTTCAGTCTGTGTGTTTTTACTGATTCCAAACTTTTGAAGGGTTGCTGTCACTTGATCTCTAGGATAGTATTTCTCAGTTTAGTTTTTAGATCTACTTTACTAATCAAATCTTATGTTGAATAGATGCTCATTTGTGTGTGTAAATAGTTTGACAGCTGACTTGATGTTTGTGTTTGTCAGGTTAGTGATTCCACAGAAACGTAAATGAATATACATTTAAATAGTTTATTAATCATTTACTTACACCTTCTAAATGATCTTATGAACCACTGAAAACTCCTAAATAACTGGTTTGTAAATAATGCAATACTTCATTTAGAAATGATAAATTGATCATTATGTATGAAAGTATGAAAATATAATTATTAAACACATTATAGATATGCTTGCTTATAAATCAAGAATAAAGCATTTAGTTTTATTCTGCTTGTTGAAGGATTGAAAATAATCCAAGATATTTGAAATGAACCAAGACATTTGCTTTACTGTTTTTCCACCCCCTCTTTCTACCACAAGGACCATTTGGAGTTCCTAAAGGCACAGAGGGGCTGATAGGGATCAAGGCCTGTAGGCCAAGATGTGTGTACTTTGGGGGTCTATGAATTGTCACACCTTTAGTACGGTGGGGGAAGTGTAATTATCTGATTGCTCAGTTTGAATGTCTCAATATTTAAAATTAAAAAGAATTGTGTGCACATCCCACCTTGTGGCAGGTGCAGGACAAAAGGAACTTACTAATGTGGAAAAAAATAAAATGTAATGTCATCAACACTCCTTTAATCTCCCATATTTAATAAATAAGCAATGTTTCGACCCAGCTGGGTTTTCTTCAGGCCTGAACAAGACCCAGCTGGGTCGATTTTTGTTCGACATCAGTTTGAATGTCTCACAATTGGGTTTTAGTCACATGGTCTTTTAAGTGTAAAAGTTGATTTGGTATTGACTTTGAAGTGCTACCTATTGCAGTACAATATCGTCACTCTCTATAGCAACGCTCTTCCACAAATATTAAGCTATTGTAACTGAGCTTATTTCTGTCATGGTATAAGTGGCAGTGGGTGGAATAGACAAGAAATGTACAGTTTTCTACCATCTTGCTAATAACATTTCTTTAGTCATTCGGCAGTCTTGCAGAGTTAACCCCTACAGTGCCGAAACCCGGGATCCCTTGCAGTGAGTTTTCTGAAATTGACTTTGATCGGTCACCAGAATGAGGATATTTTTTCACAGTTGATTTTGTGAATGGATTAAAGCTGACCTTCTGACCATGGAATGGTTAAGTCTGTTTTCATTGTTTAATGGTATGATAGGAAAAGTCTCCATTTGCATGAACTGAATGAAACAGAATTTAGAAGAATTTAAATAGCTTCAACAGTCCCATTAATGTACAATTTGTGAATATTCAGATCTCCTCAGGGATGGAAGGGAACATTTCTGATAATAGTGATGTACTGTTTGCTTTATGGAGCAAAAACGTTGAGCCTACCCTGTGTAAACTCAAGAAAGAGTACATTGGGATTAAATAAGGAAATGCTCCAATGGTGGGACACAATTGGCAAACATCAAAATAAATCAAAACATGGTGAAATAATTGAAGCTTTAAACTTCATAAGTTGTGCATGGCTACATGAGTTAACAATGTGTCTATCTTCGCTTATAGATGCTAAATGTGAAGAAATGCAATCTAAAAATGCAGAGGCACAAAAGTCTGAGGCAAAGATTCTAGATCTTCAAACACAGCTAGATAAATGTCTAGCTGAGCAGTTAGCCCTGACTGAAAAGTGTAAAAATCACAAGGAAATCATTGCAGATCTCAAGGCTAAGCTAAATGCTAAAAAGTCCATGTCTTACAAAATGCTTGACAGCGATGGGAATAAAAAGCATGTTCACTTCTTAGAGGAGGTGACTTGCTCTAATGCAGGGTTTGTGAAACTTGGTCCTGGAGGGCCACTGTCCTGCACAGTTTAGCTCCAACCCTGATCAAACACACCTAGCTGTGAGTTTCTAGTGATCCTGAAGACATTGATTAGCTTGCTCAGGTGCGTTTGATCAGGGTTGGAGCTAAACTGTGCAGGACAGCGGCCCTCCAGGACCGAGTTTGAGAAACCCTGCTCTAATGAATCTGAAACATTTAGTTCAGAAAATGCATGTGCAACTGTTCAGTACTTGAATGTTCATGTGACATGTGTTGCAAAGTCCATGTCAGTTTCTGTGACTAATAAACATAGTCCTTTAGCCAACCTGGCTCACGTCTTTGACGTGTCTCACGTGCACAAGCATCAGAAGACACTGAATTTCCAGACAGTGGAACATGAGTGGGAATCAGGTTTTCAGCATTTATGTTCAGTCCATTATCCAGTGCATTAGTCGGCACAGGTGCAAGACACGATGCATGCCACTTCTTTCCATCGTCTAAGAGGTAGGTGTAAGGGCCAACTTATTTTCTAACCTCAACTGGAGGAGTGAATTTCGGATGTCCTTTTGGTACATGTCCTAATTTTTTATGCGCACTTTAACCCCTTTTTGGAAAGAAGAATGACGCACTTGATGCTTGTTGTCAAAGCGAGATTCCATGACATCCTGACGTGCTGAAACGCGCTTCTGCAGTTGTTTAGATTCATGACCCGAAGGTGAGGGTTTCAGGACATTGAGGCGGGTACGCATTTTCCTCCCATGAAGTAATTCGAAGGGGGAAACACCTGTGACAGCATGAGGTGTAGCACGATAGATCTGCAAGAAGTCAGTCACTGTTGCTTTCCATGGTGCTGATTGTAGGATTGCTGATTGAATTGTACTTTTCAGTACTCTGTGGAAGCATTCAATAGCTCCATTTGCAGCAGGGTGATACACGGATGTGTGAAAGTGCTTAATGTCTCTCTCTTTCAGGAACGCAGAAAACTCTGATGAAGTAAACTGAGGCCCATTATCACTCACCAGAGTGGTCGGGTTGCCATGTCTTCTGAAGACAGAGGTAAGAAAAGCAGTCACCTGTTTTGTTGCAATAGATGCAGTAAAGGCTACCTTGGGCTATTTACTATAGTAGTCAGTGAGTGTCAGAGCGTATCGGCAGTCCCAGACAGCAGTCTCGAAAAGGCCCACAATGTCTATCGCCAGTTTTTCCCAGGGTGCAGATGGTAAAGGAACAGGCTGGAGGGGCACAGCAGAGGTTTTCGCAGTTTTATCCAGAGAAAGGCATAGCTGACAGGCACTGATCTTTTCTTCCACAAGTGTGTCCATTCTGGGCCACCAATACATTTCACGCAGGCGTTGCTTTGTTCTCACAATCCCCTGATGGCCCTCATGTGCAATACGGACCAGTGACTCACACAGTTCTCCAGGTACCACCAGTCGAGACCCTCTAAACACAAAATCAGCTTGCACACTGAACCTATGTCTTAGTTTGTAGTACGGGTGTAGAACAAGATCCAGAGCAGCAGGAGGTGGAGGCCAGCCACGGACAATTTGTGTGCGCAGTCCAGAGAGTTCAGAACAACGAGTAGAGGCAGCAGCAAATTCATCCTGAGATATGGCAGTCGGACCAGTGGACAGTAATGCAACAAATTCGGGCTCTGTATCTGAATCTGCATCCGAAGTAAGAGGCAGGGGCAGGTGGGACAAACATTCTGCAGTGTAGTTGTCACGGTGCGACAAAAATTAGAGAAAAGACTAAAGTCCTTGTGAATGCAGTGTTGTTGTGGAGACCTCCAGTGGACACCCGTCTCTATTGCACTGCGAATCTGTTGCCATGGCAGCAAGGCCAAATGCCCGATTGACAGCAGGTGTGGAGTAATTACAGAGAGTGTTGTGAGAGGGACACGTATTCAGATGGGGCTTTAAAAATAGAGAGGAAGCAGACTGTCGTGTGGTTCTCCTCCCGTGAGATACTGTGTTTGTCGGCGGGCTGTTTTGTATTTGAGGCTGGGCTGTGAAGCGGACGAAGATTGAAGCTGAGAAGTGGAAAGAAGAGAGTAAAGTATTTATCAACGAAAACCCAAGGAATATCGTCAGCAGTGGGGAAGACGTAAAGTGATGAGTATCGGATTCGTTGTTTATATGCACTAACACTGAAGTGGTGTTGAGAGTTTGGAAAGTGTGTGGCACGAGTGAACTAGTACACCGAGTGAATTGTTGATCTGTCTTGAACTTTTGTCCGCTCCTCGCTGAATGTGACGATCGCTGCACCCGTTTTCTGCTGTCTCTGGAGAGAAGTTGATTCCTTGCGAGAGACGAGAGTCGATCTGGTGGGAGAAAGACCGGTGGGTGAGTGCTGGCCCGAATGCACGGTGTGCAAGTGGAATGCAGTGCTTGAAGTGACGATTCACACGGTTTGTGTTATGGGGTGAAGTTCATCGTGTGGAGAAGTAATAGTAGTCTGCTGTGCACTCTCTCCTTACAGTCTTTCACTCGCCGTCTCCAAGGAACGTTTTGATATATCAAGCGCCCAACTTATCATTTTGAGATAGCCCGGCTCTGTTAATGCTGAATGTTTTATATGCTGTTGAACTGTTAAACCCTGCTACATTGTCACAGTGTACAGCTGAAGTGGAGTGTCTCGCTTAAAGCATCCTCCCCGCCTGGTGGTCTCCACACGCTCCTAACGAAAGCCGCTGCCCTGTTCAGAACGAGAGAAGGCATTGCAGCTGAATGTTTCATCTACGGTTGAACTGTTAAACCCTGCTACATTGTTACAGTGTACAGCTGAATCGGAGTGTCTCGCTTAAAGCATCCTCCCCGCCTGGTGGTCTCCACACGCTCCTAACGAAAGCCGCTGCCCTGTTCAGAACGAGAGAAGGTATTGCAGCTGAATGTTTCATCTACGGTTGAACTGTTAAACCCTGCTACATTGTTACAGTGTACAGCTGAAGCGGAGCGTCTCGCTTAAAGAATTCCTCCCTGCCTGGTGGTCTCCACACGCTCCTATCAAAAGTCGCTGCCCTGTTCAGAATGAGAGAAGGTATTGCAGCTGAATGTTTCATCTACTGTTGAATGGTTAAATCCTGTTGCATTGTTACAGTGTACAGCTGAAGTGGAGTGACTCGCTTAAAGCATCCTTCCTGCCTGGTGGTCTCCACACGCTTCTATTGAAAGCCGCTGCCCTGTTCAGAACGAGAGAAGGTATGGCAGCTGAATGTTTCATATGCTGTTGAATAGTTAAACCCTGCTACCTGGTTATAGCGCACAGCCGAGGTGGAGTGTCTCGCTCAAAGTGTCCTCCCCGCCTGGTGGTCTTCATACGCCCCATCGAAAGCTTCTGCCCTGTTCAGAAAGAGAGAAGGTATTTCAACTGAATGTTTATTGTGCTGTTGAATAGTTAAACCCTGCTACCTGGTTACAGCGCACAGCCGAAGTGGAGTGTCTCGCTCAAAGTGTCCTCTCCGCCTGGTGGTCTCCACATGCCCCATTGAAGGCCTCCGCCCTGTTCAGAAAGAGAGAAGGTATCACTGTTGAGCGCTTGTATACCGCTGAACCGTTGAACTCTGTTGTATTGTTGCAGTACACAGCCGAAGGGGAGCGTCTCGCTCAAAGTGTTCTTCTGCCTGGTGGCCCTCCATGCCTACGTTGCAAGCCGCTGCCCCTGTTGAGAAGGAAAAGGAATAGCTGCGGCACGTGCCTCGATCGAAGTGTCTTCCTGTTGTCCAAGGTTCCCTCACGTCTCGGCTAAAGGCCCCCGTTCTAACTGGTTTGGCATAAAGGACACTTACCGGGATATACTTACCTGTTTCCCCTCCTGGCCCGGTCCGCTCGCCACCTGTGTCCCTGTGCTTCGTCCGAGTCTGAGGCAACCGCTCCCTGGGTACTTACCTCTGGGGCAGCATCCGGGACTTGTTCCACTCCCGCCCATGAGTACTTACCTGGTTCCAGTCCGAATGGGGTCCGTATAACCACGACTTCCTCTTGAGTCCTGTAAAGAGTACTTACCCAGTGACCTACCTAGACGGTGTGAGTTTCCTCCTGATCCCTTTCCAACGAGCTGCAGGGCCGCCACGATCGTTCTCCCCTCTACGGTCCAGGGGGCCATCGAATTCCCTCTGGTGACAAGAAAGAAGATTTTAATTAGGATTCTTCAAATTACTGCTCTTAACTAATAAAGAAAACTGTTATTCTTTTATTCCCTTGTCTGGCTGGTCCTTGACACGTTCCTCGAGGTGGTACCCAGTTTCCAGGGGTGGGTGCAGTCTGGCTTGGCCCACCCCGACCTGTGACATAGTTTTCAGATCCAGCACGATACTCAACTGCGTAATTAAAACAGAGCAACCGAGCAGCCCACCGAGCTATGCGCACGCCAGCTCTATCAGTCCCTTTTGTGGTCAGCAGCGTTGTTAAGGCTTGATGGTCAGTCTGCAGAGTAAATCTGCGACCCCACAAATATGTCCTCCACCTCTCCACTGCCCAAACACACGCCAGAGCCTCCTTTTCGACAGTGGAGTATTTCTGTTCAGCTGGGGTGAGTGTTCTGGATGCGAAAGCGACAGTATGTTCTTGACCATCAGTGCTTATGTTCTTGACCATCAGTGCTTATTTGTGTGAAGACAGCACCTAGTCCTTAAGCAGACACATCAGTAGAAATGACCACTGGCAGCCCTGGGTCAAATAGTGCAAGATCAGGACTGTGTACAAGTAGTTTTTTGACTTCAGCTAAGCTTTGTTGAGCTTCATCGGACCAGTGAAATCCACTCTCATCTCTCAGGAACGCACACAGAGGCATCACTACGGAAGCGAAATTGGGAATAAATGTGTTGTACCATGAGAGGAGACCCAGCAGAGACCGTAACTGAACAGCATCCGATGGCGCAGGTGCATCGATTATTGCAGAGAGATGTTCCAGATCCAGCTGAATACCCTGTGATGTCACCATGTGTCCTAAGAACTTCAAGCTCTGCTTTCTGAATTGACATTTAGACTCATTCAACACCAACCCAGCATCTTTGAGACGTTGCTGCACATTCTCTAGTGCTTGATCATGCTCCTGTATCGAGTGTCCCCACACGATGATGTCGTCTAGATAATTTGCAACGTTCTGGAGTCCTTTTAGAATGACAGCCATCATCTTTTGGAATGCAGATGGAGCAGATGCCAAACCATAAGGTAGGGTACCTGAAGAGGCCCTCGTGTGTAATGAATGCAGTTAGGTCCCGGCTGTCGTCATGAAGAGGTACCTGATGATATGCACTTTCCAAGTCTATAGTTAAAAATACAGTTGCACCTTGCAGTAATGTCATCATCTGACATCATCATCATCACCATTCATTTCCAAAAGTTTCCTCTCAATTCCATTTTCATATATCCCACAATAACTTGTATGAACAGTTCCAGTCCGGTTTCCACCTACTTCATAGCACCGAAACAGCACTTATCAAAATCACTATTTCACTTGATGTCAATTGCTCTGCCTCCTTCTGTTGTTTTTAATGTTGTTCTATTCTTTATTTTTTGCTGCTTTTAAATGTCTTATGTATGAACAGATCCATGTACAGTGTCCTTGAGTGCCGAGAAAGTGCCTTTTAAATAAAATGTATTATTGTTATTATTAATTGAACTAAGGCCTAATCCTGGCTTCATTTAAGATCTGTCTGTGAAACCAGGTCAACCAGGTCATAAGTCTTTGCAGTTTCATTTTGTATTAAGACATATTCCTTTGTTAGTAGACTTTCTAAACTCGAATGGTTTGAAGCAATCCGTTTCCTAAATGAAATGAGTTACTTACTGAAGATACTGTAAAAAGGAGATCTGTTCAGACCTGTAAATGAAGAGTTCACCACTGACAACCACAGCTGCCATTATTTACAGAATTTTTTTACAACCACTCTTCAAAATGACCAAATTAAAACACAGTTTAAACATCCAGCAGAACTGCTTCCATTTCCCTTTCAGAGAAACATATGCAATGTGTTCAGGATCCAAATCCAAAAAGAACTCTTTCAATTTGAAGAACAGCATCAAAACTTCAATATAATCACTAGAATGTTTGTCTGTTCCCTCAAATCTCAACTTTAACCTCAATATTTACAGATTAGGATAAGAAGAGCATCTTCAACACATTGAACAAATAAACATGATGATCATTACCTGCAGCAGTGGACAGACTAGAGGTTGATGGCAACTGATTCAGTATTCTTATCAGTTTTTACTTAAGTTATCTTTAATGCAAAACCTGTTGTCTGTCACAGATGCAAAATCTTTCAGTATGGAGACACAAATTTCCATTTGAACTTTGCTACAACATGAGGCTCTTCATTCAAATGGCCATGCATTTACATGGAAAATATCCAGTGACTTCTTGTATCACGTATATCTCAAAGGGCAACCATTAACAAACTCAAACTCCCCCTTAATGAAGGATGTATTTGAAAAAATGCATAGGATATATATATATATATATATATATATATATATATATATATATATATATAATTTACAGTATACATAAATTCAGTATACATCAGACATCAATTTACTGTACATATGAATGTTGGTGGGCTTGATAGAATTAGTACAGTAGAATAATGTCAGTGAGATATCAATACTCCACTCATCTCCTGTACCATGTCCTTTCTATTCATCCTGTAAAAAAACTGCCACTGGCCAAAGGGTTCCCATTTTCATGGAAGATTCTGGATGTGGAAGATTCTGGGGCTGGAATGAACTCATTGGCTTGAGTGAGTTTGTGAGTTAACTGGGGTGACTGTGACCACAGCACATACTCAATATATCGGGCTAGAGAACATGTGGTAGCTGCTGCAGGTACCTGATGAAATAGATGATCGTCCAATCCAGCCCAAAAGATGGACTTCAGGGTATTGTTGCTCCAGGGCACTAGATGGGTGAGCTTGAGGAACTCCTCCACACATTCCTCGATCGGGTGGGCATCTTGAGACACAGAGAGAAGCAGATCAGCCGGGTCAATAGGAGTGAGGTAAATGCCCATCTTGCAGTCAGGTTTTTTTTTTTTTTTTGTGAAGTTTCTGGTATTCTGTCACACTGTTGGGTTCAGACACTCACTGGAAGCCAGAATCAAAATCTTAAGGATGTTTAATTTAAATTTTCAAATGGAAGACTAGGAAAAATAACACAACTCAAATATATATATATATACAGGGTTGCCAACTCTCACGCATCTGGCGTGACACTCATGCTTTCAGCATCAATCTCATGCTCTCACGCACACACAAGAAATGTCACGCCAAAATCCATTTTTCTCCTCTCTCAATCCGTTAATTTTCTGTTGATGACTAGACCACAGCGTATTAACGACAGGAGAGGAGTGTCTGCCTACAACGTTCTCACTGCTGTATTCTCTGATCGTTGATTCGCTGAAAACCTTGCACCTGATACGTCAGTTGCGTGTGAAAGTTCAGAGAGAGAAAGGTTCGGAGTCGGAGCCCACTGATACGCGTTTGAAAGTTTGGATGACAATCAAGGTAAGCAGATAATAAAATGGTGTGCCTTTCACTTCACATGTCCCCCCCTCTTTTCGAAATCCCGTCCGAACGAACAATAACACACACCAAAATGTCCGTTTTGTCGAGTATCCTCATAACAGAAAAGCAGTCTTAAATTAGTTACATAAAGTCTTAAATGAGAAAATGAGATGCGTGAGATTCTGTCAGCAGCGGCAGATTTTAAAGTGACAGCAGCCACTAATTCTGTCTGTCATGAAGTTAACCAAAGAACAAAGGGAACAGAGAAAATCACCAACTGCTCTTGACTAAAGAACGCTTGCAGCTTCATCTAATTTAATTCATAATTTATGCAGTGGGGACTGTTTGATAACCTAATTCAATTTCTGTATATTTCATACCTGTTAGACAGGAAGGGCACATGCAAATATTACATTTATTTTTGTGTTTATGTGAGGATAGTTTTAAGTTCACTTATATTAAAAGTTGTTATCATTTTCAAAAGTAAAAAATCATTTTCATGGAGACATCAGTAGCTACAGTACAGTGACACTGGCCTTCATTCATAAAATGCCATTAAACAATTATTTAAAATATACTGTCTTTATGTTGTTTCTATATTACAGTGGAAATTGAGTCTCACATTATTTACATTTTATTTGCACACAAAACGGTGATGGTGAACAATCTGGTGAACATTAATGGTGAACATTTTTGACTTTATAAAATTATTCTCTCAAGTCTTGGCAATTGGCCTCTATTAAACAATAAAGAAAGTAAGACATGTTTTTCTTATACATAGTTTAGTAGCCTACTATATTTGGCATAATTTATCATTATAATCAACTTAATTATTTCCTGGATTTTGAATCACCATAGTCCCTAAAGGTATGTAAATGCAGGAAATGTGATTAAAATTGTAAAAAAAAACTTTGTTTGTTATATATATATATATATATATATATATATATATATATATATGCATAAATTCAGTATACATCAGACATCAATTTACTGTACTATACTGTGTTTGTGGGCTTGATAGAATGAGTGCAGCAGGATAATGTATTAAACAATGTATTAAAAATCAAAATGATCCCTGTTCACACAGATCAGCAAAAAATACTGTATTATGCTGCCAGGCCAGTGGTTAGTGATGCCACTTTGTCAAGAAACACCCGCGAACATGTCATATGCATGTCGTTACTGTTTTCACAAATTACCGTTTTTGTTGTTTACACAGAGACATTATAGCCATCTTTTCAAAAACCCGTTTTCAAAAGCTTGTTTTTTTTAAGGATATTTTAAATTAGGTTAATCTGCTAAATAATACAAACATACTTGTTCCAAATAGCATTTTTTTGCCATCCACCTCAGCCTGGTGCATAAACCTTTATGTAAATGTTTGAGAGTTGACAATGAACATGGGTGGATTCTCACTAACACTTTTTATTATTATTAACATTTAAATGTTGGTAGGGAAAGAGTTAAAGGATGGAGAAGCTCTGATGTCCAAAGTTAAGGTCAGCAATGGAAAAAGCATGATCACCTTTAGGTGTCGAGCGTGCCAGTGGTTTAGTCTGCTGATTTGACACTTATTTGTTTGTCTGTGTTATTGAAACCTAATCTGTGAGGTCTGTGTAAACTGACAGTGGTCAAACACACTGAACATCTGTGCTGAACACAAGATGTGCGCTGCAGTTCTTTACAGTTCATGAATCCTACATGAAATAAAGATGTACACAATAACTGCAGAAAATTCACATTGATTCAGCAGACATTAGGACGAGGTGGTAACTTTACAATAAGGTTCATTAGTTAACATTAATGTATTAACTAACATTAACTAACAGTGATCAATACAGTTGTTACTATATAATCTTTGTTAATGTTAGTTAATTCAAATAAAGCTGTTCATTGTGTGTTCATGTTAGTTCACAGTGAATTAACTAATGTTAAGAAATACAACCTTTGATTTTAATAATGTATTAGTAAATGTTGAAATTAATATTAACTAATATTACTAAATGCTGTCGAAGTGTTGTTCATTCTTAGTTCATGTCACCTAAGATAGTTAACTAATGTTAACTAATGAACCTTACTGTAAAGTGTTACTGAGAAGGTAAATGCAAATAGTGTTTGCTTGAAGACAGGCGTGTGTGACAGAAGGGAGGAGAGACACGGTTGGTCATGTGATGCACATTTAAACATTGGTATCGCTCTCACTCTCCATCCTAAAAGAAAGACAGACACCTTTAATCAACCATGAAGAAGCTCTTCAAGTGCCTGTGGATCTTACTGGGTAAAGTACAACATACATGCATCTGCTATTTTACTAGATTTACACTAATATTATCTGCGGTTTCTCCCCGTGTTCAGAATGTTGCTCTGTTTGTAGTTTAGTTTACACTCCTCTCTTTACTGTGGGTTTATAGCATAAAGTTTTGAAATTTCTTGCCAAAAAAATCTAAGTATTCTAGATTAGTTGTTGTTTCATACATTCATGCTTGCATGAAGCCATTTTTTAACCAGTAATGAAGTATTATAACAATTTTAAAAAAAAAAGTTTTCTATGTGAAAATATAGTAAACTATAATTTATTCCGGTGATTAAAGCTGAATTTTCAGCATCATTACTCCAGTCTTCAGTGTCACATGATCCTTCAGAAATCACTCTAATATGATGATTTGATGCTCAAGAAACATTTATGATTATTATTAATGTTGAAAACAGTTGTGCTGCTTCAGATTTGCGTGGAAACCGTGATTTTATTTTTCAGGATTCTTTGATGAAATTAAAGTTTAAAAGAACAGCATTTATTTGAAATGGAATCTTTTGTACCAGTATACAGGTGCTGGTCATAAAATTAGAATATCATCAAAAAGTTGATTTATTTCAGTAATTCCGTTAAAAAAGTGAAACTTGTATATTATATAGACTCATTACATGCAAAGTGAGATATCTCAAGCCTTTATTTGTTATAATTTTGATGATTAAGGCTTACAGCTTGTGAAAACCACAAATCCCAGAAAATTTGAATATTACATGAAATCACACAGTAATTACACAGTAATCCCATGGTCATTGAACCAGGTTTTGGTTCTTTTGGCAGTGTGGGCCGGTGCAAATCCTGCTGGAAAATGGAGTCAGCATCTCCATAAAGCTTGTCTGCTGAAGGAAGCATGAAGTGCTCTGGAAATGTCCTGGTAGACGGCTGCGTTGAGTGGACTGCACAGTGGACCAACACCAGCCGATGACATGGCTCCCCAAACCAACACAGACTGTGGAAACTTCACACTGGACTTCAAGCATCTTGGATTGTGTGCCTCTCCATTCTTCCTCCAGACTCTGGGACCTTGGTTTCCAAATGAGATGCAAAATTTGCTCTCATCAGAAAAGAGGACTTTGGTCCACTGTGCTTTATTAAATCCAGAGTCAACGCAGCCGTCTACCAGGACATTTTCAGAGCACGTCATGCTTCCTTCATTTTCCAGCAGGATTTGCACCGGCCCACACTGCCAAAAGAACCAAAACCTGGCTCAATGACCATGGTATCACTGTGTAATTACTGTGTGATTTCATGTAGTATTCAAATTTTCTGAGATTTGTGGTTTTCACAAGCTGTAAGCCATAATCATCAAAATTATAACAAATAAAGGCTTGAGATATCTCACTTTGCATGTAATGAGTCTATATAATATACAAGTTTCACTTTTTTAACGGAATTACTGAAATAAATCAACTTTTTGATGATATTCTAATTTTATGACCAGCACCTGTATATGTCTTTACTGTCACGTTTGATCAATTTAATGCCTTAGTGATGAATTCAAGTTTTAATTTCTTTAAAAAAAGTTTCAACGGTGGTATAGATTATGGCTTTGCTTGTGGATCTCTGGGATAGTTTTTCTCAGATTATTAATATATATATTTTTAAATCTACTTTGCCAAACAAATCTTATGTTAAATAGGTGCTCATTTGTTTATGTAAATGGTCTGACGGTCTTTATGTCTGTGTTTGACACCATATATGTTAATGGTTCCTAATCCCACTTTAGATATTGGTTGCAGATTATTATTATTATTATTATTATTATTATTATTATTATTATTATTGTGTCAGTAGTTTCCTCAACATGGTCATTATACAGATCAATGTTTTATGTTTCCATTATCATTCAGACTATATTGTGTTAGCGACAATATCAAAGTAAATTAAATACTAATCTGAATGTGATTCAACAAATCCTGGTGTAATGATTCCTGTCTTGTGTTTCCCTCGTCTTGTGTGGACTTTAGTTATTTCCTGTTCTGTGTCATGTTTTGTAGTCCTTTGTAGTTTTTCTTGCTTATTAGTTCTCCCATGTGTTTCTAATTAGACACACCCCCTTGTTATCTTGTTTAGCTTGTTTGCCTGTGTATTTAAACCTCTGTGCTTCAGTTGTTGGTTGTCGGACGTTGTTTAATGTAGCTGTTACCTGTTCATGTCCTGAGTTCCGTGTTCCGCCTGGATTACCTGTTTGTTTTATTAAATGTATGCTTGCATATGGATTCTCTCTCTGCTTCATCCTTGCCTCAGCGTGACACCTGGTTCTCTGATACTCACTTGAATCTCGATTCCACAGGGTTTGTATTGATTGAGGAAAGAGCAAATGGTCAAGAAGGTAAGAACCACTCTTTTTTTTTAACCTTTTTTTTTTCTGTTTGACAAAAATTTAGCCTTTGTCTTTGAATTTTTTTTCCAGAGAATGCAGCACTTTGGGGCATAGCTACTCAGTCATCAACTTATTCAGTCTCTTTCCCTGAATATGCGATTGATGATTGGCTTGACAGCTGGTCTTACACTAACACACAGACAGACCCGTGGTGGAGAGTGGATCTACTGAAGGTGTACAGAGTGAACAGAGTGACCATCACTGTCAAAAACTATCTTGCTTCGACAATAAACGGGGCAGTGATTCGCATCGGGAACTACCTTGACGTTTACAGCAACACCATGTGAGTCTTTCTTTGACTGTTTTGATTAATGTGGCTGAAGATGACCAGAAACTGATAACAGATTATCTCTCTGTCTGTAGATGTGGTGTAATTTCTAGTCTTGCTAACAGTGCCACGGCCACTTTCTCATGCGGCGGGATGGTGGGACGTTATATGGTTGTTCATATTCCTGGAGATCAGAAGATTCTTACTCTTTGTGAAGTTGGAGTCTATGGGTATTTGGCAGGTAATTAATTGTTGTGTAGCACTTTTCAAAATTGAAAGTAATAAATCATTTTTATTCCACAGCTCTCTGAAATGCTTGAACCTGATTGGTCAGTCAAGACATGACCATTGTCAGTAGCAGCATTGTATAATGATCGCTCATCCGGCGATACTTTCATGTCTTTGTTTTTAAATGAAATGGGCGGACTTGAGTAGGCCTACGGTAATATTGTCATAGTGTTATTTTTGTTGCCAGAATGATTGGTTTGGACACATTAATAAACTGGAAGACTTTTAAATGTCCGTCGTCTTTGGACTCGTCTTGGCTCAAAGCCAGTGGTGGCTCGTCAGGGGCGTGTCTAGGGGTGGGGCACAGGGTGGCAACGGCTAGATTTACTGTCAACATGAAAATGCCCACCGCACCATTGGACCAGAGCGCTGTCAATCACTGTTTGATTTGAGACTCGCACGAACGCGAAGAGGAAGCAAGCACAGTTGCGTGTTTTTAAAACAGGAGGAGAGAGACACCACGAAACGTCAGTGTTTACGGTATGTACACACTAAATTATATATTTTGAAATATCGCATTGTATGTTAGTATTTAGTCTGATACTTTAGTGTGTGACTGACCAAGCTTTGTATTAAGTTATATATGAATGTGCCGAAGCTGCAAAATGCAAATCTGAAGGGATAGAGAAAGGGAGGGGGAGGCAAATCCATAGCCGGATTCGAAGACTTGTGCCTTCGTTGGTAAAAGAATTAGCTAATCACCATTGAGTATTTCACTTTCAGCGATTATGAGTGTTTAGAAAAGTAACATGGCAGATACGTACAGTAAATTACATGATATTAGTTTGAACTGCTACCGCTGTTGTAACTATGGAGAGTAGAGATATTGAATATTTGATCGCAAACAAATTTACTAAGCTACCATTCAAACAACCGATACAAATTAAAAATGTTAAAAATGAATTAAGAGCCCATGCCTAAGCTGGATATAGGCTATAGAACAGTCAGCTTCACTAAACGGCCGAACTTGCTCTTTTAACACGGACATTTAAAAGGACGGAAGGATGGATTTTTTGCTTCAAGTGATAGGTTAGGCTAAACTTATATTTATATTTTCTTGATGTACGTGTTGTTTTCTATAAATGTTATGTCTATAAGTGACCAAAAAAACAATTGTAAAGTAGTTAAAAAATCTGACCGCAAAAATGTTGTGTGCCACTTACCCAACACACGCCTCTACTCAAAGCTGCTTACCAGGAACTGTTTTTCTTCGTGGAAGCTTTGCGTTTAATGCGTGATATAAAGATATATAACATTTTATATATATATATATATATATATATATATATATATATATATATATTTATATATATTTATATTTTTTTTTTTTTTTTGCAGCAGAGATAGAAGTTTTGATAAGCTCAGTAGAAAAGTAAAGGCTTTTCTTTACAGTAAGTTTTAACCATAGTCCATTCTAAGACAAAGAAAAAGAGTGGGCAAGAGTTGCAGAAAATGTGTCTGCGATGTTTTGCATATGCGTTGCATAAAGATGGGTCAAGACAGGTTTTTATACATTTTCTAGGAAATCGGGCAGTAGGAGGAGCTGCTACACAGTCGTCAACATCTGGGGACTGGGTTGCTGAAAAGGCCATTGATGGTGATTATGGTCTCCAGCAGTTGAACACGGGATGCTCCTCAACCAATAGTCAGACTAACCCGTGGTGGATGCTGGATCTGCGTGATGTTTATCGAGTTACTGAAGTGGTCGTCACTAACAGACTAGACTGCTGTGCAGAACAAATAAACGGAGCGGAGATTCGCATCGGGAACTCTTTGGAGAACAACGGCAGCAACAATCCCATGTGAGACTCTTGAGGTTGAAAGAACATGAGAGCTTGAGTACAAATGAGAAGAATTAATGTGAATGTGAAGATTATATGACAGTATCTTTATCTCCATCTGTTTCTCTCTCTGTCTGTAGATGTGCTGTTATTCCTGCTATACCAGCAGGCGAGTCCTACAACTACTCATGTGATGGGATGGAGGGACCTTATGTGATTGTTCGTATTCCTGGAGATCAGAGGACTCTTCATCTTTGTGAGGTTGAAGTCTACGGGTATTTGGCAGGTAATTCATTGTTGTAGAGCATTATATTCAGTATATAATACCATATCAAGGGTGTAGATTTGGTTCGAAGAGTGAAGCATTATAGCTAGGGTTGGGTATGTTTTTTTTTTTTTCGATACCGGTGCCAAATCGATACTTTTAAAACGGTACTGGTGCCTAAATGGTGCCTGAATCGATACTTAAAAAAAAATAAAAAATAAAAAATAAAAATAAAAGCCTCAAAACGATGGTGAATGACATTAAATAACGGCTTTTTTATTGAAAAATAATAAAATAGAAAATTCTTAAAATCAAACAATATTTTCAAATTTAAGTATACTTAAATATATTCAAATAAGTAGCCTAAATAGAAAACACAACAAATTCACAATAAAACCTAAGACACCTAACCCAACTAAAATAATTTAACACTAAATAACACTAAAAAACAGTTACAGTACTAATAACAGCTAAGTAGTCTGTATTGTTGGTTTGCTAAATAACAGCTTTTCATTTCAGCATTTCTTTTGCAAAAATATGACCACATTTTTGCCTTCTCTGGCAAAATACGACACCACTCCTGACTTATTGCATGTCCTGCACAAGGTGAGCGTTATTTTAGATTAGATGTACGCGCTTATCGGGATTTGGATGTACGCCGGTCTGTTGTAGGGACATTGACTTTTCACACTAAACATGACGCGTGGAACAAAACGATTTTTGATTGCCTGCTTGTGTATCTATTTTACAAACTATAAATGTATTGTTTTGTTAGTACTTATGTGTATTTAAATGTCTGAAACCTAAAATAAACTTTATGTGGTTGAAAACACTGAATAGTTGTGATATATGACAGCGCTGAGCGCGTCTATCTCTGGCTCAGTGCCAGCCAATGCGCGAACGCAGATTTGAATTTAGAAGTTGATGATCTCGCGATCTGAACGTTCTAATCACAGCGGTGTGAACGATCGTACGCATCGAATGGTTAACGATTACATACTGATTATGCTTCTTATGTCCGTTTCGGAGAACCAGATGGCAAATATTTCAACCGACAGCTGATGAGCTGAATAATAATAATAATAATAATAATACATTTTATTTGTAATGCACTTTACATTTGACACCAAATCTCAAAGTGCTACAGTACAACATAATTAAAAGCAATACAGTATACAATAAAAACACAACATGTTAAAAGACGGGACTAAAAACAAGCATTAGCTGTTAAAATAAGCCTGTGTAAAAAGGTGGGTTTTTAGTCCTTTTTTGAATGTGTCCACTGTCTGCGGGGCCCTGAGGTGGTCTGGGAGGGCGTTCCACAGGCAGGGAGCAGCGACTTGAAAGGCCCTGTCGCCCATTGTTTTGAGCCGTGTCCTGGGCATGACCAGACGGTGCTGCTGGCCTGACCGGGTTCTGGTTGATGAATTTGGTGTGAGCAGCTCAGTGAGGTAAGTGGGGGCCGCACCGTGCATACAGTGATGGGTGTGAAGGAGGACCTTATATTCTATGCGGGACTGAATGGGGAGCCAGTGCAGTGAACGGAGGATAGGGGTGATGTGCTCATGTTTTCGCACCCTTATCAGGACCCTGGCAGCGCTGTTCTGAACATACTGGAGCTTTTGAAGGCTCCTGCCAGGAATCCCGATGAGGAGTGCATTACAGTAATCCAGCCTGGAGGAGACAAAAGCATGGACGAGCTTCTCTGCAGCAAAAAGGGAGAGGGAGGGGCGCAGTTTGGAAATATTGCGGAGGTGAAAGAATGCAGTTTTGCAGATGGAGGTGACATGACTGTCGAAGGAAAGGTGGGGGTCAAATTTTACCCCTAGGTTAGTAACAGAGGGAGAGAGGGGAGTGGTATGTCAAAAGAGTGAAACAGTGGTGATTGGAGAGGAGCGGAGTTGATGAACGGTTCCAATTTGAATGGCCTCTGTTTACCTGAGGCATTTAAATGTGGCACCGAAATGTGCGTTTTGATTCGGTCCGGTTACATGCCGTTACCTGGGTACTGGTTACATATAAGTACCGGGTTTCGGTACCCAACCCTAATTATAGCAGATTCCTGGCACATTATCCCTTGAGATTTTTGTTTTGTTTTTGCAAAATGTTTTTGTTGAAGCGTACCCAGATAGCAACATTGTGTCGGCCCACATCTGGCACATGTGGAATGAGGATCTGGCCCACATACCGCGTGGAACGATGGCACTTGGGTGGATCACTCCTGTTTGCCAGATCTGGGCCACAAGCAGGCCATAGCAATGTCACATGTCAGCCAAGAGCAAAAAATAAACCAGAACTGGACCTTATCTGAGCCACAAAATCTGTGTATAATAAATATGGAGTCATCTCAGCCTTAATAAGCCTGTTAACAAGCAGAATCACTGAAGGAAAGAAGAAAACAGAAAAAGAGACGAGCAGAAACACAAGAACTACAACAAACTTCAGCCACAGTCTAAGATGAAATCAACTGAAGATAAAAGAAGACATTAAATCTCTGAAGATCTCAGCAGAGGAGGATTAAATAACTCCACAAACAGCATTACCAGCTTCACTTATTACTAACCAGTCTGACTTTATTTCTGTCAGACATCTACAGAAGTTGTCATTGAGAATTAACAGAGGTTTAGCTCCGTTTCATTTGTGGTAATTAGTGTTTCCATTACTTTGGCTCTTAACTCTTATTATACGTTTGTCTTTTTTTGGCTGCTGTGACAGTGTGTGTGTCAAACACATTTGCAGTAGCAAAGGAAGCTTAAGTGAAATTATATCAGGTGATGATGGTTGTCTGTTGACGTTTTTATAATCATCATGAAATAGCCGATGTCATTTGAATCTAACAATTGTGTGGTGACATTAATACATTTACATTACATTATGAGGCTCCGCACCTCCTCACAACTCCAAGTTTGTCAGCAAGCTGCCATGGGGCTATGTTGCTTAAGAGCAAACTATCAACAAACACTTGTCCTAATCCCATAATGATCAGCACAGCTGAATACGGCAGATGGTTTAGTCCAAAAATACACAGTTCTTTAGGAAGTTGGGTCTGTTCGAGGTCTGCTCAGGTTCCCACCACAAACGAGGTGCACCAGTGTTCGTTTGAAAGCGTACCGAGACCACCTCCATTCCACTGTGCTACTTTTCCATTGTTGTTCATAGATATTTAATAGTTGTGCATCTTTCTGAGGGAGATTATAAAGAAAGGGGATCCATAAATTGTCAAATTTAGCCTCATTGCAATCGATAACATCAATAATTAAAAAAATCTTAGTATACCTTTGATCCACTTTTGAGAGTTTATTTTTAATTCACACAGTAAGTAAACATAAATGGCGCTTTTCCACTGCATGGTACGGCTCGCTTCACTTTTCCACTGCACTTAGTACCGCTTCAAAGTGGGTGGGACTGATCGTTATAGTTGCCGCCTGTACTGCCATGACATCATCGTAAACGCGCCACATTTCAAACGCACAACACAGGAACAATGAAGCCTATCGAGGGGATGGTGTTCTTAATTCTCTGCATGTGGATGTTTTTAACTGCAAGATGGAGAAATGTGTTTAAAATGAGGCTGATGGCAGCAAAACAAAATACTGCTAAAAAAAAACAAAAGAGTCTGGGAACTCTTACAACGAAGCGCAGATGATGACATAACTCGGTTTGCCCGACGTCACACTAGGGTAAGCTAATCTTGTTTAGGGTCTCAATAGCTATATCGTCACAAAGCATATAATGAATTTAGCTGCCAATATTATGTATTATTATGTGTAATCTGTGTATTTCAGATGTATCATATATTGCAAAGTCACCGCCACAGACCATCTGTTTGGACATTTAACAGAGCTTCTGAGTGGTGGGATGTGATTCTTCCTGGTTTTACAAACATGCAGTGGTTGGAGAACTT
This sequence comes from Squalius cephalus, assembly GCA_022829025.1. Taxonomy (NCBI): domain Eukaryota; kingdom Metazoa; phylum Chordata; class Actinopteri; order Cypriniformes; family Leuciscidae; genus Squalius; species Squalius cephalus. Next base: position 2,881,736 of record CM040793.1, read on the forward strand.
TAGAATGTCGGAAGAAACGTTTATCCACTTGTGCAACAAACTGCGTCCTGCGATGGAGAGACGGGACACAAACTTCCGCGTGTGTGTACCTCTAAAGAAGAGGGTAGCCATTGCACTGTGGAAGCTTGCAACCGGCTCTGAGTACAGAAGTGTGGGATATCTTTTTGGAGTAAGCATTTCTACTGTGTGTCGGTGTGTCCAGGAGTTCTGTGCTGCAGCAGATACGTTGTTGGTACCAGAACAAATTTGTTTTCCAGATCAGGAGAGGTTTAAAGAAATGGCTGCCTACGTTGAGAACAGATGGGGACTCCCACAGTGTATTGGTGCTATTGATGGATCACACATACCCATAATAGCACCACAAGACTATCACTGTGACTATTTCAACCGCAAAGGCTGGCACTCCATCATCCTTCAAGGTGTTGTGGATGGAAAGGGACTTTTCTGGAATGTTTTCACAGGACTGCCTGGAAGCCTGCATGATGCTCAGGTTTTGAGACTGTCCACACTGTGGGAGGTGGCAAGCCGTGGAAACCACATGCCAGCTAGCACCAAAAACATTGCTGGGGTGAATGTTGGCTACTGCATCCTTGGAGACTCTGCCTATACCTTGCAGAACTGGCTCTTAAAACCATTCATTGACACTGGACGGCTGACAGCGGAACAGCGGGTCTACAACATGAAAATATCCAGAGCACGTGGTATAGATATGTACCAAAATGACCATAGCCTTACAGAGAGTCAGAAAACAATACTGTGCAATGCCAAGATGACTAATATTAAGAATTGAGCATCTTTCAGGAATAAATCCAGTTTGATCTGGTATTATGAGTTATGGCAAATAAACCTTTAATCTTTTAGTACGTATTTTGGATAAAACTTTAGTATCAACATTTATTAAAGATAATGGCCAATAACAGGAGCAATCCATATAAGGCTCATCCTTTTTTAAGATACATGAAATGTTTGCATGATAAAGTGAGGATGGGAGACATCCCGATTCAAAGGAGTGTGTAAACATTAAGAAGCTGATCATTTATCATGTCCCTGAATCCATCCATCTTCTTCCGCTTATCCAGGGCCGGGTCGCGGGGGCAGCAGTCTAAGCAAAGATGCCCAGACTTCCCTCTCCCTAGACACTTCCTCCAGCTCTTCCGGGGGGACACCGAGGTGTTCCCAGGCCAGCGGGAGACATAGTCCCTCCAGCATGTCATAGGTCTTCCCCGGGGTCTCCTCCCGCAGCTCATGTCCATAGGTGAGAGTAGGAACGTAGATTGACCAGTAAATCGAGAGCTTCGCCTTGCGGCTCAGCTCTTTCTTCACCACGACAGGCCGGTACATCGATCGCATTACTGCAGAATCTGCACCGATCCATCTGTCAATCTCCCGTTCCATCCTTCCCTCACTTGTGAACAAGACCCCAAGATACTTGAACTCCTCCACTTGAGGCAGGAACTCTCCACCAACCTAAAGTGGGCAAGCCACCCTTTTCTGACTGAGAACCATGGCCTCGGATTTGGAGGTGCTGATTCTCATCCCAGCCGCTTCACACTCGGCTGCAAACCGTCCCAGTGCATGCTGAAGGTCCTGGTCTGATGGGGCCAGCACGACAACATCCGCAAAGAGCAGAGACAAAATCGTGTGGTCCCCAAACCTGACAACCTCCGGCCCCTGGCTGCGCCTAGAAATTCTGTCCATAAAAATTATGAACAGACCCGGCGACAAAGGGCAGCCCTGCCAGAGTACAACATGCACAGGGAACAAGTCTGACTTACTGCCGGCATTGTGAACCAAGCTCCTGGCTCTGGTCGTACAGGGACCGGACAGCCCTTAGCAAAGGGCCCCGGACCCCATACTCCCAGAGCACCCTCCACAGAACGCCGCGAGGGACACAGTCAAATGCCTTCTCCAAATACACAAAGCACATGTGGATTGGTTGGGCAAACTCCCATGCACCCTGGAGAGGGTATAAAGCTGGTCCAGTGTTCCATGACCGGGACGAAAACCTCACTGTTCCTCCTGAATCCAAGGTTCTACTATCTGCCATATTCTTCTCTCCAGTATCTGTCATAGACTTTCCCGGGGAGGCTGAGAAGTGTGATCCCCCTGTAGTTGGAACACACCCTCCGGTCCCCCTTCTTAAAAAGAGGGACAACCACCCCGGTCTGCCAGCCCAAAGGTTCTGTCCCCGACCGCCACGCGATGTTGCAGAGGCGTGTCAGCCAAGACAGCCCCACAACATCCAGAGACTTGAGGAACTCAGGGCGGATCTCATCCACCCCCGGTGCCTTGCCACCAAGGAGTTTCTTGACTACCTCGGTGACTTCAGCTTGGGTGATGGACGAGTCCACCAAACCAGCCAGGCCCGATAGGACTCCTTCTTCAGCTTTACTTCCGGTGTCCACCACTGGGTTCGGGGATTGCCGACAATGGAGGTGGAGAACATGGTCCACTCAGACTAAATATCTCCAGACTCCCTCGGGATCCGGTCTAAGCTCTGCCGGAGGTGGAAGTTGAAGATCTCTCTGACGGGACTCAGCCAAACGTTCTTAACAGACCCTCACAGTACATTTGGGTCTGCCGAGTATGTCCAGCTTCCTCCCCCGCCATCGGATCCAACTCACCATCAGGTGGTGATCAGTTGACAGCTCCGCCCCTCTCTTCATGTCCCTGAATTTCTCATAAAATTCTTGCACAAAGCCAAGAATCCTTGGCACCTTTCCACTTTTAAAATGTATCTGTATTACAATTGTTACAATGTCTGTAGAAAATTTAAACGAGTGAAATTTTTCTTACACTTACATGTAAGATTTCTTACCTGTATGCGATGGGCTTTTGCTTCAGGATGTTGGGCAGAACTTTAGCCTGAAACTCTATCCCACTAAATCAGGGTTTCCCCAGGTTTGATCACCCCAAATTTAAGACTTTAAGACCTTTTTAAGACCACTTTAATGAAAATTAAGACCTAAATCGCACCCATTATGCAGTCATAAAACACCATCAAATCCCAATGATGACTATTACTAACAAATGTTTTAATTAAAAATACATTTATTATAAAAAATCTCATTCAACAATACACTGCAAAGTGATGTTTTTGGTAAATATCAAACATTCATAACAATAAACCGATAAACTAACTTTTCAAATCGTCTTAGTAAAGTTTCTCAGCATTCAAATTGCTTCAACCATTTTACATTTTCAAGAATAAAAAGAAATGTAAATAGGCTACACCTTAAAAACGAGTGAGCGAGGGAGGGAGGGATAGAGAGACATAGAGAGGGGTAGATAGATAAAAAGAGACACACAATAAGAGATAGATGAGAGAGAGAGAGAGAGAGAGAGAGAGAGAGAGAGAGAGAGAGAGAGAGAGATAGATAGGTAAGAGAGATATAACGTTAGATAGAATAGCGAGATAGGAGAGAGACACAGAGCGACAGATAGATAGATAATGCCTGGTTCAGATTACAAGATTTTGACTCCTAAAGTCTTGTCGTGGACAAGAAACATGTCAGACTAGGCTACACGTTGCTTTCCGTCGTATGCAAACATTCAGTAGCGCGCACACACACACACACACACACACACACACACACACACACACACACACACACACACACACTTTCGCTCACTCGCGCGCACACACACACGCACACACACACTTTTGCTCACACACACACACACACACACACACACTCGCTCACTCGCGCGCACACACCCACACACACTCACTCACTCGCGCGCACACACAATCGCTCTCGCACGCGCACACACTCGCTCACTCGCGCGCGCACACACACACACACACACACACACTCGCTCACTGTAATCTGAACAAAACGACACTTCCCCATGATGTCTCTCCTCTCGACTGATTGAATGTTGATCCCGCCGGCGCGAAAACCCAAACTACTGTTTGCGCATACTCCAAGACGTTCTCTGACATTACACTAAACCCTGTTGAATTTTCACGTTGTTGTTTTTTCCCCCATTTCACCTTGCGTTGCAGTCTGGTTGACTTTGAATAAATAGGCTAGTATAATGAAATTTAAGACCTTCGTTAAAAAAAATTAAGACTTGGACAACGGAATTTAAGACTTTTTAAGGCCTTAATTTAGGAACATGAAATTTAAGACCTTTTTAAGACTTTTAAGACCCCGCGGCTACCCTGTAAATGTTTACTCTTTGAATGAATTTGAACAATGCAAGTCTCCAGCACTATGACTAAAATTTGCTCAGTAGTATTTGCTACTAAAGCAAGGCCATGTTTGACCCTGGTAAGCATATCCATGGCAGACTGGTGGGAGTGGCCTTGGATGATAACATGTCCAGTGCATTATGGGTGTTAAAGTTTTCCTACCTATGTGGTAAAGGGGAAGACAACAACTTTATTTTTTGTTCTCTCTTGGCAGCACCGATTTCAAAACTGAAATTGCCTTTCTACTGCATATGCAGCCAAGTTTTATTGAAAGGCCATTTTGCCAGCAGTGAAGTATACCTTTAAACCACATAATGACATCTATAACCTCCTGTTTAGAAGTCTATTTACAAAGTATCTGCCTATCCTCCTCCGGTAAAAATGGCAATAAAATGTTCTCCTGAAAGTTACTAATTTCAATTCCAGGGTTTGTGTCATACAAATGTTGATAGTAGTTTGCCAATTGTTTTATTAATAGTCCTAGTGTTCACCTGTAAAACACTGTTTGAATCTTTGGCTGCATTAACACTGCAAGTCTTAATCCACAGATCCGATCTTTTGACCATATCCAATTTCTGGCCCGCCTGTTTACTTTAGACAGAACTGGAATCTAATATCTGGGTTTACATTAATGCCCGCACAAAATTATTTTTGGTGATCGTTTTACTTCGTACATGGTAGACCCTGGTTTTGAATGGCCGTGCTATTACAATTATTTATATAATTCATGTCAGGTGGTCATAATTATTTGCCGGTATGGACAAGATAACAGCTGTCATGACTCATGAATTTTTTGCAGTGCAAAATCTGACAGAACAGATATATAGTCCGGAAATAATTTTTGTATCTTCAGCTCAGAATTACAGCAAAGTTATCACCTCATTGCTGAGAAATATAATGTAGCTTTCAGTAGTGAAGCTGTTTTATTTATAAAGTCACAGGCAGCTCCTGAATGTTTCTGAATTTCTTCCTTTTTTTTTTTTTTTACAAGGATAAATATGAAGTTTCCACCTCAACAAAAAGCTGTGAGTGAACGCATACAGGCACATCTGCCTCATAATACCACATTAAAAACCTATCTTTGTTAATAAACGTGTCATTCTCGCCTTGTGGTTGCTTGGAATTCAAAGGGGAATCGAATATGCATGTTTAAACGGGGTCGGATGTCCAGATATCGTATTTGTATCTGATTTAAAACCACATTAGGAAGTGGCTCAGATCGGATGCAAAAAAAAAAAAAATCGGCTCTCATACGGATTTCCGTGTCAGATGTGAGTGAAAAATCTGATTTTTTGTGCCAGTGTAAACGCAGCCTTTAAAGGTGCCGTAGAATGGATTATTTTATTATTTTATAATGTTTCCTGGGGTGCCCTTATAATGTTAGTATGTTTTTTAGATCAAAATTTGTTATAATTTAGAAATAAAAGGCATATTTCCTAGCCTAATTTCATCCATTGATTTGAACACTCTGTTTGAAGGGGCGTGTCTGCTGTGAGACTTCAGTGTTGTTGCCCACTGCTGTGATTGGCTGACATGCTTGCATTATTATGCATATTTAGATTATTCCAGCATTGAGCAGATGACAGCCTGCTGATCGCGTGAATGAAGATCTTATCACTGCAACGCGATTTACTGATGCATAAACAGTGTTGAACGACTTTGAGAGAAAGATTATCTGTCTGAACTTGAACAATTACACCTCAGAAATTCACATAACCCACTGGTTCTCCAGAGGCTCGGATGAAGGAACTAAAAAAATACTTTTGTGTTCATTTGTACATCCAAACACTGACCAACTGCCATGCTTCGTTCGCTCGTTTGCAAGCCATGATGTCTCTCGAGGAAAAAACAATATCGCGCTGGATCTAGATAACACAGTGTAAATTATCATTAATAAAATCACTACTTACCGCTTGCGGGAATATAATGTTAGTTGAAATTGCCCCCTTCGTCTGTTTGAGACGCCGAGAGAAGCCTGGCTGCTTGAGATTGTTCCAGGTTAGAAAAACAGTCCGTGGTGAAATGGGCAGAGCAACTAACAACTTCGAATTAAACTGTAGCGGTATCCGATAATAGATAGATTATAGATAGATCTGCCATTTTCCCTATGATCCTCACTTGTTTCGCTTGTTGTTTGAGACTCACTGTATGTCATGTACATGACATAAAATCATCATAATATATAAGGTAGTTAGAACGTGTCATGTGTGACAGTGTCACATTATTAGTGCTTGTTCTCTGTTTCACAACCTTGCTAGAAGACGCCCTAACTAATTTCCCGATTGGTAAAGTCTTTGTCTTGCGTAAAATAAAGCAAAATCTGCCCTCTGAGTTAACAACTGATCCAATGCCTCTCAGAAATGACTCACTTCACCTCAAGTCATTGTTCACTAATGATCTTCCCTTCTGCTACAAACTTTGTGCATCAATGTAAATGCCTTTAAATACATTTTCTAGAAAATCTGGCAGTAGATGGAGTTGCTACACAGTCATCAACATCTGGGGACGGATTCGCTGAAAAGGCTGTTGATCGAGGTCTCCAGCAGTTGAACACGGGATGCTCCTCAACCCTTAATGAGACTAACCCGTGGTGGAGGCTGGATCTGCGTCATATTTACCGAGTTACTAAAGTGGTCGTCACTAACAGACTAGACTGCTGTGCAGAACAAATAAACGGAGCGGAGATTCGCATCGGGAACTCTTTGGAGAACAACGGCAACAACAATCCCATGTGAGACTCTTGAGGTTGAAAGAACATGAGAGCTTGAGTACAAATGAGAAGGATTAATGTGAATGTGAATATATGACAGTATCTTGATCTCCTTCATCAGTTTCTCTCTCTGTCTGTAGATGTGCTGTTATTCCTGCTATTCCAGCTGGCGAGTCCTACAGCTACTCGTGTGGTGGGATGGAGGGACGTTATGTGAATCTGATCATTCCTGGAGACATGAAGACACTCACTCTCTGTGAGGTGAAGGTCTATGGAGAAGGTATATCAGTCATATTGGTTTATAATATCAGATAATTATAATGTCTTCACATCGTCATATATTTTTGTCAACAAGACACAGTGAGGAACAGGGAAAAGTTTAATAAATGCCAATGTGTAGGTTCCAATATTTCTAATATTTCATTGTTGATTGAATTTGAAGTTGAATTTGAAGTTTTATTTATTTACATGTATGACTGTGTTTGTTTAGGTCCCTGTTTAAAAAGGTCATTTGTAAAAATGCAGTTTAACTCCAGCAATGATTTGACTGACCCTTCAATGAGAGAAAATGTTCTGAAACAGGTGAGAGAAAGAAACACATTCAACCTTTATGATTACTGTGATAAGCACAAATATTGTACTGTATATTAGGCTACATTGTTCTCAAGTCATTTAATTTTTGCTGCACTTTAGAGTAAACATAAAAAGGTTATTTATTGGCATTGATTTTTCCATTAAGAATCTTTAACATTCACATAATCCTTCCATTACTCAAAAGGTTCTTTATAGTGGTAAAATTTTCCCTATCAAAAGCTGCTCTCAATGCTGCGCTGACAGCGCTATGGGAAAACATCTTTGTTTGACCGGTTGTGAAGTATGTGTGGCAAACACTCCAAGAACTTGGCTTTAAATAACCTCTGATGATGATGATGTCATTAGAATGCATGCTCATGAAAGGCTGATGATCTCTGCTTTGAGTATTTGCATTTGAGCATGGCTACCACGGCAAGGTTTGACATGACAAGGGTACAACTGCATAAAAACGCAGTTTACACTGTGACAATGTGTCAGTGAAAAGTGATGTTATTCACCCCATAATCTGTTAATATATATATATATATATATATATATATATATATATATATATATATATAGCTCAAATGAGATGTCAATTAATAGTTTAATTAATTAATGACCATAGCTTACCTTCATCCGTTCACCCAACGAAGTGCGCACTTTAGATTTGAATTCTGCCACTCTGCTGCTGTCTCCATCTGCCGTCTTGAGATGCGTGTTGATCAGACTGAATGTGATGGGGTACGTGTTGGATATGGATACTTCAGTATCTGCAGACATGACAGTAGTTGCACATTTGAGAGCCTCCAGTGCTGGCGCCATGTCCTCCATCAGCTGCCTGAAGTCGTCTCTCAACTTCAACTTCAACTTCTCTCAACTCGCATCTGTAAGCTTGGTCTCTGAGCGGTCTGATAGAGTTCCACCTGGTTTTACAGGACTGAATGAGCCAATGAGCTGGTAGCTGCATTTGTTTTTGTTTTGCTTCTAGCGCTTTCGTTGCTGGTGTGCTGTGATTGAAGTGTTTGACCAACTTGCCAGCAGCTGCAATTACTCGGTTGACACCAGCAGCAGCGAATCCGTCGTTGATGGCCAGATTTAAAGTATGTGCAAAGCAAGAAACTGATTTCCAACTGACTCGTGCGGGGTTGTTTGCTGAGACAATGTTCCGAGCGTTGTCATGCACACAGGCTATTACACGCCCGGTGAGTCCCCATGACTCCACAGCCTGGTTGAGTTTGTCAGCTAAATTATCAGCTGTATGTCTCTCTGAGAGGCTCTCCGTGAGAAGGACTGCTGACTTTACCTGCCAGTCGTTTTACTCATATGGGCATTACTCAGAGGATTTGCGGCATGATCGAAAAAGATACGATGCCAGTTTCACACACACACAAATGTTTCCAACAATAATGAACACCAGGTTTGTTGTGCCTTGTAGGCATAGGCTACGCGCAGTGCTGCATAAAATAATAATAACAATAAATTAAGTCTTCCAAAAGATTTCAGTAACAATTCCGCTAGAGAAAAATATATTGATTACAATTAGGGCTGTCAAAAGATTAATCGCGATTAATCGCATCCAAAATAAAAGTTTGTGTTTACATAATATATGTGTGTGTACTGTGTATAATTATTTTGTGTATATATATAAATACACACACATGCATATATATATTTAAGAAATATTTGCATACATATACTGTATATATTTATATATAATTTATATTATATATAAATATAATTTTTTTAAATATAAATTACACATTACATTTTTCTTAAATATATACAAGCATGTGTGTGTATTGATATATACAAAATAATTATACACAGTACACACACATATATTATGTAAACAAAAACTTTTATTTTGGATGCGATTAATCGCGATTAATCTTTTGACAGCCCTAATTGCAATATAAAAACATGAAGCCTATTGTTTGGTGTGTTTTGCTTTTCAAATGCACGCCACGCTCCAAAATATGATACATTCAAACGCAGACCGTGCTCCAAAATATGACACATTATGGTTACCATATTATACATATCTACGTTTGAGCAGATATCCACAAATACAGTAACGGTTCAACTGCAATGTGAAGTTTATGCAACAATAACATAAACTAATAATTAAGAATTTCTTACCTTACATCTTTCTTGTCTTCAAATCGCGCTCTTCTTTTTCTGAGGTAAATCCAATGTAAGCTAACGGCGTGTACGTCTTTCAAACTCGACGAAAAGCAGAGACTTTGGTGAAGTTTGGTGCTTTGTTTTTGAGGTAACGAGCTCGTTCGTGTGAGGCGTGGACGATTTGCATGTCAATCTCTTTTTGCGCGTGTGGGCGTGGTCAAATTAAAAATAATGAGCAAGCGTTTGAGATACTGGACATCTTGTTGGTTTTATACAAATTACTTAAGCAGAGAATATTTGTTTTTAGTTTGAATCCGATCATTTGCTGAGTTTTGTTTCAGTTTATAGACGTGCTCAAGAAAAAATGTTCAGCGAGGCGGAGAGGCAGAACGCACACCCTGTTTATTTTCTTTATTTTACAAAAGCACAATGTTTTGATTTGATTGTAAGTGGACACATACAAAAGTAGAAATATCACAGATTCTTTTTTCATATTTCTTTTTTCTGTATGACCATAAATGACGGAGTAATTTAAGTTTATTGTGCTACAATGTGAAGAAAATCCAGCAAAACGCGCGGGCGACCCCAGAGGGTTAACTCTGGAGACTTTGTGTGGTTGCCCACTGAAACTAAGCAGGGTTGATCCTGGTCAGTACCTGGATGGGAAACCTTGAGGTGTAAAATGAGGTTGCTGCTGGAAAAGGTGTTAGTGAGGCCAATTGGGGATGCTCACCCTGTGGTCTGTGTGGGTCCTAATACTCCAGTATAGTGATGGGGACACTATGCTGTCAAAAGCGAGGTCCTGACTCTCTGTGGTCATTAAAAACCCCAGGATGTCCTTCGAAAAAAGAGTGGCCAAATTTGCCGCAATATGGCTGCTGTCGCATCATCCAGGTGGATGCTGCACATTGGTGGTGGTTGGTGGTTATTATTATTATTGTTATTATAGCTCCTTCCCGACACTCTCACAACACCGCTATTTCCATTTTATCCATATATAAAACCATTTGAAAATGTATAAGATATCTATCTAAGACATCAATTTGTTTCACATCTATTTATTGCCTCTCATAAGCACGGGTTCTAATGATGTCATCGTCAAAGTAGTGTTGTCAAAGTACCGGTACCAAGTTGATATATATCACAACTTATATACTGTATATATATACTGGCTGTGTATATTAAACTGCAGAAAGACTATTTAAATATTAACCCTGCATGTTCTGCTTGTCTCTGTGTGAATGAATGGCACAGACGCGCGGTTTCATTTACCTCTCTCTCACACACACACACACACACAAACACACACACACTGAAGCACGAGTGACGCTCGCGCTGTTTTCAGTCTCTGCTGCCTCACGATATGATGACATGATGAAATTCATCTCCAGAGCTGCTCTGAGTGTCACTTCATGAGATTTTTACTGTTTCATTTGAGAAAAATTATCGTCATATCATACACACACAGAAACTCAAAGGTCTTCACGGCAACCCGTTAAAATAAAAGTTTGGTTTAACTTGAAGAAATTGACAGAAATAATTATATTAGCCTACTGTACAGTAGATTTATCTACGTCTCCATGTATTGAAAATACTACTAATGATGATAGTGTGCATAGAAGGTTGCTTATTTTCCACTTGATTTTTTTTATAAGCAATATTTACGTTTAAACAGCATGTAGCCTTCAATGCTTATATGTATTAAAAAAAAAGGTTTTCTATATAGCGCTAACTCAGTTCAGCATTTCATTCCCGCTTTTTCAGGAAACAAAGTTGCAGTCAAGTAACCCGAGACGTTATTCACATTAAAACATTTTTTGTTCTTTTAAGAGCAGATCTCTGAAAGGTTCTTTGAGGAACCAAATATGATTCTTCTATGGTGTCGTTGCAAAAAATATATAACCGTTTGAAACCTTTAGGTTTTCAGTGTAGATTTATTTTGTGTTTTGAAAAAAAATAATTTTCGTATATATTACATCAAATTACTATATATTATGACCTGAAGTTATTAAAGGCCCACTGAAGTACCTTGAGTACCTCACAGACTGCGAGTCATAGCCTACTTGACAGCACCATGGAAACGAATCCGAGCGCTGATACACAGGATTCAATAGTAACATTAGAGGTGTGAACAAATTCTAGCCATTTAATTCTGAAAACGGATTAAAACTTGAGCGTTTGAGCACCCGAACATACGTCTCCAACCCATATTACGATATGTTGTTACGTTACACTCCGTTACGTGTCAACGGTCGCTTTGGCCAGGTGGTGTTTATAGCATAGGGGGCGGAGCTTCAGATTCTAGAGAGCATTTGATTGGACAAAAGATGTGATGAGAAGCTGATGTCCGTGGTGACGTCATAAAAATCTGTGATCCATTTTAGCGGAAGTGAGAGACTGCGTTTCGAATGCCTATATGTCCTAAATGCAAATTTTGTCATTGTTTTGGAACACACCAGCTTATTTCTAACATATTCATCTTAAGAGCTAAAAAAACTTACATTTTTATTTCAGGGGGCCTTTAAGAACAAAATCAGTTGTTGTTTTACTGTAGTGCATTTGCACTTACAAAAAGAGAACTGGTTTAAATCAAAACGACACTCTTGCTCCTCAAGCTCTAGCATTGGGCAGACGTCGAATTTTGGTTGGAATAAACACACAAACAAAAAAAGAAATTGAAAAAAAGGTGAAATGCATGGCATTTTTTTTTCTTCATGTGTTGATATTGATGTCTAAATGTGAGTCTAATAGATGCTGAAGATACTTAGAGGACAATACAGAATTATAGGTTTGCTATAATTAATAGTACAAAATGACTGCGTATCAAAAGAATCGACTCTGGATGACACCAGTGGAACAGACCACTATATGATGATTATATCTTTATCATCAAGTAGACAATATTATCTGACGTTGGAGCTTGACGTCAAACAATCTTTGGGTTTAGACGTCAACCCGACGTTCATTTTCAACCGATATAGCCTATGACGTCTGAGGGACGTTGGATTAGTTGGAGTCCAGAGTCTTCCTGACGTCACATTGACATACTTTTTGGGATGGAAGGTTTGAGTCTATCGTCACATTCTGATCTAATCAGTTTAGTATGAATGTTATTTTCAGTTGGGATCTGCTCTTGCTGATAGAGGATTCACAGATGTGACACTGCGATGGTCTCAAACTCCTAAACGGGTGATCCAGAAGGTGAACAATGCTAAACGTGAGTCTGTTCTCACAACTATTACCTATGAAATAAGCTGCAAAAATGGAAATGATTTTAAACGTTTGTAATGCTTAATGAGCAAAAACAATTTCATTTACAGGTCACTGTACGAACGGAAAATCCCCTTGAAATCAACACTGTCTACTACTCACTAAATTCACATTGATCTGATTCTAATTACACAATTGAATTTCTTCACAATTACTTGTTTACAGCGTAAAGACTTTTAAAGTTCCCCTGTAGTCAATAATTTTATCCCTTAAAACTCTTCTTTGTGATCTTTGATCACCAAAATGACATATTTAAAAGTTTTTTTCTTTAAAAAATTACTCATTCCTTAAAATAGCTTGAATGTAACTCGACACTGTTGCCTCATTTATATACGCGGTTCTATGAATATGCAAATGAGCCCCACCTCCACTCACTCACTCAGCTCAGAGATCCACTGGTTGACGATCACTCGTTGATCTGATTGGTTACAAGGTAGTTTGTGACGTCAGAAACACCAGCGATTTCAAAGCGTGTTTTTGAGACTGTCTTTGGTTCACTGCAGTTTTAAGGAGGAAATACTCAGCAATGCTGTCGACTTATGAATTTACACATGGTTTGTCTTAAAGCAGATTAAAAACACCACATAAACACATAAACAACATTAAAAGCTGGATTTTCACCACAGGGGGACTTTAAATCACTTCTGCTTCACAGTTTCTGTTGTTTCAAACCTTTAAGAACCAGAAAACATTGTATAATCTCAACATATAGCATTAAAAATACATAGTAATAGTAATATAATTAACATATAAAAATATAAATAAATTGTTGTTCGTGGTTATTTTGATCTTTTATTTGACAGTTTATTGTAATATGTTCAGGGATAATCTAAGATTGTTATGTTTGGATGGGTGTTTCAGTTCTGTGCTTCAGTTTTCTCTGGTTTCTCTGTGTTCCAGTCTCCTAAATTGCAAATGGTTTGATTAAGTGGCCACTGGTGTTTCACGTTTCTTTGATTGGTTTGTTCTGTCTATTTAAGCCCTGTGTTTCTTTCAGTTCATTGTCAGTTCTACTTGTTTCTGAGTTCCTTCTGTTAATAAAACTAAGACTGCTGCATTTAGATTCTTTTCTCTTCATTATTGCAACCCATTTGTGACAGATGTCTATGTATTATAAGTTTAATAATTTTTTAATTAAATGCCCTGCAGTTTCATACTGTGCATATTTGGTAATATATCTGTAATGATGATGGAGAACAGTGCATGCGTGGCAAATTACCGGTGGTGTTTTTTTTGTTGTTGTTTGTTTAACAAGTGAGAAACCTGGTGAAATACTACAACACTTACACTGTGTCCTAACCAGACGTGCCACAACACACAATAAAGGCCCTTTCACACCGGATGCATAACGAAAAGGCGAATAGTTTGTGTGTGAATAGTTCGCGTCAAAACCATTCGCATCAGCCGCGACGTGAATTTGCGACGTCTGTGACGTTCAGAGTTTCAACTTTCCAAAACTTTCACGCCGACAGCTGAGAAAACATGGACACTTCATCATCATCATCCAGTGAAGACGAGCTTTTCATTTTCTTTAAAAGATAGAAAATAAGGTTTTGGGTGCACCCAATCTTAAAGAACAGAGAGTCTGAAGGGGAGTATGCTAATGTCCACTTTTAGTTTCCTTTTCCTCTCTCCTTTCTCTCACACAGGTGTCCCTGAGGTTTTTCCACAGTTTTTTTGCGTCTTCAACTAAACACAGTGCGTTTTGTAATGTCAATACACATTACATGTAACACACTAAGTAACAAGTTAAAATCATTCGACTAGAAACTGTAGATATCACACAAAGAATGTATAGTATACTAAAAGCAGCCCTAATAGTCTCAATACATTTTGTTACATGTTTAAAGTAAACACGGTCTCTATCTCTATCTTTGAAGATAATAGTGTTAGCTTTCTATCCCAAATGTAGTTTAGCCTGCTAGCCTACACAGCACAGGACTATACAACGACTAAAACTATCACACAACATACTCACAATCGTGATAACCGAGTTGGTTGGCAATGCTACGCCACACATTCAAATCGTTGTCCTCTTAGTATGTGATTGGCTGAAGCCTTTTCTGTCGCCGCAAAAGTTAAAAAAAAAAATCGTCATCGAAGCGGAAAAAAATAAAAGCCATTTTTTTCGCCGCAGCACATTTGCGTTCGGTGTGGAAGCACTTATTACAAAAACAGCTGATCAAAAAATAAAACCATCGTGTGAATTATTCGTGCGTCAAAATCGCGTCCAGTGTGAAAGGACCTTAAAAGGGTTCTTTTCCATGTTAATCTGACTTTTTGTCCTAACCAGCCGTGAAAGAGATATGCAACGATTCTTAAAATTGTTTCTATTTGGAAACAACAAATAGAACAACAACATACAAAGTATGACAATGATAATTTCAGGTGCTGTTTGTGTGCTTTATTTAATGTTAAAGTACTGTGAGTTTGAATATCATTTTGCATGACCTTCATAGCCATTCAAAAACACAGATTCATTCAGTAACAAAACATTTCTGTTGCCCTGAGACGAGCGATGGCTGTACTGTTTCACTAATGAAAATTATTTCTAACAGATCCAGAGCAAAAACAAACAATATCCCGAGTCTAAAATGTTAGTCACATATAATATTAACTTCTTGTTTATTGAACTTGTAGCGCCCCCTACTGTCCTAGGTGTATACAGCCACCCACCCACCCCACACGCGCGCGCGCACACACACACACACACACACACCCCGTTGCAGGCCTGAAACGTTGCTTGTGTGTGTTGAGGCCGAGTGAAACGTAAAATGGCCGCTTCAAATAAAATAAACAAAGTGTACCTGAGTAAGTGGCAAGAGTTAATGATTTCCGTCACCCATCAGATCCATCCACGTGAAGCTGTCATCAGTTAGCAAACTCCGTGATGCTCCCGCGACGCCAGAGGAACTCCTAAAGCCTTGATTATACTTTCGCCTGGCTCCGCAGCGCGAGTCTCCGCAGACTGCGCGCGCACCTCCCCGCGTTTTTCGCCTGATATTTGCATAAAGTCGAGAACTGCCCAACCTTTTGACGCTCTCGGTCGCTCTCAGCGCTTTCTCCGGTCCGCTGTCAATCCCGAAATGCACTGCGCGAGCGTGAAGCTCGACTTCCATAGGAATGAATTGAAAATGCTCGCTCCGCTCCGCTCGCACCGCGCCAGTGGACACGCACCGTTAACCACACTCGGCGATTAGGATCGAGTAGGGGTGGGCGATATCTCGACATTTACGATATATCGAGATATTTTTTAAACTCGATATGGATTTTGACATATCGTATATATCGATATATTGTTTATATTTAATTCTGATTTCGCCACTTTGCTTGTTTGCCTTCTCTGTGCTGTGCTCGCCCCCGCCCTCCTCTGCCTCCTTGCTTTTGTTCCCCCTCCCCTCGCGTGTTGTCTCATTCAACCAACCAAGTCCCCCGAGTCCGGTCAGGCACATCAATCTTTCCCCGCCCAGCGAGTGCTTGAAGTGCGTCAGAAACAGCGCGCGCGCGATCAGTTGTTGTTGGTAATTTTTTGTGTAGCGTCGCCTCTCACCGCATTGCTTTTGTTTGAGGGCGCACTCACACTTAAAATGCTCCCCTGTAGAAACGGGCCTGGCAGCTCGCGCAAGGTCTAGACACGGTGAAAGTTTCCTGATTGTGACGGATGGCCGAATTTACATGACACATTATAAATTAGCATTAGCCTACCTATTCTGCTATAGATACAGAGCCAAAAAGAAGAGAAGAGGATAAAGGTGGATAAAGACAGAGGTAAAGTGATGTAATGAATGAACAGTTTATCTAATTGCATAGCAGTAAGATACTGTAATTTAATGGCAGTTATTTTTACCTTAAACTTTATGCTAGCAGTTCTGAGTTCTCCAGAGGCCCCAGACAGTGTGATTTTGTAACAATCATGTTAATTTTTAGATGCATTTGTATCACTTTTTTTTTTATTAATGTTTTACTCTACAGTTGTGCAGTTTTTGGGGGATATATGGCATTTTTTTTATTTATTTGCCAAAATTAGTAATGATAATTCTATACAGGTTTATTTAAAATAGTGCAATATGTATTAATTCTTCCTTTATTTTACAGTTAAATTATTATTTTTGTATACAGGGATTTTTTTTTTTTTTAAATGTCGCAGAAACACTTTGTTCCTACATGAACTGCCTACCTATTTGCACTTCAATACAAAAAGACTTTGTGGTATTTGGCATATTTGTTTTTGCAGTAGTTTTTGGGGGGTTATTTTTCCTGTAAAGATAGAGATATATATCGTATATCGAGATATAGCAAAATATATCGAGATATATTTTTTGCTCCATATCGCCCAGCCCTAGGATCGAGTTCGATCTTGATTCCTCCTCAGGCGGCCCTGTTGATGCGCTAACAGTTCTTGGCAATCGCTTAGATCACCTTTGATACTCTCACATTCGCCTAGGTAAACTTGAGTAAAGTTTCTCACTGGTAACATGCATAGTCCAATTCACTGCGATAGCGATCAAGCGTCAAACTATAACAGTTCTTCCGAATCGCGTCGTGTTGACTTCACAACGGAATAGGCTACTATTCAGCTTAACACTTAAACAATGCAGTTCTGACTACATTTAAAACAAATAAACCAGCGTGCTACCTGTTATCATGCCGACAATATTCGCATTTTTTCCTTCTCCCGCTACCTCTGACCCTATCTTGACTGACATTAGCACTGGCCAATCACAGTTTCCATAGCTGATATAAGGCGGGATCAAGCTGTTTTTAGCCAATAATGTTAAACCAAACACAACTTAATGACACTTCTGAACAGGTACACTTTGATTCAATAATAACTCTCGTCACCAAGCAGCACATTTCTGCAATACCCATTTAAAATAAACAAATAAATAAAATAATAATAAAGAATAATAAAGAATAATCATGAAGAAATTAGCCCAGGGTTGCAAACTGTTGTATACAAACACTAACATTCGCCAACGTGCTGATATTTGAGAAAACTGCACTCTTGCTCGTGTGGTATTGCTATACCTAATGACATAAGTATTTCGACACAACGTCTCCGTCTCCATCAGGAAACGAGGGTTACACTAATAACCGAGACTAATAATTACACTAATAACCGAGACGTTCTCAGAACTGTGTACTGTTGGTTTAAGTGCAGGTTAAAGGGGAATCAGTCACGACATCGTGCAGCAGTCAGAAACATGAGAAGATGGTCTGAAGTTTGCACTTCGTATTTTCCCTGCCGAACATCAGCCCATCAACGGCTCCGGTTTCGGTAACACACACCTGGGTTAGTTTATTTGAATTTGATTTGCTTGTCTGTGTTTTTGCAGATGATTTGGGAAGTCTGTGTAAACTTAAAGGCGTTTGTACACAGAAAACACCCTGAAAATCTGTGCTGAACACGATGATGATGGTCATCATCAGTCATGACTTTTCTTGCCTTTCTGATTTAAAAACTTTTATTTGATAAAAAATAGTGAAAACAAAAATATTGTGAAATATTACAATTTGAAATACCTGTTTTCTATATGAATTTATTGTAAAATGTAGCCTAATTTATTCCTGTGGTCAAAGCTATATTTTCAGCATCACCACTCCAGTCTTCAGTCTGTGTGTTTTTACTGAGTCCAAACTTTTGAAGGGTTGCTGTCACTTGATCTCTAGGATAGTATTTCTCAGTTTAGTTTTTAGATCTACTTTACTAATCAAATCTTATGTTGAATAGAATAGTTTTGCAAATAGTTTGACAGCCGACTTGATGTTTGTGTTTGTCAGGTTAGTGATTCCACAGAAACGTAAATTAATATACATTTAAAAAGTTTATTAATCATTGACTTACACTTTCTAAATGATCTTATGAACCACTGAAAACTCCTAAATAACTGGTTTGTAAATAATGCAATACTTCATTTAGAAATGATAAATTGATCATTAATAAATTATTCAAACACAATAATTAAACACATTATAGAAATGCTTATAAATCAAGAATAAAGCATTTATTTTTATTCTGCTTGTTAATGTCTATTGCTTTATAAATGATGAATTAACTGTTTACTAATCCGTAACTAATGATTAATAGTGTGTAGTTATTGTAAAGTGTTACCATATATATATATATATATATATATATATATATATAATAGGGCTGTCAAAAGATTAATCGCGATTAATCACATCCAAAATAAAAGTTTGTGTTTACATAATATATGTGTGTGTACTGTGTATAATTATTTTGTATATATAAATACACACACATGCATGTATATATTTAAGAAATATTTGCATACATATACTGTATATATATTTATATAGTTTATATTATTTCTATATATATAAATAACACATTTTTCTTAAATATTTACATGCATGTGTGTGTATTTATATATACAAATTTAATTATACACAGTACACACACATATATTATTAAAAACAAACTTTTATTTTGGATGCGATTAATCGCGATTAATCTTTTGACAGCCCTAATATATATATATATATATATATATATGCACACACATATACACCCATATGCTGTATATATATGAAAAAACATTTTTAAAAATCTGTGAGGATGTTTTCTTCCGATTTCAGAACACCACTCCATGCCACTGATTCCAATGCATAAAATAAAAAAATGTTCTCAACTACATTTACTACTACTACTGAAGAGACTATATTTGAGACAGGCCTACTAAGAGCAATGTCCGATGTGTCATGCATTAGACATGTATTCTCGCTCATTCTGTATATTTGTTGTGCATTAAGTCCTCCAGCAGGTGGAAACATTGACTTTCCCCTGTGATTACATGAAGGGCCGATACAGAGATGTGAGGTGGAGCAGGAGTCCGGCACAGGTGAGCTTATAAACTCAAACCAATCATCAGGCGTTTCTCTTTCCACATATCAAAAATGATCATCCCCTTGCTATTACCTGAATTTGTATTTACTACTTAGATTTCTTAAATGTTTTATTTATTTAAAGACATCCTACATAAATATTACCTTTATGGAGAAAGAACATGAATATGAAATATAATGTTTAACCTGAATACCGAAAACTGGTGAAAAGCTTTGCATGTGATTGTGATTGTAGATATTTAAATCACAGAAAGACTGTTGAGTCATTCATGCTTTACTTGCAACCACCACAGTGTGGCACTTATTCTCCACTAGGATATCATAATAATACAGTTTTTACAATATTAAATAGTGAGATAGTGAGGATAACAGCCCAGATAGCAAGCAACCATTGAAACAATGTAAAATCAATCTTAATGTGTCAACGTTAGTTGCACTGAATCAACATCACTTTCCACCCACAATTAAGGTTGATTAAATGCCATTACCGTTGATTTTTTTTAATGAAATGTCAATTTTTTTTCAATGTTTCAATGTGATATTGGTTCAACATCATGTTTGCACTCTCAGAAAATGAAACTCAACATCTACAACTGATTTCCAGCTTTTTAAACCAGTTAGTGTTTTTCTGAACATGTAAAAGTGCAGAAGGTTTTCTGTGATGGGTAGGGTGAGAGAATTTACAGTTTGTACAGGATACAAATCACTATGTCGATCGAACGTCCCCATAAAACATGAAAACCCAACCAAGTGTCTGTGTGCAAGCAGTTGCATTCACAGTATTTCCATCTCGTCAGTCACCACTCCAAACCAAACCTTTCCCTATCACTAGGATCTGATTGGCCAAGAGAAATGTTGCAAGGCTGTTGACCGAGAAACATTGTGAAATGTTTTTTTAACTCTACATAAATCAGATCCGATCTTTTGTTAGTTTCTGTTGGAGTTTTTGGAAGGATGCTCACATATTTAGACCCTCGTTGAGAGTCTCATGACGCTGGACTCCTGTGCAGCTCAAGCTCTGATTTACATCATTCAAATCCACACAAAACCACAGGGAAATGATCAATGATCGAACTGATCCAGATGGAGTGGAAAACAGGACAAACTACAGGCCTAGAGCTCATGATGAAGAACTGTAAAATCAGCCTGAGGGGCCATCGGGTTTATACAGTTATTATTATTAAGACAATAGATGCATTTGCATACATGCATTGTGTAATCATATAGATAATTGCAAGTTAGTTCTCTCTACTCTGTCATTCGGTCTTTGCATGCAATTTTTGGCTTGCATGAATATTTCCCCAAATATCTACTTTATCTATTCCCCAAATATCTTTTCTGCTCTTTGCCTCGGTTGGTTTTTACTAAATCTGGCATTGTGTACAATGAAAATTCTTGTCTCTGAGAAATTGCTTGTGATGCTCCTCATTTGCAATGGTTTTGGATAAAAGCATCTGCTAAGTGCATAGTCGGCGATGTAACTTTGTACACTAGCGCCGAACGCACATACAGACACAAATTACATAATCTATCATTTATTTGTCTGATTTTCATTCTAAGGATGGAAATCTTGATAATACTGTATTATTACTTTGTCACAAAGCCAGAAACATTCACTGTAATCCCAATTTTAGAATGTTCTCCTCTGATTTGGGTGGTTGCCCTGCACGCTTAATAAGAAAACTACAGCTGGTCCAAAACGCAGCAGCTCGAGTTCTTACCAGAACCAGGAAGTATGACCATATTAGCCCGGTTCTGTCAACACTGCATTGGCTCCCTATTAAACATTGTATAAACTTTAAAATATTGCTGATTACTTACAAAGCACTAAATGGTTTAGATCCGCAGTACTTGAGCGAGCTCTTAACGCATTATAGTCCTTCACGTCTATTGCGATCTCAAAAATCGAGTCAAAATCGACTGCCCCGTCGATCCCCGACAATCGATTGTCCCGTAGATTGTCTCACTTTAACCTCACACACACACACAGCTTTATCCTTGAGCACGAGCAGATCCATTTCCTCTCTGGAGATGCGTACGGTTTTTCCACTATCAAATTCCGTCATCTAAATAGCGAATCCCAGATGGCGCGAGTGCAACTGGCATTTAAAGGGAATGGGAGATGAGACTCTGGTTGGTTTATTTCACGTTACGTCCAAAACACACACATTACTCATTAAGAGAATAGAGACAACCCTTTTAGACCAGCGCCGGGAGCGCCGACCATTTCTCCCGTCGTTAAACTAGCAAAAGTGGATTCAGACACGATCTAAGTGCGCCCTGCGCTTTAGACCATGAGCTTAGGTCGTTAAAATAGGGCCCAAAGGCTTTGAAAACATATGTCCGTTTTCAAAAACGTGCACTTTGAAACCAATTTTCAAAAGTTAGCGTTTTCAGGCCACCAAAACGCTGTTGTTGTGTAAATGAACGGCCAAGAGGCATAACAAGTCTTCCATTTTTAGTTGAAAACGGTGTCATGTAAACGGCCCCTTTGTCATCTATATACTAATTTCTGCCTTCTTTTACACTGCTGTAATAGATAATGCAATTAAGAAGATTGGTAATCAGCTGAAATTTTCTTTTGATTAGTTAGTTAGTTAGTTGACTGGTTTACTTGCAATATCAGGTTTTGTTATGTCATGCTCTCTGGTGCTTTTTCATTAAAGCACCTCATTTTTCAAGACATGTCAGGCTAAACATGTAATTCATTCCATCAAGACTGGGAAGTTTTGCATGTAAAAAATCGAACCAGAGTGGAAGATCCAGCCAAGGAATAAAGGCCATGTAAAGTGAACCTCAAATTTTTGCAAAAGAAACACAGAAAAGAGCAAAAAACGGCTTAAGAGGCATGAAGGATTTCCATAGCTAACATTACAGGTATGAGATTGTTTCTATTACATATTCTTATTTATATAAATACTTTATATATTTCTTTTAAAATTAACTTAATTATTAATTACATCTTATTAATTCTTTTTTGGGGGGTTATTCAAATACTTTTAAAAACTCTTAAAAATGGTTCTTTATTGGCATTGATGGTTCCTTGAAGAACCTTTTAACATCCATGGAATCTTTCAACTGCACTAAAGGTTTTTTTATAGTGGAAAAAGGTTATTTAGATGATTAAAATATTCTTGATTCTTAAGAAAAAAAAGGTTTCTGTTATGAACTAATCACTTAAAATGATTCTTCTTTTGCATTACTGCGGAAACAGCGTTTTAGAAACTCTAATTTTACGAGTGAATGGATTGAGAGTAGAATATTATTTCTTCATTTTACATCATGTAGTCACATGTATTTCTAGCGCTTTATACAATATATCAAATGAATCTATTATGAACCAAAATCATATTTATCATCCAATTTCACATGAACAGAGTCTGATGGAACAACCTACTTTGTAATGTATGTTTTCAGGTGAAAGTATTCAGAAATGGATCTGAGAATCGCTCTAGTCCTGTTTTTAATATGCGAGTATATGCACATGATTATACTAAAGCAGAATAAAAATGTGTATTTTTATTAATATCTCATTAACCTTTCATTGTACTTGGTCACAGAAAGTCTTCCTCTTTGTGAATCAATCCAAGACGTTTGACGAGGCTCAGCGATACTGCCAAGACGATTACATTGATATGGTAACCCTCTCGGATCCGGGCAGACACAGAGGAGCTGTATGCACTGGGAATCTTCACTTGTCCTGAATCCTGGATTGGACTGAAGGAAACAGGCTGTAAGCAGTGGCACTGGGCTCTGGCCGATGAAAAGCTTTACAAGGACGTGTCCGACCCTCGTACACAAGCGGCCATCTTGGCGTAGGTCAGTGTCGTTCACCAACAAAACGATTTGCTTCAGGTCTTTTTGTGTGTTTATCCCACTTCTGACAAACTGGCGGAGCTGGGAATGGCATACGACACAGTGGTGGCAAACAAAATTCTATCACTGAATAAGAGACAAACATTTCCAATTGTCTATGATGAGGTTTATTTTCTTGCAAGAAAAGGTTTTCTTATGACTTGTTCATCAAATTGTATCCTTGAGTGGAGGCCCTCCTTCATCCTTTATAGTCTTGACTCCCAGAATGTTATCTTTCTTGGCCAATGATGGTATTTTCAAGTGGAGCCCGTCCTGTCACCTACCAACACTCTTTACCATTCAAATACAATTCCTCATTAGAATAATGTTTGTGTGTGCTCTTTTACTGTCATATGATGGTCACACACATCTTAAAGATAACATTTCTTCCACAATTCCCCCCTTCCCAGACCCTCAGTCACCTCAGTATAAACAAGAAAATAGTATAGATGTTCAGAATAGGAAAAACATATCTTAACTCAATTAATACTTTTCACTGTAACTTCCGCTGGTCGTATCATCAAATTTCTTTGGTTTTCGACATACATCATCAAATTGATCCTCATAATTAGGCATTCAAAGCATTTGATATGAAACTACTTTTCACCACTAAAGCTGGACAAACATAGTATTACACATGGCATGCACATCAACACCAAAACTCCTATCACTATCAGCACTCTGTCATGTCCAATATTCCCACTCTCCCCAGTGGTTGGTCAACCATTCAAACCAGTGAGTGATCACTTCTGAGTGGCTCTTTTACAGCCATTCTCATGTGCTCAATTATATTGGCTATGTTGTCACTATAGTCTGGAATGTTAAAACAACATGATATATCCCAACATTTTACACACTCCTCCTGTCTCAGTTAGCATGTCTAACAGTAATCTATTCTGTATAACAGCATCTCTGATGTGTCTCATTTCATCATTAACCATTGTTAGATCATTCTCAGTGCTGTTTCCTGTTTCCAACACAGTAGAGCTCACATGAAAAATACAATAAATGAACATAAACCTAAACTTTGTAAAATACTCACTAGCCTTGTCACTACACCAAAATTGTTCTAATTTGAACAAGAACAGTCAGATTTCCGTAATGCCCTAATAACTTCATGAATCCCCCGGTTTGATGTCATGCAGCGGTGTATCAGCTGCTTTTCCTCGAGCTGCTCATCTAAACATAAATGTTACGTAGGAGAGAAGACATTTCTTTACAACATGTCATGTTCACACAACTCGGTTGATGGCACTCGTTGTTTAACCCCTTCCATTCCCATAAATGGGTTTTCCAAACAATATCCAGAGCAAACCTTTTTTTTTTTTTTTTCAAAACAGAAGTTATCATCCCCCCTTTTGATGCATGGTCCAACCCGTGCATCGTGTATCATAGTGTTTGAAGAAATGTTTCGGTAAACAAGGTTTGCCATCAACACTAAACCTAAGGCAGCAGCCAGAGTTCCTCCAAACAGACTTCTCTGTGTCTTAATCAGAAGACTAATGCTCTGTAACCAGTCAGAAAAATAACTTTCAGATAACATGTTACTCATAATCTCCTTCGGTTGGGTGGCAGCAGTTTTTCAGCTGCGTCTGCCATTTCCTATAGAAATAAAATATTTTTGTTAGTATGTGTAACTAGCCTATATTTATCAGTAGGCGCATTTCCATTACAGATTTGCGCAAAACTTGTGCGATTTATATATTTTTTTCTTCTTCTAAATGTCGACAAAAAACTATTGCGAAATGACGGCTTTTCCATTAACCGATGTTATGCGACTAAAACTTCATGTTTTCCTCTCGTGATAAGTAAAATCATTCCAAAAATCATGGCAACGGATGTTGGTAGGTTTATGTACTAATCCCAGCCACTGCATTAGCCATTATTATTAATGGAAGGAGAGGTATGTGTGTTTTCCAAGCATTAATGGTGAGGAACGACCCTTATTATACTTGAGAGCGGAACATATGAGGAGTTTCTGGGTGTTTCTCCCTCATTTCTGCTTCAAGGTCTTGATTGTGGCATTTATTTGAGGTTTAGAATCCATTATTACTGTAATTCTTTTGTCTTATATGAGTTTAATAAAGAGCTCTGTCTCATATTCTGTCCAAACACACAGCGTCATCTACGTCAGGTGACCTGTAAATGCGCAAAAACTGTTTCCATTGCAGTTTTGCAAAATATTTCTTTTTCGAATTGCCTGAAAAAACCCCTCATGCGAGCGCAAAAACTTTTTTGCGATAAATAGGAGTTTTTGTGAAAATTACGTGTTTCCATTAGGCGTATTTTCAATTCGCAATTTCAATTTGCACAATTTGAAGGGTAATGGAAACACGGCTATTGTTTGTTAATGTAAAACCCCTGCCAATATTTAACAGTTCTGCTCATTCAACACATAAATGCAAAAAGCCTCCTATCGATCAGACATGAAACTGAACCGGTCACTGAAGCAGCGCGAGTTCTGAGAACATTTCCATGAAAACTTAATGTTCTCTGAACATTCAAAAAAAAAAAAAAAAAATATAAAAAAAAAAAGCTTTTTGGTTATGCAAATGTTAAGGGAACATTCCATTTGATAATTCTTCAGACATTATATGAATGTTACTTTTGAATGTTCTCTGAATGTTCTGAAACAAGTAGTAACATTTAAAAAATGCTAGATGAACATCCAACTAAAATGTTTCAGAATAAAAGCTCTCTGTTCGTGGTGTTTAAATAGCCTAATGTTTTTGTGGGGACATTATTAAAGACCAGAAACTTTGAACAATCATTCTATTAATGCTAGTGGAAGAACGTTTGTTCAGAGAATCTTGCCAGAACGTTTGACAAATTTCTGAGAATGCTGGGGTTTATATTCTGCTTTCCTAGAGCTCTGACTACTGTGTTTCATCACTTTGTCTTGTGTTCAGATAATTGAGTTAAAGTCCAAACAAGTCACACAACATGCAACCATTTATCCACATGCAAATAGAACAAGTTAAAGCTTTGTATATTTTCCTAAACGATTTTGCATGCAGTTTTTTTTTTTTTTTTTAAATCACTTTACATATTTTTAAAATGTATCTTAATTTCAAAATATCGTTGTAAATCATAAAATATAATTATAAAACAAGATTATATTATTACAATTCCAGTATCTTATATGTCTGGTACAGAAACCAATCCCTGTTTGATCTGAATGGGAACTCTCAATCCGACTCCAGCCCTCGTGACGTCACACCGGGAGAAAGTACATCAGTCTCCTTCAGGAAACGTCGACGGATTTCAATCTGACTGTAAAACCACTCCATCATCAACGGTGCTGATCCAGAACGTACGGATTTCACAGGACAGGTTAGTGCGGTTCATTTTTAATAAAAACAAATATGACTGCAGATATTAGTGACCACAGTTGCTGATTACAAAACTTTTCAGTGTCAAAACCAAACCATAAAATAAACATGCCTTTATTAATAATAACAAACTGTTGAGCCAGTTTGACTAATTCAATTTCCTTAAATAAATGAAGAGTTCAGACGCAAAAGCCTCTAAGTGCCATCTGAAATTTTCTTCTAGAATGATCATTTTTATCAAGCTCGTATATTTAAGTTCAGTAATTTCACTTAATTGGCAATGAAAATTACCTATTAATATACGAGCTTGATAAAAATGATCATTCTATAAGAAAATTTCACATGGAACTCTTCAAATATACAATAGAGAAACTTCGTCCTCTGATTGTTTGTTGTTCCATGTCTTGAATTGCAGAAAGTTTTACATGTTTTTAATGTGTTCAAAATGAAAATCAATGAAATGGTTGACTTAACTGACATGTAAAAGACTTCCAGATGGCGCTCGGTCATTACTGTCTGTCAGGAAACTCTGAAGCTGCGAGACGGAAATTTTACAGCAATGTTCCTCTAGGCTCCACGACATCAATCTTTGTCATATTTCACATTTTTGTCTTTTGTCCCAACATTACAGAGCAATATAGTACATATTAATAAGGGCTTCTCTGGGAGATGATGGAGATCATCGAGTGCTGGCTGTTGTTCTTGGGTAACGTAAGACTTTCATTAATAACAGTAAAAAAAAAAAGACCTGTACAAGGAAGATAATAACGATAACGATAGCTTTTAAAAAATCATTCGAGATATAGCAGAGTCTGCACCACAACTATAACGCCACATAGAAACCATATCTTTGGACTCACATTCAGAATGATTTTTTTTTTAGTTGATGAACAATAAAAACATTGACAGCCAATCATAATCCATCATGCTGTAACGAGCTCGAGCATTTAAAGTGACAGATGACAAAACCGCAGCGTGCTGTGCGATATTGTTATCTGTATAGTTATCGTTCATGGGGTGAACTTGCCTTCACCCAAAAATTAAAATTATGTTGAAAACAAAAGAAGATATTTTGAAGAATGTCGGTAACCAAACAGTTGATGGGCCCCATTGACTTCCATAGGATTTATTTCCATACTAAAATCATAAGATTTGTATGGTGTTCCTGAAGATATGAAGGTTTTATAAACTATAGGCTAATTAAAATGAACTAATTCAATCAATTTTATAAATACATTTAGCCTACTTTTGCATATAAATGTATTATTAGAATAATAGGAAAAGAAAATCACTATTTACACCCATCAAGTATTTCAGTTTGATGTAGCCCTACTTTGCATGTTGTACTTTGACTTTAGTGCATCAGTGCATGGTTCATTACTCATTCACTGCTTTACAAAACAAACCTAATGCCATTTGGATGCTCATTTGCCTCTTTACATCTGATTGTTTATTATATTAATGCTCTGTTCTATAATAGCCTATCTTTTGTACATGCAGGGCTGTTTTCTGTTCAGGAACAGGCAGATTGCACTAAAGGTAGAGCAACTTTTCGCAGCAAAATTGAGGTTTTCAAATACACACACAAATTCTCACCTTAAGATCCACTGGAATTTAAAGCTATATTTTATTGAAAGTTCCCTATGGGATCAATTTTCCGCCTAAAGTATTGCAGCCACGGATCAAAAAATAATAAGCGTGATTCAAAAATTTAAAAAACACATATAAAATATATTGCACAAACTGAAAAAAATTATGCAAAATGATCAGAATAGCAATCAACGTGGTCACGGATCAAAATATAATAGGCGTGAATCAAGAAATAACCAGCATGAATAAAAACTTTAAACGCATTGAAAGTTATTTTGCACAAAACTTAAACTTATGGCCATGCTTTCTTAAAAAGGATGTTTTCCTTGGTTTTATTACTCTGTACTTTGTGCTCTCTTGCATTTTCTGCTCATATTTTACTCTTTTGTACGCTTGTGCTGTTTTTCTCTTCGCTCTTCTTTCTGTGTTCTGCACTTGCTTTCCCAAATGTTGCAGTTCCAGTTTCATGTAAATTAGGGCAGGCTTAAGTGTCACCATTGGTCCACTAGTTCTAGATTGACGGCTACTCCTCTAGCCAATCAATCAAAGAGGGGAGTTGACTCGTGGCTACTGATGCTTACTTATACAGGGGAAGACGACAGTTTAATTGAACTTTACAAAGACTCTCAAGCAGTAAAGCTACAGTGTTTCCTCAAAGAATTGCCGATTTGAACGAGAAGTTTGAACGAATTCTATTTCGTTGATTCACGAAATTTCTTGATTCACGCTTATTATATTTTGATCCGTGACCACGTTGTTTGCAATTCTGAGCATTTTTTCAGTTTGTGCAATATATTTTTACATGCTTTTAAATTTTTGATTCCCGCTTATTATTTTTTGATCTGTGGCTGCAATACAGTACTTTAGGCAGGAAATTGATCCCATAGTTCCCTGACTGTCTCCATATCAAAATAAATGTGCCTTTTCCAGAGAATCTTGCACAAAAAGGAATTGCCACACAGTCGACAACAGGCGGCGATAAGTCCGCGGGCCGTGCCATCGATGGCGGGAAGGACTTCTCTACATCTTCTAGTACTTGTGCCGCAACAGGTTGGGAGCAATACCCGTGGTGGAGGCTGGATCTCCAATCAGCGCATCTACCAAACACCGTGGTTGTCACTTACAGAGATGACAGCTTTCCAGGAACAATGAGACCAATCCAGGTTTTTTCTGGAAACTCTCTGCCGAACTATGGAGATCCCACGTGAGGCGCTTCAGATGTTACACTTTATTTAGATGGTCCACTTTAGACATTCTACTAAATACTAAGTTATGGCATGAAACTCTAGATGGCGCAGCTGATTGGTTGCTGTTGCATCAGCGTGCTTTCAGAAACCCTCCACCTTCCCTAGCTCCACCTGTATATAAGTGACTTTACAACTACATGTCAAATAACTCTCATTAGAGTATTAGTAGACTATAAGGTTGGGGTTATGACTAGTTGAAAAGATGACGTACTTACGAAGTTACTTATAGTCATAGTTAAATCACAAATGCATGAATGAATTCAAATTACCATGAGAGAAACATTGCACGGGAGTAAAAATTAAACTAAACATGTCATTTACTTGAGGTTCTGACATAATGTTAATTGCTAAATCTAAATCTAATTCAATTAATTTATACTGGTAACTAGTGTGAAGGAGAAGATCAATGGTAATATTGATTGTGTGTGTGTGTGTGTGGTCCTGTAGGTGTACCGTGATCTCGAGTGACCGAGCAGCCTTTACCATCACCTACTCTTGCGGTACACTGGAGGGTCGGTACGTCACGATTCGTGCATGGTGGTGGGACATTCTGTCGGTGTGTGAGGTGGAGGTATATGAGACAGGTGATCACACACAAATCAGATTTCTGTTTCTGTGCAGATATACCTGTCGAAGGCTTGTGAGTGTTTATTATAAAGGCTTCTGCGTAGATCAGGGGTGCAAAACCTCAGAGCCCTGCAGAGTTTAGTTCCCACACTGCTCCAACACACACACACCTGTAGTTTTCAAATGAACCTGAAGGGCTTGATGAGCTGGATCACAGCCCTGGCGTAGAAGCTTGTAATAGTGGTTACATATATAAAATAAAATAAAATGCAATATAAAAAACGGAAATGGAAGATTAATAAGGTGCAGGAAAATCATCAGCAAGGTCATCAAGTTTTTGCGGTCACATTTACCATTTAGCAAAATCTGGTCATTTGAACAGGAATAAGCATGAGGGCGAAACAATTCTCCATGTAGATTTTGCTCTTGTTAAAGGGATACTCCACTTTTTTTGGAAATAGACTCATTTTACAACTCCCCCAGAGTTAAACAGTTGAGTTTTACCGTTTTCGAATCCATTCAGCCGATCTCCGGGTCTGGCGGTACCACTTTTAGCATATTTGCAGGCGCTGCGTCATATCATTACGCCTGCTGCACTCATGGTACGGCAGTAAAGTTTCTTGATTATTACGCTGGAATGAGAGTATAGTTCCTAGCCATATCATCCTAGAAAATCGCAACTTTACATTTTCCGTCGGTCTTAGTGCACGATGTAACTACAGAAGAGTCAAGTTTTAAATAGGAAAAATATCGAAACTCTTTGGTCATTTTTTTGAGAGAGATGCTAATGGTCTTGTCCGATTCAATGATCTATGCTAAGCTATGCTAAAAGTGGGACCGCCAGACCCGGAGATCGGCTGAATGGATTCGAAAACGGTAAAACTCAACTGTTTAGAGTTGTAAAATGAGCCTATTTCCAAAAAAAGTGGAGTATCCCTTTAAAGTTGGTGACGGGAATTTGACACAATGACAAATTATGATTCGGCTGAATGTAGAGGCTGACCGATAGTGGATTTTACTGATAACGATAACTTGGACCACTCTGGCCGATTACTGATTAATCAACCTATCATTCTTAAAATTGATATTGGATCATACATGAAACATAGAATAGTGCTGAACTTTAATAAAAAAAAATAAAAAAAGTACTGAACCATGAAAATGTACTGTACTTTTTAAATATAAATATTAATTATACCTTGATCATTCATGTTAGTTCATAGTGCAGTAACTAATGTTAAGAGATACAACTTTAAAATGTAAAAATGTTTTAGTAAATGTTGAAATGAACAATAAAAAAAAAAATTATTAACCTTAACGTTACAGATGGACTCTGTTACCATTTCATTTAAATTCAAACAGTAATGCTCACAGATGGCCATCTTTAAATATCTACACAAAGGCTATAGCATTGCAAGTAGACACATATGTATATTGTGTGTATCCACTTAGACGTAATTTACTTCTATTTTAGAACACTTGATAATCTAATGAAAATATCAAAATATGTATTATGTTGACGATAAAAAAGAACTGAAATTGGATGTGTTTCTGATTTGTTTCTGTCGGCTACATAAGCATTTGCTTTTTCACGTCACTAGCTTTAAATATGCAACTTCTCTGCATAACGAATGCATAAAAGCGAGGGTAGATGGTATCAATTGTGACATTCACAGAATTCCCGGTGGGCCGCTTCACTTTTGGGCCGGTCAAGGAAATTATTATTTTTTTTTTACATTTACATCACGTTAGTTACATTAGGCTACACACGTTCCGCATTCTGACACCGGCCCTACCGCACTGGTACGCGTCAGGGAGGATGGATGGGAGGAAGAGGCCAAGGGGGGCTGAAAAAGCCAGGTTGAAAAAAAGAAAGGCATTGGAGGAGGATGCTGCCAAATGTGCCAAGCTTACAGATTTGTTTTCAAGAGGACAAACACAAGTGGCAACAGGTAAAGAGAGATAGGCCTAGTAATGATTAGCATTAGCAACGCTGCAACGTAATTATTCGGCTAATACCGTTGTAGCATTGTCAACCTATTCACAAGCAAAATATAAAATTTTATTAAAGGTGCCGTAGAATGGATTATTTTATTATTTTATAATGTTTCCTGGGGTCAAGTCAAGTCAGCTTTATTTATATAGCACTTTTCACAATACAGATTGTATCAAAGCAGCTTAACAGTATTAAATAAAATAGTACATCAGTGTTTGTTTCTAGTGTAAAACGTCCACGTTTGGTAATGCTGATCAATAGTATTGTTGATTGATTAATTAAATTAAGTATCCCCAACTGAGCAAGCCAAAGGCAACAGTGGCAAGGAACCGAAAAACTCCATCAGGTGACCTAATGGAGAAAAAAACCTTGGGAGAACCCAGGCTCAGTCGGGGGCCAGTTCTCATCTGGCGTTTATGAACTAGAGACCGGATTTAGCTGTAAGATTAAAAATATTATATGAATGCCTGGCTGAAGAGATGCGTCTTTAATCTAGTTTTAAACTGGGAGAGCGAGTCTGAGCAACGAACAGTATCCGGAAGACTATTCCAGAGTTTTGGAGCTAAATGTGAAAATGCTCTCCCTCCTTTGGTGGATCTGGATATCCTAGGTATGACCAAAAGCCTCGAATTTAGTGACCTTAAAGAGCGCGATGGATTATAGGGCGATAGAAGATCCGTTAAATAGACTGGAGCTAAGCCGTTTAGGGCTTTATAAGTCAGTAGCAATACCTTGTAATTAATACGGAACTTTATAGGTAACCAATGTAGTGATGTTAAAATCTGTGTTATATGATCATATTTTCTTGATCTAGTAAGAACTCTAGCGGCGGCATTTTGGACTAACTGTAGCTTGTTTATTGAGGATGCAGGACAACCAGCTAATAAAGCATTACAGTAATCTAGTCTCGAGGTCATGAATGCATGAACTAACTTTTCTGCGTCAGAAACTGACAGCATATTACGTAGCTTAGCAATGTTTCTATGGTGGAAAAAGGCTATTCTTGTAACATGAAATATGATTTTCAAAAGACAGGTTGCAGTCTAATATAACACCCAGGTCTTTTACTGTAGAGGATAAAGTAACAGGACATCCTACTATGTTAAAGTTGTATTGTGAGAGGTTGGGGTGCCCTTATAATGTTAGTATGTTTTTTAGATCAAAATTTGTTATAATTTAGAAATAAAAGGCATATTTCCTAGCCTGATTTCATCCCCTGATTTGAACACCCTGTTTGAAGGGGCGTGTCTGCTGTGAGACTTCAGTGTTGTTGCCCTCTGCTGTGATTGGCTGACATGCTTGCATATGAAATATCTGGCATTACATGTAGAGCTATCTGGAAAACTTTTACTATTACAGCTTTTATACGTTTTTACTATTACAGCTATCGGGATTAACAAATCATGAGAAGTTTAAGTATTTAGATCTATTCCCATCACATAAAAGGTTGCAGTGATGAGCATTGACCAGATGACAGCCTGTCGATCGCTGATCGCGTGAATGATGATCTTATCACTGCAACGCGATTTACTGATGCATAAACAGTGTTGAACGACTTTGAGAGAAAGATTTTCTGTCTGAACTTGAACAATTACACATCAGAAATCCACATAATCCACTGGTTCTCCAGAGGCTCGGATGAAGGAGCTAAAAAAATACTTTTGTGTTCATTTGTACATCCAAACATTGAGCAACTGCCATGCTTCGTTCCCTCGTTTGCAAGCCACGATGTCTCTCGAGGAAAAAACAATATCGCGCTGGATCTAGATAACACAGTGTAAATTATCGTTAATAAAATCACTACTTACCGCTTGCGGGAATATGACGTTAGTTGAAATTGCCCCCTTCGTCTGTTTGAGACGCCGAGAGAAGCCTGGCTGCTTGATATTGTTCCAGGTTAGAAAAACAGTCCGTGGTGAAACGGGCAGAGCAACTAACAACTTCGAATTAAACTGTAGCGGTATCAGATTATAGATAGATCTGCCATTTTCCCTATGATCCTCCTCCTGCTTGTTTCTTCACCTGCAGAACTTCTGATGATTCGGCTGTGCAGTTCCGCCTGGCACTGAGCATGGGCTGGCATATGCAAATTTTTAGAGGCGTACATATTAATGATCCCAACTGTTGCGTCACAGTTGGTGTTATGTGGAGATTCGCCTGTTTTTCAGGGGTGTTTTTCAAAAACGAGATTTAAATAAGAAAGAGAAAACTATGGTGTTTGAGACTCACTGTATGTCATGTCCATGTACTGAACTCTTGTTATTTAACTATGCCAAGATAAATTCAATTTCACATTCTAGGGCACCTTTAAAATATTAGCCTTTTTGTATCACTCAATACATGGCGATTCATAGACTTTGCAAATATTATGCAATTTAATATTGATAACAAAACTCAAGCTTGATCTGTGTATGCAGTAAAATGACCTCTTAATTATTTTTTTTTAGCTTCTGAGCAGCAGACAAGCCCGTCCCCCACTGAAAATGAGGAGACCATGATGACTACAGGGACAGGTAGAGAGGATACCAGAGTAAACAATATGAATTAAAGTTATTTAACCCTCAGGTTGTGTTCAAAACCCTAAAACACCTTTTGTGTTCCCGGTCAAAAATTACCGGTCTACAAAAAAATAGCTTATAAATCACTTGTTATGCAATATAATCACCCAATATTGGATTCAATCTTTTTGTCAACTTGTTTTCTTTCAATTAGGACTGGTTTTATATTTCTATTTGCATCTGATTAATCATAGGCCTCATTTATCTGAAAGTAGGTATCACGTTTTTTGATTAAACATTCGTTTAATATGCCTCTTTGTGGAAGAGTGGGATACATTTCAAATGCTTTCTTTCTTTCTTTCTTTCTTTCTTTCTTTCTTTCAGCTTTTGTTAATTTATCAACCTATCCTTGTGGAATAGTGGAATATTTTTTGTCAACTTCTCAGCTTAAGTGAATTATTATTTAACATTTACATTATTTGTTGAACCATGGTATTAATAAAAACTACACAATAGTAAGAGCTGAACTGTTGCTTCATTTATCCAATTTGGAAAAAGTGCTAATTTGGAATTCCACCATGGAAAAAGTGGGCCGGTCTTGGGCCTGAAACTCCCGGGCTGAAAAGTGGCCCCACTCCGGCCCTGCCGATAACCGATTGTTCTAGCAGATTAATCAGCACATTGCTATTGACGCTACTAACGTTGGACATTTTTGCACATGAAATTTCCCTAATGTGACAACATTTTAAAAGTGTATCAGTCCATACCTTAATTAGAATTTTTAATATAGGCTTTAGTCAATAATCATAATAAAGATTAAGTATGTGTGACTGATACTTGTGTTTGTTTGATGCAGTTATTTCTTTAGATTATATAAAACGATCGTTCATGAAGCTAGCGTTTAACTCCAGCGCCGATCTGACCGACCCGACAGTAACGGAGCAAGTGCTTAAAGAGGTGAGAGTGTGGTGCGAGTCTCTTATCCTGTTCTGATCCATCAATATGATATTAATGAGTGTTCACTGCAGTTGATGTCAGCGCTGGCTGTGAGAGGAATCACCAATGTGACGCTGAGCTGGTCTCAAACTCCTCAAGAAGAAGTGATGGAAAACGATGAGTGAATCCAGGAGAACCGCTGTACAATCCCTCAGTGATGTGCTTAATGATGAGGAACGCCTGAAGCTCTGTGGTTTTCACTTTTAGATTCACACTGAAGCAGATCTCTGGAGACTCTCACAGGAGGAGTGATCTTCCATATTCATCATTCATGCTCCTCAGTTATTCATACAGTTACTGCAAGATGCCAGAATAAACATGCTGTTTTTATGAACCCTCTGAAACATAATATCATTTAATAATTGAATAAATATACACATTAAGCTTTTCTCTCCTCAAAATGATGTGTTTTGATGTTATTGGAAAAAATAGCTTGTTTATAAAAAAATATTTATAAAAATAAATATGAATATTTATAACGCATTTTAAATATATATATATATATATAACATTACATTGTTTATCCCATATTTCCCAAGAAATTAAGCATTTTGAGTGAGCTAGAGAAAATATTGTAAATATATTAGGGCTGTCAAAAGATTAATCGCGATTAATCGCATCCAAAATAAAAGTTTGTTTTTAATAATATATGTGTGTGTACTGTGTATAATTAAATTTGTATATATAAATACACACACATGCATGTATATATTTAAGAAAAATATGTTATTTATATATATAAAAAAATTATATTTATATATAATATAAACTATATAAATATATATACAGTATATGTATGCAAATATTTCTTAAATATATACATGCATGTGTGTGTATTTATTTATATATACAAAATAATTATACACAGTACACACACATATATTATGTAAACACAAACTTTTATTTTGGATGCGATTAATTGCAATTAATCTTTTGACAGCCCTAAAATGTATATATATATATATATACAGACCCTTTCCAAAAAATTCAAATATCATGGAAAAGTTTATTTATTTCCATAATTCCATTCAAAACGTTAAACTTCCATAGATTATAGATTCAGGGCCAACAATTTAAACGATTTCAAGTATTTTAGTTGTTTATTTGTACATAAGTTGGGCTTCCAGCTCATAAAACCCACGGAAACAGGATTTCAAAATATTTGAATATTACATGAAATCACACAGTAATTACACAGTAATCCCATGGTCATTGAACCAGGTTTTGGTTCTTTTGGCAGTGTGGGCCGGTGCAAATCCTGCTGGAAAATGAAGGAAGCATGACGTGCTCTGGAAATGTCCTGGTAGACGGCTGCGTTGACTCTGGGTTTAATAAAGCACAGTGGACCAAAGTCCTCTTTTCTGATGAGAGCAAATTTTGCATCTCATTTGGAAACCAAGGTCCCAGAGTCTGGAGGAATAATGGAGAGGCACACAATCCAAGATGCTTGAAGTCCAGTGTGAAGTTTCCACAGTCTGTGTTGGTTTGGGGAGCCATGTCATCGGCTGGTGTTGGTCCACTGTGCTGTCCACTCAACGCAGCCGTCTACCAGGACATTTCAGAGCACTTCATGCTTCCTTCAGCAGAAAAGGAGACGAAATCCTGAAATCCTGTTTTCGTGGGTTTTATGAGCTGAAAGCCCAAATTATGTACAAATAAACAACTAAATACTTGAAATTGTTTAAATTGTGGGCCCTGAATCTATAATCTATGGAAGTTTAACGTTTTGAATGGAATTATGGAAATAAATAAACTTTTCCATGATATTCTAATTTTTTGTAAAGGGTCTGTGTATATATATATATATATATATATATATATATATATATATATATATATATATATATATATATATATATATTTATATTCATTCTTGAACAGCCATTTTATGTTGTCATAAATAAATACAAAAAACAAGAAAGCAGTGATATAGAATTATGAGTAAAAATTTAACATCACAAACTGAAATGAAAAAAAAAAAGAAAGATTTTAAAGACCTGCCAATAGTATACATTATGCATCAGAGGGTTTGATAAGGCTTAAACAAAGATAAAGTAACATTTTTTTTGTATATATAGACCTTGGTGTGTTTTTCATGATATATTTGTCTGGTAGTGTGGCAAGACTCTTGTTTTTGCTTAATATCACACTTGTATCAGGCAATTGTCATTATCTTTATAAATAGCTCATGCAGTCACTCAACTGTGCAGTTTTGTGCTTATAGTTGCAGAAAGAGTCCTTCAGGAATGTCTTTTCAGTAGTCAACACACACTGTGAAATCCAACAGTTGTTCTAACACTTTTTAGTTATTAACCTACTTAATGTCTTGAACTATATGTACAAATCTAGTAATCTAGTATTCACATACTATGCCTTGTTTACTCAGAAAACCCAGTTAAGATTAATTGACTGGTTTGAGTACATTTGTGTCAAGCAAAAAAAAAGTTCTTAATAGACTTTTCACTAATTTCCTCCACTTCTGCAGTTATCGTTCTCTGTTTGCATTCACTCGTTTCCCAAAGTCATTCAAGTTCTTGAATCTTGAGAACATCACATAAGCTGACTTCATTAATGTTATTTTCCCTAAAGGTTTTTGTTTGAACTCACCACTATGGTGATCAGTGTTTGGTTGGGCACTTGAAACTTAATTTCTATCATTGTAAATCTTTATCTATTGATGCAGCGATGCAACAAGAAATCAGTTATTTGGTTTCAAAAGAAGGGAAGTAATAAATAGTTTGCTTTTATTAAAAGGTGACCTAACTTCCAACTAAATCATTAACTAGTCTATTTCTCATGTCGAAGAATTATTTAAAAAAAAAATATTGCCAACTCTTATGTCATAAACACTGTGTGAAACTTTGAATTAGGTCGATATAATCCCTCTATATTTGTGACAATAGCATGCAAATGATCATGTTTGACTCACACACAGACTTCAACATTCAGCATGCAAAACACAACAATGGTAGCAATTACATTTTATTTATCATTTATTCTTTTTTAGTTACTAGAACTCTTGTGTAAGTGAACTATTCTAACGAAGCATTTGTCAGTACAACATACTATTCCTATTTCACTTTACTTGGTTTGTTTAAGCCAATCGGTTTGCATGCTTTTTTTAAGCAAGTCTCTAATTAGATTTTACAGTGCAGTTACATTCATATATCGGGTGTTCAGGGTTAAAACATGTGACAATCATGGTCATATTTTAGTTGTATGTACTGGATAAATACAGTGTGGTAAAATCATTCTTGAACAGGATACACGATCCAAGTTAAATAAAAATATACGTATATTGTCAGCAGTTATCATTGAATGAAAATATTGTATGTATATATATATATATATATATATATATATATATATATATATATATATAGATATGGAATGATTCATCTAATTATATGAACCATGTCAGGATAATGAATTTAAAACAGGAAAAATTACATAAATCAATTTAAAAATAAAAAATATCTGCTTGAAAGATTCAGTCTGTGTATCCAGATTAATGTTTATCAGCACAAAACCTGTAAATAAAACAAATATTGATTAAATCATACATACAGTAGTTTATCTCTGTGATCATGAAATTATTTAGTGTTTGGGTAGTCCATTTGCATAAATGCTGATATATATTTAACACTTTTTTTTATAACATTATTGCTTATAATCATTAACATAAACTAAATCTAATGATCATGTGCATGATGCATTGACATAAAGTGTATTTTAAGATAGGACATGTATTGTCTTGCCCATCAAAGTACATATATTTCGGCATTTAAATGCTTAAAAAGATTTTTAAGATCTTAAAAAGATTTTAAAAATTTTCTCAAGCTTTGCATATATTTAGTAGGTTTATAGTTTTTATTGTTGTCTATGTAAGAAAATATGAACAGATGTCTACACATACTTTCAGAAATAAAGCTGCTCTGTACTACAGTAAAAAGTGTGACAGGTTTACCTTGTTGTTTTTTTTCGCCTTCACTTCCTGGTACGGGAGTCTCGTCCAGGACAGTTTAACGTCAGAAACCGAACTCAACCCCAGAGCGGACTGCAGCTAAAACACACCAAAACCAGGTTTTGTTCAGCGTTTCAGGAAACAGACTGACATCAGCACCAGACGAAAAGAAAAAATGTCTATCAGACTTGACAAAGACTGAATAGCAAATTTGACAAAGCAAATTTGATTTTTAGGTTTTTTTTTGTTTTGTTCAGCGTTGCACATTCAATTCAATTCTCATTTATTTGCATAGCACTTTTCACAATACACATCATTTCAAAGCAACTTTACAGAAAGTACATGAGTTCATAATACAATTTAGAGTGTTCTGTTATCAGAGGTTATGTATTTCAGAAATGTACATATACGGAGAACGGGTTGATATACAAAGTCAACTGACTCTATTTGATTTTCTCTCTAACTCTTCACTCTTCTTGTTTTCTTACCTGATGGAGAAATGTGTTGTTCAGTGCAGCTGCATCAACACCGGAGGATAATTCCATCCTCAGAAATGTTTTTTTCCTATAAGCTGAAAAACGAAAAATAATAACACTGGTTTAAAAACAAAAAGATTCTGTGGTGAAGGAAATACTACAGAAACAACTATTGTAATTAAGTTTCAAGCAAGACTTTAAAAACAAAGTCAATTCTATATTAGTACTTGATTTAAGCCCAAGTTAAATGTTAACGTTATAAAATTAATCAAAATCTTCTCAACTCTCTGATACTGTAGTTGTTTTTCCCCGTGGAGTTTAATTGAATTTACATTTTGAAAGAATTATGTGTAATTCATTTAAATTCTGACAATTTCTGACTCAATAAGTGCAATTCTCACTATATAAAAAAATGTTTTAATGAAGTAGCTATTTGTTCTCCCTTAAAATTTTAAGGTTAGTCAACTTGAAATGTGAAATTGTACAACTTAGATTTTGAGTTGACTAAACTTAGGCAGCACGTTTTACTTTTTTTAAGTTGAAACAGCTTTTTTTTTTTTTTTTTTTTTTTTTACAGTGTGAATTGCACTTATTGAGTCATCAAAAATTGTTAGGTTTTAACTGAAATTTTAAGTTTAGTCAACTTGAAATGTGAAATTGTAATAAGTGACAACTTGGATTTTTGAGTTGATTAAACTTTAAATTTTAAGGCAGAACAAACACTTTTATTTATTATTTATTCAAGTTATTTTTTTTTTATTTTTTTTTTACAGTGCATTTTTATTCCTTAAAGTGGCGATGTCTGATACACAAATAATACACAACATCTTCAGCCAAAGTTGAAATGCTGAGCAGGGCAAGTATTTTATCACAATCAAATATTAGTGTCACTGTCACTTGATGGTGGATCTGGTGATGAATATGAGCCAGATGCTGAATACTGGGGAAAATGAGCTCTGACAAGGACGGTGATGATGGGAAAAAGCATCTGTTCAAATTAAACCCTTAAAATATCAGGAGAGTTTTATACTATTGCGGCAGTTAGAGATCCATCCGTGTTAGATACACATCCGAGTCGCTAGAGACCCGAATATAATAAGGATTGCCGAAACATTCATGCATTTAAGGGTTAAAAGTGTACATTTAAGTCAGGTTTGACCTGTTCCATAAACCTCCACCTCACACAGCGTGAGAAAAGTCTTGATTTTAGGAAGGAACATGTTGATGTAACGGCCGCCCATTCCACCGCACGAGAAACTGACAGTGCCACCTGCTGGAACGGGCGAAGAAACAACAGCACATCTGGAGAGAGAGAGAGCGAGAGAGCGAGACATCAGGCGACCTGCTCAAATCCCGATCTGAGGACATGCACAGCGAGTAACTTCACCTGGGATTGTCATTGCCGTTGTTTTCCAGGGAGTTTCCGATGCGGATCTCTACTCCAGTCATGCGCTCCGGACAGCAGTCTGCTCTGTTGGTGATGGCCACCCTGTTAATATAGTAATAATCCAGCAGGTCCAGCCTCCACCACGAG
The DNA here is from genome assembly GCA_022829025.1 of Squalius cephalus. NCBI lineage: Eukaryota > Metazoa > Chordata > Actinopteri > Cypriniformes > Leuciscidae > Squalius > Squalius cephalus. The sequence continues at coordinate 2,923,536 of CM040793.1, forward strand.
CTGAGCTGGTCTGATGTGACGGAGCAGGACGTGGCTTCACCTGGAGCGTATCTGATGCCGTCGATGGCGTTTCCGGCTCCCCAGCGTGCTCCATATATGCTCGGCTGCACAGCTTTTCCTTTCAATGCCAAATTCTCTAGAAAAGATTTATTCAAAAAGATACAGAGGGCCAAGAAGAAATAAGACTGTAATGTGCGAAGGGTCAATAGAACTTTGGCAACACTTTAAAATAAGATTCCATTAGTTAACGACATGAGTTAACAATGACGACTACTTCTAAAGCATTTATTAATTGAACATTTAGTTTATTATTAAAATCACAATTTCTATGGTAAAGCTGCTCTAAGCGATGTTGGGTGACGTCACTTCTTGTTGACGTTCGAAGTGTTGTCAAACAAAACGGAGGCTAGCTCGACCCTCCCTCCTCCTCATCCCGTTCCCTCCCCCTCCCGTGCTTCCTGAAACAGTCATGAACCATTTAGAAAAACTAAACTGGATTTACCCTGTCCAGCAGAAACAGAGCCACCTGAATGTCGGATCGGAAGCCCTTCTGCCGGCGGAGTTCTCGTCTCCTTTTGAACACTTTTCCGATGTAAATTCGGGACTTTGCGCGTTCCTTCTCCTTTTCCCTATTCTTTGTTATTTGTTCATCGGAACGTCGTCTCTTTGGTCGTGTGTCGGCCATATCAAAATTCTCAAGAGTATAAAATTCTTAGAGCACCTTTAATATTATTTAATGCATCTGAGCTGATATGAATGAAGAATTGTATTTGTATTAACTACTGTAACAAATGTATTGCATGGTTAATGCATTAACTAAAGTGTTCCCAGAGCTTTTTACCTTCCAAGTTTTCTGAGCTGCCCTGAATGGAAAAGACACCTGTTGCAAAAAACAAATATTTCTAAGAAGCTGATTAATGTTGCATTTGATTCTTTGAATATTTGCATAAAGAATTGCTGAACAGTATCTATAATTTCAGTATCATCTGACTGATGCATGTCATTTATACTCACCAAAAAATAAAAACAGGTAACCGAGTCCCTCCATCTTGTTTTTAAAGATGCAGGTTACTGGAATAAAGGACATCTTCAGTAAGGACATCATATATTGCAATAATTGAAGTTATAGGCGAGATTCTGCATGTAAGAATGACATACTGCACCTGTGATGGTCAGATATGAAGAGTTTCTCCGTCTTCCCTCTTTATATTCATCTTTCTCTCTTCGCAGCTTCAGTCTCCACCCTTATGAGATCCTCTCTGGTCGTTTGCTGAATATATTTCACACGTCATTGGACCTCCAGAATTGCTTTTCTCTGCTCACCTTCACCTCTCACGTCAAGACTGATTTACAAAACAAATCTGCCAAAATTGATTGAGATTGAGATTGAGAATCTCAGGTGTCAGAAGAGAACAAAAGAAATGTCAGGTACTTCGGATTCATTTTCATACAGTTTTTCTTTCCAGGCTTGTCTACATCCATCTAAATGACCGATATATATGAGTAAAAGTGAACATGTACATCTCATAAGAAAACACAGCATGGTTACGATGATTCAAATGATGTCAGATGATTCCTAATAGGAATTGATCCTATTCTGAACAAATACTAATGAAAATCATGGAGGGAGAGGGGAAATCTGCTGAGTTTGCAAAACATTATCTGGCATTTTTCATCAACATCTTTTATTAATCAAATGTTTTGTACTGAATAAGGTTTTAATAAAAAGGTTTGTTGTAAAGTATAGATGGCACAAAATTTGAGAGATTTAGTCAGTCGAAACGGTTTTGATCTAATTTGATCTAATTTTGTGTCTCAGGAAAATAGTGATCTATGACATTGTATTGAATGTAATGGACACTGTTCCCAAATGAAGCTAGATGACGACGATGAAGATGATGATGATGATGATGATGAAGAAAAAGAAGAATAAGAAGATTCAATAACAAGCGTATTTATTCCAAACGCGATAACAGTGTGCACTAGACACAAACAATACTGGACACTAAACTGATGAAAAGCAGGAACTTAAATACACAGACGATTAACACAAATGACCAACAGCTGGGGTGAATGTGGTTAGTGTCCATTGTGACTGATCGGTGGCGGGAAACACAGACAAAGAAACGCATGTGACGAATGAAAACAAACTAAAAGTCCATGAATTGGCAAAACACAGATATGGCCAATTATAGGCCAATCAGTATTATGCCTGTTGTTTCTAAAATAGTAGAAAAATGGGTGGCTAAATTACTAATCCAGCATCTCAATAAAAGCAATAATTCACTCCACCCTATGCAATTTGGATTCAGGGCCCATCACTCAACAGAAACAGCCAACTGTTTGTTTTTGGACAAGGTTAAAGGCTACCTAGATAAGAGTTATTATGTTGGTGCTGTCTTCCTAGACCTAAAGCGAGCTTTTGATACTGTTAATCACAAAGTTCTTTTATCTGAATTAACATATTTTAATTTCTCCGGGCAAGCTCTCAACTGGATAAAATCATACTTGTCCTGTAGAAAGCAATGTGTTCGTATTAATGATTCAAAGTCCCCATTCTGTGAAAGTAGGGGTCCCCCAAGGCTCCATACTTGGTCCAATCTTGTTTACATTGTATATAAATGACCTGCCAGAGGCATGCAAAAATGTTGATGTTCAGATGTATGCAGATGATGCTGTAATCTTTACACATGATAATAACTACCAAGAGATAGCATCCACACTTACATCTGTAATGGCTCACATTGATGACTGGCTGACTAAGTCACGTCTCTATCTAAACACTAAAAAAACAGTCTGTATGGCGTTCACTAAACAAAATATGAAGGTGTCACATTCCAATGTGTTCTTTAGAGGACAGGAGCTTGATATTGTTAATGAATTCAAGTATTTAGGAGTCATATATGACTCCACCCTAACATTCAAATGTCACGTAAAAAAGGTGGCAAATAAAGTTACATTTAATTTGCAGAATCTTAAACAAATTAGGCCATTTCTTGACACCAAAGCTGCCAAGTTGTTCTTACATACTTTGATTTATCTTTCACATATTGAGTATTGTTTTACAAATTGGTCATTAACTAGCATATCTACTCTTAAAAGCATTGAATCTCTATTTAAGAAAGCCATAACATGCTTGTTGCAATGTGTCCTTGCTTGCTCCAGCGGGGGTGATGCTTCCCCCATAAGATTGGATCTATAGTGCTCAACATATGGCGCTAACATCAGGATGTATTAACTATTCTATCAGCCTCAGTCGTGTACGGGTAGTGTGTAAAAAAAAAAAATCGTATTTTCTTGCTTTCTACAGAAGTAAACTACAAGAAAGTATAACAAGGTTATGACATCATTGACAGGTGTCAGAGTATGCAGTTTTTGCAAACCTACATATTTGTACCTAAATATATCTAAGTATCAGAAACACGCTTGTTGCATTAAACCATCCAGCTGTATTAATGACATGTTGCTTTATTCTAGTTTCCACCAACATTACTCGGTATTGTGATGTATTTCCATTGAAAAGGATAACTGAAAAGGAAATCTCCAATTCTCATCTCTAGCTTAGAGTCGTCACTCAAAAGAAACTGGAACTGGACTGCGGATATACAACCACAAGCAAGCAGCTGATTCATTTTGATATCTCAATTTTCCCTTCTTCAATACATGGCAATATGCATGTTTACTGCTTAAAGGAACACTCCACCATTTTTTGAAATAGGGCTTATTCACATTCTTTCCTACATTTAGATAGGTGGGTAAATGCATTTTTGTCTCAGTGCATGCATTGTTTTAGTTTGACAGGGTCGGCGCTAGCTTAGCTTAGCACAATGAATGGAATAATTTGTTGCCAGCTAGCATGTCCTGAGTAAAAGTGATAAAAATAAATAAAAAAACACGTAATTACTTCTTGTGGCCTGCGTATTCATAACGAGTACAAATAGCAATGCAGATTAACACTAGGTGATTTCCTAGGCAGATATTGACTTGGGACTATATTAGGGGGAAGCACAGGCGAAGCACAGCTACTTAGGCGAAGCACTGCTACTTGGGCGCAGAGATATCAAGCAACACATGAAACTCCACGACTTCCGTCAACATACCGGCGTGAAACGAGTCAAAACACAGAAGAAGAACAACACGCGTGACCTGCACCGAGTGTCTTCGCTTTTGGATTGATTATTTTTATAGCTCGGGGACTGAAGGCCTCTCTGGGGTGAGCTCGGGGACTGAAGGCTTCTCTGGGATGAGCTCGGGGACTGAAGGCCTCTCCAGTGTGAGCTCAGGGACTGAAGGCCTCTCTGGGGTGAGCTCGGAGACTGAAGGCCTCTCTGGGGTGAGCTCAGAGACTGAAGGCCTCTCTGGGGTGAGCTCGGGGACTGAAGGCCTCTCCAGTGTGAGCTCAGGGACTGAAGGCCTCTCTGGGGTGAGCTCGGAGACTGAAGGCCTCTCTGGGGTGAGCTCAGAGACTGAAGGCCTCTCTGGGGTGAGCTCAGAGACTGAAGGCCTCTCTGGGGTGAGCTCAGAGACTGAAGGCCTCTCTGGGGTGAGCTCAGAGACTGAAGGCCTCTCTGGACACTGGACGGGGACTGGAGTCGACTCTGCACCTCTGGACTCTAGATGAGGTCGGGGACTGGAGATTCAGACGCGGCGGCGGCCATCTTGGCTGACGGCTCAAGCATGGCGGTGGCCATCTTGGCTGGAGGCTCAAGAGTGGCAGTGGCCATCTTGGCAGAGGGCTCTGGTGTGGCAGCCATGGCAGGACGAGATTCTGGAATGGCGGTCATGACGGACTAAACTCTGGGGCAACAGGGATGGAAAGGGAGTCCCAAACTGCTTCCTCCAGGGTGTAGGACGATCCACACAGCCACAGGATGTTTTCTATGTACCTCTTCAAGGAATATGTGGTGGCAGCAGATGGAAATTGCACGAAGAGTGGATTGTGAGTGAAAGATGGATTTGTGGGTCGCATCATTCCAGGACACCTGGTGAGCGAGTTCGAGGAACTCTTCTGTGTATTCCTCGATCAGGCGGTGGTCCTGGGAGATGGAGAGAAGCAGATCGGCTGGGTCTAGGGGGATGAGGAAGATGCACATCTTGCGGTCTGTTTTTCTTAGGTCCGGTCTTCTGTTGCGGAAGCACACTTGGACAAGGAGAAGGAGATACAACAGGTGGCTTTATTGACAACATGGGGAGTGTGCTGTGATAGGCAGTGCGCTGTAATTGGTTGTTGCAGGAAGCTGGCAGATCTGTGACACATCCTGTACATGCTAAACTTTTTTCTAAATTTGTTCCAATTCAAAAGTAAATCCACATGGTTCTGAATGGGGGCATATTTCCCAATTCTACCCTATTATAGCATTATTAATTATTATGATTATTAAATACAGATTAAGTACTTTTATTAAGAATTGTTGTTATGTATTCTGCATTGTTGCATTTATTGTTAATGTATCCAACATGTCTATGTATATGCACCTTGAGTCAATTTTCAAATTTCCTCTCTGGGATAATATTTGATTTTCTTTCTTTTCTTTTTTTTTCAACAGAAACGTTATAAATTCTGTGTTCTCCTCTGAGACGTTTGCAAATTAATTTAGAGTGTGGAATGTGGATCAGACTCTAGACTATCACATATGAACCGTTTATATTAAAGGGATAGTTCACCTAAAAATTAGAATTAGCCCATTATTTACGTACCCTCAAGCCATGTAAATTCAAGACTGATTTACAAAACAAATCTGCCAAAATTGCACATGAAAATTTAGATCTTTGAGAATCTCAGGCGTCAGAAGAGAACAAAAGAAATGTCAGGTACTTCGGATTCATTTTCATAAAGTTTTTCTTTCCAGGCTTGTCTACATCCATCTAAATGACCGATATACGAGTAAAAGTGAACATTTACGTTTTCAGATAATGTTTTGCAAACTCAGCAGATTTCCCCCCTCCCTCCATGAGTTTCATTAGTATTTGTTCAGAAAAGGATCAATTCCTATTAGGAATCATCTGACATTATTTGAATCATCGTAACCATGCTGTGTTTTCCTGTGAGGCATTTTTCATCAACATCTTTTATTATTCAAATGTTTTGTACTGAATGAGAAAAAGGTTTGTTGTAAAGTAAAAATTTGAGAGATTTAGTCAGTCGAAACGGTTTTGATCTAATTTGATCTAATTTTGTTTCAGGAAAATAGTGATCTATGACATTGTATTGTGTTGAATGTAATGGACACTGTAACGCTAAGTTACAAAATGAAGACGACGATGATGATGATTCAATAACAAGAGTATTTATTCCAAACGCGATAACAAGCCAACATGCGAGACAGTGTGCACTAGACACAAACACAGACGATTAACTCAAATGATGAATAGCTGGGGTGAATGTGGTTAGTGTCCATGTCAAGTCAAGTCAAGTCACCTTTATTTATATAGCGCTTTTTACAATACAGATTGCATAAAAGCAGCTTCACAGTGATAACATGAAAATAATACAACAAAGTTTGTTTCTAGAAGAAAAATGCGTCATCGTCCACCCTAAGTAAGGCAGATCAATAATATTGTTGAATATCAAATGTCCCCAACTAAGCAAGCCAAAAGCCAACAGTGGCAAGCAACCAAAACTCCATCAGGGACAGAATGGAGAAAAAAACCTTGGGAGAACCCAGGCTCAGTCGGGGGCCAGTTCTCCTCTGGCCAACGAAAGAACAGATTATTATCCAGGCAGCATTACAGGTCAGAAGTCAGATTGGTCGTGTCGATGAGGCCTTCACAGGGCTGATGAGGCTGGCACTTCAGGGATGCGTCATGGATGGGTCCAGGTGCAGATCTACCATCTGATCTGGTTACGGCCGAGGTCCAGCTTACTTCAGTAAACAAGGAGGGACTGGTTGACACTTCAGGGCTGCGTTGTCATCGTGTCCAGGCGCAGGTCCTTCATCGGATCTGGATACGGCCTGGATCCGGTGGACTGTGGTAAACCTTGGATAAACAGAGAGACTAATATTAGCGTAGATGCCATCCTTCTAATGATGTAACAAGTACATCAGGATTTATGGGAAGTGTTCCCGGTTCCGGCTGACCTAATCTATGCAGCCTAACATTGAATTATAGAAGTCTATAATGTGTTATGTGTTATGCTAGGTCAAAGAGATGTGTTTTTAGTCTAGATTTGAACTGACAGAGTGTGTCTGCTTCCCGGACAATGTTAGGAAGACTGTTGGGTGTTTGGTGCTAAATAGGAAAAGGATCATTTTGATATTCTAGGTATTATAAACTGGCCGGAATTTTGAGATCACAATAAACGTGAAGGACTATAATGTGTTAAGAGCTCGCTCAAGTACTGCGGAGCTTCAAGTAATCAGCAATATTTTAAAATGTATACAATGTTTAATAGGGAGCCAGTGCAGTGTTGACAGAACCGGGCTAATATGGTCATTCTTCCTGGTTCTGGTAAGAACTCGAGCTGCTGCGTTTTGGACCAGCTGTAATTTGTTTATTAAGCGTGCAGGGCAACATCCCATAATAGCATTACAATAATCTAGCCTTGATGTCATGAACGCATGGACTAATTGTTCTGCATTTTTCATTGAGAGGATATGACATAATTTAGATATATTTTTAAGATGAAAAAATTTGGTTTTACAGATACTAGACACGTGACTTTCAAATGAAAGATTGGTATCAAAGAGCACACCCAGGTTCCTAACCGACGACGAAGACTTAACAGAGCAGCCATCAAGTGTTAGACAGTATTCTAGGTTATTACGTGAAGAAATCTTTTGTCCAATATTCAGAATCTCTGGTTTTTCAGAATTAAGTAGTAGGAAGTTGCTAGTCAGCCAGTTTTTTATATCAGCTATGCATTCCGTTAATTTTGTGAATTGGTAAGTTTCGTCAGGGTGTGAAGAAATATAGAGCTGAGTATCATCAGCATAACAGTGAAAACTAATACCATGTTTCCTAATGATATTTCCTTATGGTAGCATGTACAGAGTGAACAGCAGCGGTCCTAGTACTGAGCCTTGTGGTACGCCATACTGAACTTTTGATCGATAAGACATCTCTTCATTTACTGCTACAAACTGATAACATTATAATAACGTTATAACTGATAATCCATTATAGTCCTGTTATTATCCTTTCATGTCCTGTTAATTATGTCCCTTTTTTTAAAAGCCTTTTTATTGTTTTGCCAGGTTGTGTCCAGCAGATTGTGTCTTGGCCACTGATGGAAAATTGATTAATCAAAGAAGAATTACCAAGCACACAGAGGTAAACGCAAGATTTTCATGAGGTGAAATTGAATAGAATATTATTATAATTTGACCAAGCCAATGGAAATTCTACTACAAAATACCAGGAACATATTGTCACGGTGTGGTGCAGGCAGAAGAAGACGAGGGAGAATCAAAAGTTCTAATGCAAACTTTTACTAACAATATAATCCAAACAGGTACAGACAGGCAGAAGGTACACACACTCTTAATACATCGGAGATCGGACAAGGACTGACTGAACAGAATGGAACTAAATACAACCACAGATGAACACTGATTAACAGAACACAGGTGAGACAGTTGACGATGACTAAACAGGTGATACAACTGAACTGATAATGACGTTACCATAGATACAAATGAGTGGCAGGAAAACAGAACAAACAAAGACATGTGACTAATGAAAACAAGACTCTGACAGAACACAACTGTGACACATTTATAGTGTGATAAAAGTTCTTTACTTTTTTGTCCAATGATAAATTGTTTTGTGTGAGGTTAGTATCTCCTGCACATGTGTGTTAAACCTGCAGACCTGTAGTTTGTCCTGCTTTCCACTCCATCTGGATCAGCTCGATCATTGATCATTTCCCTGTTGTTTTGTGTGGATTTGAATGATGTAAATCAGAGCTTGAGCTGCACAGGAGTCCAGCCCCTGCTCAAACCTTATTTTCATTCACATACATTCTTAAAGATAAAGGTTCTTTACTGGCATCAATGGTTCCGTAAAGGACCTTTAATCCATCGAATCTTTCAACTGTACTAAAGGATTTTTATAGTGGGAAAAATGTTCTTTAGATTGTTAATTTTTTTTTTCTTTTTAGAATTGTTCACTGTAAGGTACGGAAGCCCTGAACCACAACATAAAATAAATAAATAAATAAAATCTGAAAAAAATTATAATAATAATTTTTGAGAATAAAGTCGAAATATTTTGAGATTAATGTCGAAACATTACAAGAATACAGTCTTCCATAAAGGTTCTTTTTTTTTTTTTTTTAGAAATGCGCTCATGACGTCAAACTGCCTTGGACATGAATCTAAACATAGTAGCTTTTTACTCTTATCTGTGCTTTCAACAAAAGAAAATTCTACAGGTGCTAATTACCAACATGGCAATTACCATTTGTTTTAGGACGCCTATAGACGAGCACGAGACTTGCTTGTTGGGTGTTTAGATTGATCTTAAGGGGTTGTCTAAAGCCTGTGAAGGTCCGCTGACACAAACACATCCGTTTTTGGAAACAGTCACAGTATTTGAAATTTTTCAGGGAAATCATTGACTCTTGACTCTTTTTTGAATCAAAAGTCTTTGCACGCCAACATTTAATGTGCCCATTTAACTCTTTCCACGGCAGTGTTAAATGTGGCCATTACATTTTTCCACGCCAGTGTTAAATATAACCATTTAACTTTTTCCTCGTCAGCTTTAAATGTTTAGTTCACCCAAAAAATGAAAATTCTGTCAGCAATTGCACCCTCATGTTGTTCCAACCGCGTAAGACTTTCGTTCATCTTTGGAACACAAATTAAAATATTTTTGATTGAATCTGAGAGCTTTCTCACTCCTCCATAGGCTTCTATGTCATTGAAACTTGCCGGCCAAGAAAGTTAGTAAAGACAGAACGTAGGCTCATTACTGGCCAGCATCACATGCATCACATATATCCGAGCTGCTGGCTCCGCCCTATTCTCCCAAACTACCGGCTCCACCCTGGTCTCCCGAACTACCAGCTTCACCCTGGTCTCCCGAGCTACCGGCTTCGCCCTGGACCCCTGAGTGGCCGACTCCGCCCAGGTCTCCTGAACTACTGGCTCCGCCCTGGTCCCCTGAGGGGTTGGCTTCGCCATGGTCTCCGGAACTACCGGCTCCACCCTGGTCCAACGTCCTTCCAAGTCGTGAGAATTTCTGAGCACCACCACCATAACACACGTAAGCATTAAATATGGTCATTGAACTCATTCCACGGCAACATTAAATGTGGCCATTTAACTCTTTCCATGCCAACATTAACCCTCTGAGCCCGAATAGCGTGCTGATTTTTTCCTCATGACCGCATAACTTAAAATACTCCTTCATTTTGGCCATACATATAAGTCATTATACATCATTCTAAACTATAAAGGGTCTAGTTTTATTTGTGTACACTCACAATAACGACAAATCCTTGTGTGTTTGTAAAATAAAGAAAATAAACAGGATGCTCTTTCAGCTTTCGCGGTCTCCGCGAGAAACTTTCTGAAAGACATCTGAATAATGAACTGAAACTCGGCAAATACTTATCGCACAAACATGAAACGTACGTCTAACGAAAGCTTGAAATGTCTACTTTTAAATAAAACAATTCACATTTAAAACAAATATTGTCCTTCTGTGACGATGCAGGGTTGAATCAACGGAGGAAGCAGGATCCAAAAGCAACAGATTTAATAAATAAACTTGAAACAAGACAGACTTAGGTAAGGGAACAAGACACAGGAACAGAACAACCAAACTAAAACAACATCACAAATGACAAGAACCCACAAACACTGAACCAAGACACAGGGTATTGTAGCGATCAGAGAAAATGACAGACTCACTTTATAGTCCCAAGGCTCTTTTATTAACGTGAGCACCTGTGTGGCCGATGCTCTTGCCTCACATCACAACAGAACCGCGAACACCAATCTTCCGGAACTTCCTCGTGAACAACCCCGCCCTGCATAACTGCGCAGGCTCGTTCATCAGAAGAACAGCCCTCGCCTTAAAGTCCCACAAAACCAGAACACATAACACATGAAAGAAAAATACATGCATCAAGATTGCACCTGATATTGAACATAAACAGTCTTTAGACTTGCTACACTGCTCCCCCTTCACAAAGTTCCTCGACCTCGAGGGAACAACTGAACTCGGTAAACCACTTCTCCGATTCTCTCCAGAACACTGCATGGTCCCACCCACTTGGAATCCAGTTTAGGGCACCTGCCCTTCTTTCTCTGAGGGCTGTATACCCACACCAGCTCTCCTGCTGTGAAATGCCGCCCTTTTGATTTCAGGTCATAATTTCGCTTCTGCCGGGTCCCCGCTTTTAACAACTGCTTCCTTGCAAAATAATGAGCGGCTTCCAATGAGTCCTGAAGCTTCCTAGCATACTCAGGCCCCGGGGTCACAGCAGGCGCATCAGGTGGCCTCCCAAAAGCCATTTCCCCAGGTGTTCTGATCTCCCGCCCCAACATCAAAAGGGCGGGTGTGCAAGAGGTTGAGTCCTGCACAGCGGATCGGCACGCCATTAGGATAAATGGCAAGTGCGTATCCCAATCTCGCTGATGCTTGGCAGACACAATGGCCAGCTGTTCCGCCAGTGTCCTGTTAAACCTCTCAACGAGGCCATCACTTTGGGGATGCAAAGGGGTGGTTCTTGTTTTGTGAATCCCTAATTTCTCACACATCAGCGAGAAGACACGTGACTCAAAATTTCGGCCTTGATCGCTGTGTATGGATTCAGCAACCCCGAACCGACTGAACATGCCATCCACCAACGCGTTCACCACTGTCTCGGCTTCTTGGTCAGGTAGTGCGTAAGCTTCTGGCCATTTAGTGAAATAATCCATAGCCGTCAGCACAAACCTGTTACCCCTCTCCGAACATGGAAAAGGACCCATTACATCCACCCCCACTCTCTCCATTGGGCCTCCTACGGGGAACTGTTGTAAGGGAGCGAGGGACTGGCCAGACGGGCCCTTGCGGGCAGTGCAACCATCACACCGCCGACAAAAATCCTCCACATCTCTCCTCACAAGCCCCCAGTAAAAACTCTTTCTGACACGTTTGAGTGTTTTTGAAACCCCAAAGTGTCCAGACCCCACCATCCCATGGGCAGCCCTTATAACCCCCTCCCGCAGCGACATGGGTACCACCACCTGCCACCTCCCCTCCCCCGTAGCAGGGTCTTTCCACTCTCTCTCTAACACCCCGTCTTGCAGACGCAGTTCTTTGCAGGAAGATGGCACGCTACACAGGTGAGGAAGCTCTTCTGCTCATCCTGGATAGTGACGAATAGATCACATTTTCCTCAGAAGAAGAGCAGGACTCCGATGATGAATGTTCGCATTTTGAATAGCGACTTGATCCAGCCGTGGATACAATTTCAGATGAGTACGTTTTTATTTATCTTCGTTGGACTATTTCCAGACTTCTATTTGGATATATTCTTAAAATGCAATTTATTCCTGTGATGTAAATCATTACTCCAGTCTTCAGTTTCACATGATCCTTCAGAAATCATTCTAATATGCTTATTTGATGCTCAAGAAACATTTCTTATTAATATAAATGTTGAAAACAGTTGAGTTCATTTTTTTTTCAGGATTCTTTGATGAATAGAAAGTTTAAAAGAACAGCATTTATCTGAAATATAAATCTATTGTAACATTATTCACTACCGTTCAAAAGTTTGGGCTCAGTAAGAGTTTAGTTTTTTGTTGCTGTTCTTGTTTTGTTTTTTTTAAGAAATTAATACTTTTTTTAAAGGACAACTCCGTTCAATTTTAAAAATCAATTTTGAAAGATATTAATAAAAGTGATGTTATTTCAGCCAGCCCTCATACCTGTATTTACATCCTGTTTTTGGCTGAAGTCTACAGTAATCGATTGTCGAGTTCACGCGCATAGGTTTAGTACGTACGATCATGCACCCGAACTCGACAATCGACTACTGTGGACTTCAGCCGAAAACAGGATGTAAATACAGGTATGAGCGCTGGCTGAAATAACATCACTTTTATTAATATCTTTCACATCTACTGCAGTCAGATTCACCCGTGTTCACTCTGAAGGAATCACTCACATGGCTGGTGCACTTGTAATGACACATCAAGGATGTTAAGAGGCTAAAAGCAGGTTTAAAACTTGCCCCATTGAAGTCAACAGGGTGCAAATTTTAAAAAGAGGATAACACGGTGTAGGCAACACCGATTTTTGTCGTTGTTCTCTGTACTGACAGCACTCCAAATTTACCAAAAAATTAGCTCAATGTTAAAATTGACCCGAGTTCTCCTTTAACGAGGATGCCTTATATGGATCAAAATAAGTGACAGTATAGAAGACTTTAATAATGTTACAAAATCTTTCTATTTCAGATAAATGTTTCGAACTTTCAGTTCATCAAAGAATCCTGATTTTTTTTTTTTTTACACAACTGTTTTCAACATTGATAATAATCAGAAATGTTTCTTGTGCAGAAAATCATATTAGAATGATTTCTGAAGGATCATGCATGTGACCTTGTAGACTGGAGTAATGATGCTGAAAATCCATCTTTGATCACAGGAATAAATTGCATTTTAAAATATATTTAAATAGAAAACATTTATTTTAAATTGTAAAAATATTTCACAATATCACTGTTTTTGCTGTATTTTGGATCAAATAAATACAGCCTCGGTGAGCAGAAGAGAATAAAAAAAAGGACATCTATATCTTTTGAATGGTAAATCTAAAGTTTTTAAGTAAAGTATTTTTGTAAAGAAAATGTATAATCAGATTACTTATTATAACTTAACCCTTAAACGCCAGCGTGTTGTGCTGGATTTTTTTTCACGTAGAAGCAAAATAGACTTAAAATACTCACTTAAATATGAAAAAAAAATCTGTAAAATGTCTACTTTTTATGTGTCCACTTACAATCGAAACAAAACATTGTGCTTTTGTAAAATAAAGTAAATAAACAGGGTGTGCTTTCTGCCTCTCCGTCTCCGTGAACTTCTTTATTCTTAAGTGCTTTGTTCTAATCGCGTTATGCAATAGTGTCTGTAAACTGCAAAAAGAATGTTTAAATATGAATCGCGAAGTGTGAATGAACGGCACAGATGCGTGCTGTTGTTTACTACAGGCACTTACATTAGTAAACATGCTATTTTTACATGAACATGAGCTTTTCCCAAACTATATTGCTATACTGAGATGAGTAAAAATAGACTGAAATATGTATAAGTAACGTATGTCTTTGTATAAGTAACGTATTAAAGAGCAAATTAACATTTTATATGCCCTATATTAATAAATCATAAAAGCGATATGTTACAGACAAAATATGAATGTTTAGACAAGATTTCGTTGACTAGATTTGGATAGATTATAAAGTTTTTACTGTAAAATAGACTACTATATATATATAGACTATATGCATCTGGAACCATTTTATATGCCTTAAGAATCGCACCTTTAACCTTCTCATAATTCTCATAAATCAGTCCAGCTCAAAGCAGAATAAGATCTCTGCGCCTTACCAGTCAAAACACATTGCAACATCAAGGTGCGTTCCGTTTCGGGCCATTTTTGTTTATACACAAGGCGTTCAAATAACACAAAAAAGTGTCATCACATCTTCCTCATTAAACAAAGGCATCAACCGCAAATTTGCCGCCACATTAAAATTAGAAGAAAGCAGAGCACTCTCTACCACTTCATGTAAATCACCGTCACTTAACATTCTTACCTTACCTTCTTTCATAAGGTCAAGGTTGTTAAGGTCAAGGTTTCATAAGGTTGTTGCAGGTCTAATTTTCTTTTTTGTAAACCTGCTGTGCAAACACTGTCTCCTGTTCAAATTTTCGTCTCTCCATTTCCATCTTAAACTCCATTTTATGCTGTTCCATTTGGAGAAGAACTAATTCTTTGTGTTGTTCAAAAGACAGAGTAGCAGAAGAAGGCACAGTTACCGGTAAATCTACAGACTCCGCTACAGACGACATAATTCCTTTTATTTATAAGTTCTAATTTTAAAACAGTTCGAATATTCTCTTTTAGCTTTTTATCATTCGTAGAAAGGCTAACACCATAATGCGTTGCAACTTCAGTCAATTGATCTTTCGTTAGTAAATTTAAAACCTGCTCAGAAGGACTTTCAATAAATTCACTTTTTTCAATAGATGTCATATTTAATAATTATACTTCAATCAACGATTCCATACGAAATAGCTCTTTAAAAGCAAACACTTCCACAGCTGCAAAACCACCAAGAAAAAAAGGATACCCTGGAGATTCAAATTCACACCCTCCCTAAAAATAAATCTAAGTAGACCCTAATCTTCAAGCATACAGTGGCATATTTTATGCACCTGATACCGCAAGTCGAGAAGAACAACCAATTTAATTGGCGATTCCCTCAAACCTTGGCGTGCTCCCGAGACTCAGCTCTAATCACTGATCTGCCCAAAAATAACAAACTAAAAAATTATAATTTCAATATATACCCCAAAAGGACATGCCGCTAAATCCTAACAATGAAATTAATCCCAGGGTTCCCCACTAAAGCCAATACAACTGTGATCAAAAGATAATATTTGATAATAAATGCACTCATCTCTCCTACAATTTTTGACAATAAAAAATAATAAAAATAATAATAATCATTTTCACAATCCTGTTACCAGGCCAAATATAAGCTAACAAAATATTCACACATATCTCGACAAAACCAATCCCAATCAATACAAATCCCGAAACAAGCATCAATGCAAAATGTTATCTACTTACTGTGGCTGGAACTCAAGTTTAGGAAACAGTTAATCTCTGATAATTTAATCCGACTACGCCACCCTGGGGGGACACCAGGGAAATAACTCCCAAGAAAGACACACAGGTAAGTGTTACCATTTGGACAGGCAGATAACTGGAGGGACAGTACAAAATACTTTATTATAAAATGATCAACACCAATAAAACTCGCCAAGACTCTCACACCATAGCAAATACTTCCTCCGAGCCAAGTTTGGCGGGAACAGGGCAGGCCGGCTGCAATTCCAGAGGTTGTCCAAACCCACCTCAAGTCACAGCAAATCAAACCAGCACACCCACACCATAAGGACGTTTTGTCACCACACAGGGAGGCACACACAGCACCCAGGGTCACACACGGTATAGCACACCACTCGAAGGAAGCAGCTAGCCTCCCCCGTTCCACGCCAACTTCTCACTGGCTCCTGGAGGGAGAAGAAAGGGACTCGCATTAACAATCAAATAAAGTACACACAAAATAATGAAAAGAAAACTAAAACACAGCCACCAAATATGGCAGCTATAATACTCCAGCCCCCTAATGGTGCCTTCCGCCGCTCAAGCTGACGATCAGCGACTAGTGGCACCAAAATAACAGGACCGGGGATGAAGGAGAAACAACCACTTACAAACTTATATTATAAATTATAAACATGAAAAATGCCCACAAGTAATCACACAAAACAGAATTTACCACAAAATAAACCTACTGTTAGACGAAACCAAAATTCCAGAAAAACAATATAGAAAACAACCCGGCAAAACAAAACAAAAAAAAAGAAAATAAACTGTACTTATAATCAAAACAAAATAACCCTGATAGGCAGCCGGGCGGACGCAAAGCTAGAGAACTAGCCTTCCACAATACCTGCCATATAAATCACCAGGCGTTAGTCCAACAGCACAAATACACTGTAAACAAATTAAACAGAGAAAACGTTGCCGGGAAGCAAAACAGCAGCGGCGTAACGTGCAGCGTCCTCCACTATGGCTTAGAGACCGCGATGATCCATTCTCCATTCACCTTCAACAACGAGACACAGTCAACCTAAATGTCCCGAACCCCGAATGTGAACAAGGGAGAGATTACTTACGGTTTAGGTAGAATCACGATCAAACGCAACGCTGTATGGTTACTCACAACCGGGCTGCGGCTCTGTTTACTGGCCAGCGTTCACCCGCATCAGCTGCCAACGCGTTCTTACTGCTAAACGTGGCATAATGATTACCCCAAAGACCAGCGATAGAGCTTTAGATGTATATATCAACATACCTGAAAGCAACTCTGCCAGAAACCTGTTACACTGCCATCGCCACCAGCCCCGCTATAAATAAACTATAAATGAAGCACATTACTAAAGTAATCCGTGTATTTACACTGCAGATAGAGAGTGTAAACATACCTTAAAGGGGACCGAGAACCGAAACAAAAACGCCAGGAAGGAAGAACCCAGACCTACGAGGACCCATACAACCCGTCAAAATAAGGGTCCTTAAATATTACGGCCGCTTCCCCCTTATTGGAGTATCAAAGCCCCACTCAACAAGGACCAATCGGCAAGCCAAATCACTTATCCGGCCACATTCTACCCCCATTTTCTTTTTTTCGGCGGCCCGACGATGACCCAAAGACCCTCACCTCTGCCGTGGCATACTAATCCCCTATTCTTGGCCTATGTCCCACGGCCTGAACAAAATAGAGATCCTATTCGACGTAGGGGCTGGTATTACAGCAGCACTCAAGCCCCCCTCCTCAATAGCACGTGGTAAACGATGCGGATTTGAGTGGTGGCCTGCAGTAGTACGACCAGTTCTCCGCAAGGGGACATTCTCTGTACACGGAAGACTCTCCGGCAGACTATCAGGCCCTGGTATTACACCGAACACCAAATTAGGAGCCCCAGAGCCCCCCAATACTGGTGCCCCTTCCTCAGCATCTACTGGTCTACCCTGTGATGTAAAGGGAGCCAGAGACACCAGAACCTGAGGTACCAGGCCCTGACTTACAGGAGGAGTCTCTGATATCAACATCACCAGATCAACATCTTCAGAGGACACTTCTAGGGGAAGCTCCTCTTCCTCCACCACAGGGTGATCTAGGGAAGTTGGAACCGGACCATCCCTCCGGATCCGGACCTTCAAGGCTGAGCGATGAACGCATTTAACCTTACCCAAGTCTCCCACTGGTGCAATAGTATATACCGCCCCACCCTTCGTAGGTGCCCTCACGACCTGATACACCACCGGGCTCCACAGGTCCTGAATTTTATGACGACCTCTAGCGCCATACTCACGTAAATATACTAACTGGCCCTCCCCTAGTGGTGCATCACGGACATGGGCATCATGTTGCGCCTTGCGGCGACCAGCTGCAGCTTCTAGTCTTCCCCGTGCCCCCTCAAAAGCCACCTGAAGCCTAACCTGATGTTCCCTCATCCACTCGTGCACGCTACCAACCCCAACCTCCTGCACTCTGCCCAAGAGAAGTCCACGGGGAGCCTTGGCTCTTGCCCAAACATTAAAAGGTATGGGGATTCACCCGTCGCCTGATGAGGGGTAGTGTTGTAACAGAACAGCACTTGTGGGAGGCATAAAGCCCAGTCGGTTTTCCTGGACAAAGGCAGAGCACGGAGAAGATTGTGCAAGGTCCTATTAAAGCGCTCGCACTGCCCATTCCCCGCCGGGTGATGCGCAAAGCTGCTGTACTAGGGAGGACTCAAAATTTCGGCCCTGGTCAGAGTGGATCCGACTGGGGACACCGAATCTATAAAACTATTCCACCACCAGGACTTGGGCCACTGTTTCCGCCCGTTGATCTCGTGTGCCCAGGTGTACTTCGTGAAGACGTCTGTCATAACCAACACGTTCTCCAGCCCTGACCGAGTCGGCTCTAACACGTTAAAGTCTATGGCCACTATTTCATTAGGTCTAAAAGCCAAAAGATGGCCCATGAAGCTACTAGGATGGAGTTGGGTGTCTTTAGCGGCCTGGCACCGTTCACACTCTTGACACCATTGTGCTACATCAGACGCCAGGCCCGGCCAATAGCAGCGCTGCCGCACCAGCTCAGTGGTGCGTTCTATCCCCTGGTGCCCATGCTCCTGATGTAACAGCATCAGCACTTCGTGATGCAATAGTGCTGGTAACACCACCTGCAGGGACTCTTCTCCTCCATCCGAGCGGAAAATTCGGCGATGCAGTACTCCGTCCTGCTCACACAACCGACTCCACTGGCGCAACAGGTTCACCACAGCTTTAGGCAGCTGCTGACGCTCCTCTGCACTAGGAGGAACACCACGCCTCCAAAACCTTACCACCTCACTTATAACGGGGTCCTCCTCCTGCAATAACTGCATGTCCACGGCCAACCCGGGAAGAGCCGTAATGGCTGATTGAGAACCCACCTCTGTCTTCTCCGCCTGCCTTACGATGGCTGGGAGAGCTGTACCGGGAAGTAACCCCTCCAATTCACTCTGTGGAGTGGAGGGGCCCTGCCGGGAGAGAGCATCCGCGTTCCGGTTGCTCCTTCCAGAGCGATACCTTAGTTCGAAATCAAAGGCCGCCAATTGCGCAGCCCACCGCTGTTCCGTGGCCCCAAGCTTGGCGGTAGTCAGGCAGCTGAGGGGGTTGTTATCAGTGAATATGACACACCTCTGCCCCAGCAGGTATTCTCTGAACTTCTCAGTCATGGCCCACTTAAGCGCCAAAAACTCCAACTTCATGGAGCTGTAGTTGGACATATTTCGCTCCGTGGGCCTAAGACTGCGGCTAGCATAAGCTATGGGCCGCACCTTCCCTGCCTGTTCCTGGGACAGCACCGCTCCCAAACCTCCATGGCTAGCATCTACTTCCAAGATAAAGGGAAGGGAGAAGTCAGCATAGGCCAATACCGGGGCAGAGGTAAGCCTACTCTTTAATTCCTCGAAGCTCACCTGACACTGTTCTATCCATGCCGCACCAAAACTTAACTCCGCTCGAGCCCTGGGCTTACGACCAGCAAACTCCGCTACCAGCCGGTGCAGAGGAGCCGCCAACTTGGCGAAACCTTCTACAAACCGCCTATAATAACTGGCGAAACCCAGGAACGAACGGAGCTCGGTCACCCCTTTAGGGCACGGCCATTGCTTCACTGCCTCTATCTTGCTTGGGTCTGTCGATACTCCTTTGGCCGAAATTACGTGTCCCAGATAACTTACCTCCTGTTGGAAAAACGTACATTTAGATAATTTAGCCTTCAACCCCTCTCGCTCCAGCCGACTCAAAACCACCTCTAACCGCTCTAGATGTTGTTCCGCCGAGGATGAAAACACCACTATATCGTCCAAGTACAAGAGAAGGGACTGACACTGCTGGTCCCCAAACAACCTCTCCATCAACCTCTGGAAGGTGCTTGGGGCATTGCAGAGCCCGAATGGCATACGGTTCCATTCGAAAAGACCGAAAGGGGTACAAAAGGCGGTCTTGTGTTTATCCCCCTCCGTGACAGGAACCTGGTTGTACCCACTGGTGAGGTCCATGGTGGAAAACCACCGGGCCCCCGTCAGTGAGTCCAAGGTTTCCTCTATATGCGGCAGAGAAAAAGCATCTTTTCGGGTTTTGGTGTTCAGCTGGCGATAGTCTACGCACATACGTAACGTACCATCCTTCTTTTTGGCCAACACAATGGGGGCGGCGTAAGGACTACAACTTTCTCTAATAATGCTTGCATCCAGCAACTGGTTTATATGCGTTTTTACTACATCGTAGTCCGACAGAGGTATCCGCCGGTACCGTTGTCGGACTGGGACCGAATCTGTCAAAGGGATGTCATGAGAGAGGAGTTGGGTACATCCCAACTCGCCGTCGTATGCAGAGAAAACAGTATGAAACTTTAACAGCAGTTCTCTCACTGTCAACACAGACAAATCAAAATGCTTGATTTGTTCCTGCGCTGAAGGGAGAACTGTGGGAATCTGAAGATTCACTGACGGCGAAACAGATTTAACTTCCAAGACACCCTGGGGCAGGCTCACAATAAATACCCGATGCAAGGTGCCCAAAACGGAGTTACGAAAAAGCATTATATCAGTTTTACCTACATTGACGACTGGTACATCCACAGTGCCTCGGGTTACCCGTATTAATGCAGATGACGCCAAAAGACCAACCCAATTTCTGGGGGTTCAAAAAGCACTGCGTCCCCAGCGAAGTGTCCAGAACAAGTGGCGGCCACGACTTTCATGGTGCCGCCCGGAATACGACATGCCCTACGACCCCGCAAACGGACCTTGCCTATCTGGCCATCTTGCAGGGTAGCCCTCACCTGGCAACAGTGTTGCAATGCTTGAAACACTGGCCTGGAGGCCTCTGACACTGATGGTGCATCAAAAAGGGCCGGGCCGTGCTGCCCAAAGAGTTCCTGATAGCACCGGCTCAACACATTCATCCCCAAAATACCAGGGACTTGGGCCCCGGTGCCAGCAGGAGGATCTCTGACAACCAGCACGCCACACCCTGGAATTACCTGACCACACAGCTCCACATCCAACTCAAGATAGCCCACATACGGTATCAATGACCCATTGGCCGCTTGGAGCTGCAACCACTGACATGCCTTGAGATGATCCTGGCCACATGGTGCAAACTGTTCTAGAAAATAACTTTCCATAATGGTAGACACCATGGAGCCAGTATCAATCAAACAGGGCACCCGCACACCCCCCATACAAACAACTAGGTGAGGACACGACACCATTAAACGAGGTAGGGGGCCCAATGTCATGGAGTCTCGATCTTTCCCTACCGAACTGTGACTCTGCAGTTCGGCGGGACCTAGTTTTCCGTCGGTCGGGAAAAAGTCTGACCAGCCCTCGTCCTAGGAGGCGACTCTCGCCAAACTAAAGGAGGAGGGAGAACACGTTCTCCCTCGCATTCGCGGGCAAAATGGCCTGGTTGTTGACACCGACGACAGAGTAACGCCTCGGTCCGGGAAGGTCGACGAGCACTCGGGGGAAAACGCATACCTGCAACGCTCTGAGTGAGTTGATCTAGCTGTTTCTGCTGTGACTTTAACATCTCCCGCAGCTCACTCAACTCTGACTGAGAATGCCCTTGTACTCCATACTGGATACCGTAGGCCATTGGAACAGACTGACTCCTACCCCTTGCACCTCCTGGCATTCCCTCCCGCTCCCACCTAATTGCTTCCCCACGCACTACCAAAAGGCTGGAGGCGGGCTGGCGGCGAACGAACTGCTTCAGTTCCCGGCGGAGGGCGCTATCGGCAACGTACTCTACAAACTGATTGCGCAACACAATTTCAGCGTTAGGGATGGCATTGGGTGATTGTTGTTTAACCCTCTCCAGGAGGGTCATCAAGCCCAGGGAAAACTCTAACAGAGATTCCCCGTCTTGCTGCCTCCTGGAGAAAAAGGCTTCTTGAAGTGCTACATAGGATTGGGAGCAACCATACAACTCACGCAAAATCGTAATAACCTTATCCGGGTCTCCCCGTTCTTCACTGGGACGATGTCTAATCTCCTCCCGCGCTTCACCTTCCAAGTGGTCAAAGAGAAAAAACGCTTTATCTGCTTTAGACAAATAACGAATCCGCATGCATGCCTCAGCCTCCTCCACCCACTCGTCAACACCGGTGCCGGATTTGCCACTAAATTTCGGGCATCGTCTGTCCCTGGGCACACAAATAAACCGTTCCGGCACGACAAAATTAGTTTCGACTGGCTGAGGAGGGCCAGGCACTGCTGCAGGGGGAACCACGGGAACGGTGCTAGGACCAGGTAACTCACCTAGCCCATGCTCCCTTTACGACGCAAACGGTCATTATCTGCTCTCAACTGCGCCACTATTTCTCGCAACTCCTGCATCTCATCCTCCATACTGGTCATAGCTACACTCACCCCAAAGATAGAAAAGGGCCACCGATAAAGAAATACCACTTGGCCAACGGGTCGGGACGCACGCTGCTGCTTTGCTTCTAAAAAAAAAAAAAAACACAACAACTAATATCACATTAAACACCAAATTACCCCCTCGTCTCAC
Source organism: Squalius cephalus (assembly GCA_022829025.1). NCBI lineage: Eukaryota > Metazoa > Chordata > Actinopteri > Cypriniformes > Leuciscidae > Squalius > Squalius cephalus. The sequence continues at coordinate 2,946,393 of CM040793.1, forward strand.
TTAAATCTCTGCCTGACCCGGTAAATCCTGGATAACTGGAGACGCGAGGGACAGTACAAAAATACTTTATTATAAAATGATCAACACCAATAAAACTCGCTCTCAAGTCTCTCACACCATAGCAAATACTTCCTCCGAGCCAAGTTTGGCGGGAACAGGGCAGGCCGGCTGCAATTCCAGAGGTTGTCCAAACCCACCTCAAGTCACAGCAAATCAAACCAGCACACCCACACCATAAGGACGTTTTGTCACCACACAGGGAGGCACACACAGCACCCAGGGTCACACACAGTATAGCACACCACTCGAAGGAAGCAGCTAGCCTCCTCCGTTCCACACCAACTTCTCACTGGCTCCTGGAGGGAGAAGAAAGAGACTCGCATTAACAATCAAATAAAGTACACACAAAATAATGAAAAGAAAACTAAAACACAGCCACCAAATATGGCAGCTATAATACTCCAGCCCCCTAACGGTACCTTAAATACCACAAATACACTGTAAACAAATTAAACAGAGAAAACGTTGCCGGGAAGCAAAACAGCAGCGGCGTAACGTGCAGCGTCCTCCACTATGGCTTAGAGACCGCGATGATCCATTCTCCATTCACCTTCAACAACGAGACACAGTCAACCTAAATGTCCCGAACCCCGAATGTGAACAAGGGAGAGATTACTTACGGTTTAGGTAGAATCACGATCAAACGCAACGCTGTATGGTTACTCACAACCGGGCTGCGGCTCTGTTTACTGGCCAGCGTTCACCCGCATCAGCTGCCAACGCGTTCTTACTGCTAAACGTGGCATAATGATTACCCCAAACACCAGCGATAGAGCTTTAGATGTATATATCAACATACCTGAAAGCAACTCTGCCAGAAACCTGTTACACTGCCATCACCACCAGCCCCGCTATAAATAAACTATAAATGAAGCACATTACTAAAGTAATCCGTGTATTTACACTGCAGAAAGAGAGTGTAAACATACCTTAAAGGGGACCGAGAACCGAAACAAAAACGCCAGGAAGGAAGAACCCAGACCTACGAGGACCCATACAACCCATCAAAATAAGGGTCCTTAAATATTACGGCCGCTTCCCCCTTATTGGAGTATCAAAGCCCCACTCAACAAGGACCAATCGGCAGGCCAAATCACTTATCCGGCCACATTACCAAACTTCAAAGTCTTCAAAAAGAAAACAACAAACCGAAAAAACAAAAATATATATTTCCGGACGAGCCCCCATTTGTTGCGATCCAGAAGGATCACAGCAAATAAGGAGAGACGAATACCGCTACACTGCAAAATATCTGAGCTTTATTTTACATTCTTCCTCAAAATGAGTCGAGATTCGACCATCTAATACAGATGTACAAAATATAAAACAAGTAACGGCAGACAGGGACGTCACACTTGCATCTTTAATAACTAGATCAGACACTGGCAGAGATGTGAAGTTGCTTTCATTTGCAGCCAGTCAACTGATGTGTAAATGTCATGTGACTAAAATGACATCGTGGCAACAATGAAAACACAATACCCACACTTGCAGTCTTTGCATTTGACCACTTGTCTACTTACATGACATATGTTCTGTATTTGTTCGAGTGGGCAAAAGACTGCACGTATGTGTAGAAATTTTTATTATCTGATGAGACACACTTACAACTAGTGTGGTAAAAATACAGTTTTTACAGAACTTTGTGCACATTTTAATTTTGTATACTTTGCACTTTAAAATAAAGGTACGTTCACGCCGTGATGGAAATACTGTAATTACGAGGTTCAGACTTGTAAAAAGCATTCACGTCCCCGTTGAACTCATAATTACAACCTGTAAATTCAGAGTTTTCTGAAAGCCTTGTAACACGTGATCACTGCAGATTCTTCAGAAGTCAACAGATGACACAAATTAATTGTGGTGCTTCTAATTAAGAGGTAAAAAAACAGTTGCAAATGTTTTGCAAAATACACATAGGCTCTAAGTCATTTAACGTAGGACATTTTCCTTGAAATCGTGAGATTTTGGAGCATGCGAGTTCCTGAACATAATAAATGATTTGATACACGTATTGCAAAGTCATATTCAAGCAAAGTCTGTTCACTCGGCGGCCGTATTTATTACTTATTAATATACAAGTAATTTATACAATTTGATTTGAATAATATCATATAATTTGAATTCTGCTGATTTCACCAAGGTCATCTAGCTGACTGACATAAAATTATGAAGAATGAAAAAATAAAATGCTAATCCAACTTAACTTGGCACTGTGTCTGCGACAGTAAATTAACAAATGTAAATGTAATTTTCATGACACTGTGCTTTTAATAGTGCAATAAGGATTTTTTTTTTTAACAGTAAGATTTGAATATTATTACACTCTAAAAAATGCTGGGCTGTTTCAACCCAACTTTGGGTCAAATATGGACAAACCCAGCCGTTGTGTTAAATTTTTAAATTACATTTTTAACCCAACGTTTGGGTTTGTCCATTTTTGACCCAAAATTGGGTTAAAACAAGCCAGCATTTTTTAGAGTGTATTATCAACAATAATGCATTTTTTTCCAGATGATAGTCATAATTGTGCATAATTGCTAATCTGCATTCTTGATTTAAAGAAATAGATGAGGCATTGTGAGTAATTTTAAACTTAAAATTAGGGCTGTCAAAAGATTAATCGCGATTAATCGCATCCAAAATAAAAGTTTGTGTTTACATAATATATGTGTGTGTACTGTGTATAATTATTTTGTATATATAAATACACACACATGCATGTATATATTTAAGAAATATTTGCATACATATACTGTATATATATTTATATAGTTTATATTATATATAAATATAATTATATTTTTTATATATAAATAACACATTTTTCTTAAATATATGCATGCATGTGTGTGTATTTATATATACAAATTGAATTATGCACAGTACACACACATATATTATTAAAAACAAACTTTTATTTTGGATGCGATTAATCGCGATTAATCTTTTGACAGCTCTACTTAAAATGTGAAAATGGAGGAGGAGAAACAATATCATGTGATTGAAATGACACAGACGGACAGAAGACGCGCTGATATGTAAAGCTGATCTAATGTGTCTGTCATCTCTCTCTGTCTCACAGTCATCATTCATTTGAACATCCTCAGCCGAAAGCAGAACGAATCAGGAAACGCTTGAAATGAACACAAGGGTTTTCTACAGGAGTCTGTCGCTTTTACTGGGTGAGTAAAACAACTCCCATGTGTCTAATATCTTATTGATTCCAGCTTTTTCTTTTAGATGCAGAAACACTGTTCATAAAACCCCAAAAGGCAATCTAATGTGGTGTGTTTTGTGATGTATTAACATATTTAGTTTTTTGTTGTTGTTGGTTTTCCAGTAAAACAATTATAATCCCTAAAACACAAAACAAGATCAATTTACTACTACAAGTTTTTTTCATATCCTAATAGCAAATAGTTTTCACCCGGTGGTTTTAAAGGGATAGTTCACCCAAAAATGTAATTTTGTCATTACTTACTCACCATCAAGTTGTTTCAAAACCAAATGAGTTTTTGAAGAATGTTGGTAACCAGACAGTTATACAAAATATATACTATGGAAGTCAATGGCTCGCATCAACTGTCTGTGCTTTAATTTAAAAAAAAAAAATGGTTCTGTGTTTCTCATTTCTTTCAAAAGGGTTTTTCTCAGTTCAAATGAAGGTGGACGGAACAGAAGGTTAGTTTTGTGAGTTTATGTCTAATTCACATTAACTTGTTTTAATCTAAACACAATCCAATCACGAAAACTAATTTTCTTATATTGTTTACCAAAAGTACTATAGGTTTATAACATCAGCCATATGCGTTCCGGTACAGTCACTGGCGTGTTTAAAGCAATGTACTTTGACTAAATATTTGACTGCGTCTTAACAGATAGTCAGGATGAGACATGTAAAGCATCCATTTTAATTTGGTTATTTCGTGTCATTTAGGGTTGACCTAAAATCATTTAATTCAAATAATTGTGCTGCAGTTTCCATTAACACAGAAAAAAACTAGAAGATTAAGCTCACAGAATATGTGTACGACAGTGATGAATAGTTTCACACACTTTACAGAGTAAATTACACTGCCGTACTCTTGAATATCTAGTTGCTACTCAGTCCTTCAAACCAAACATGATTTACCACATTTAGTTGATGTAGTTAAAGGGGTCGAGACTCGGAAGTAAACGCCCACTGCTATGATTGGGTAACAGTTTTGCATATTCAAATAAGTAAGTACTTGGAGTTACCACAGTTATAATTGACAAAGGATGACTGTTAATATATGTAAATATAATTATGAATAATTATATATGTAAATATAATTTCGATAAAATGTAAAAACATAAATGCCGAAGCAAAGAAAAGAACAGCAAATCACAACGATTCAGTTTGACTGTGGCGCTACAGTTTTAATACTCAGTGTGATATGTATCAGACAAAGCAATAGTGAAACTTAGTAAAAACACTGTTACTCACACTTGTGTGTTGCGACATTACTGTCGGATCCAGTGTAGTCGGCACTACATCATCTTTTATTTTCAGTCTCTCTGAAAAGTCTGTGTCGAACTGTGCATTTAAAAAAAAAAATAAAATCAAATTTGCAGCAAAATGAAATGAACAAACTAACAGTGTCTTACTGACATAATCTGACTGGAGCTTATTTGTTCAAATAAAGTTCATCCACGCTTTCTTAATGTTAGGATCACAAGGATGGCAATGCAAAGACTGGATTTTTCCACAACTTGGCACTTTAAAACGTCTTTGAATCCTTCAGAGGCATCTCTATGGTTTTGTTGCTGGAGCAATCCTGTGTTTGCGTCTCTGTCATATTTACTATTAACATGCGCAATTCGTAGGCGGGGCTAAAGAGGCAATGATGTAGAAGTGGGCGTCGATCTAATTTTATGTCATAAAATCCAAAAAATCAATAAAAGCTGAAGTTTTGAGTTTCTTAACCTTAAAGTATATTTTTATTGCACAATGACCTCTTATATGTCAAAACTCAAAAGATCAAGAACATTTTTATTTCTCAACTCATGACCCATTTAATGTATTAACTGATGTTTACTAATTTGAAAATTGTTACCATTTTATTTATTAAAAATGTAAGAGGCCTCTGGAAGGATCATGGTGATCTAGCCGAGATACGGGAGCAAAATGTACAGCAAAAACTCTTATATCTCAGGTTCAGAATATGGTGTATGTGACAGTTTTAGGTATTCTTATTATTAGCAGCATACATCTGGAATATAACATACAGTAGGTTTTCAGCATCTTTTCGTCACATTCTCCAGGAAATTTGGCACTAAGAAGAAACGCCACGCAGTCATCGACATACGGCCTCTGGTTTGCTGAAAAGGCCGTTGACGGTAATCCAAGTCCGGTGAATTCGTGGAAAGCGTGCTCGTCAACCACTAATCAGACTAACCCGTGGTGGAGGCTGGATCTGAGTGATACTTACAGAGTTACTAGAGTGGTCATTACTAACATAAAAGACTGCTGTGCAGAACGAATAAATGGAGCGGAGATTCGCATCGGAAACTCTTTGGAGAACAACGGCAACAACAATCCCATGTAAGACCCTCTTTCACCCAGCAAAAGTGTTAGGAGAATGTTATACTAACATTATCAGAATCTTTTAAAGAGGACCTATTATGCTTTTTTTACATGTTCATCTTTCATTAGTGTTTAATATTGCTGTTTGCGCATGAAAAGTCTGCAAAGTTCCAGTGGGCATTATTCTCTATATCAGTTTCTAAACTCCCTGAAATTTCCATTGGAGTCTTGAGTTTTCTTCCGGGAATGAACAAGTCACAATATTCATCATACAAATAAATCATATGCATCATACTACGGTTGAGTTAGTTAGAAGTATGTTGAAACTGGTATTTATGGTAAGGGGCGGGACATTTCCCAAACACGCTCGAAGCACTCGACCAATCACAGCACACTGCTCCAGCCGACCAATCAGAGCACAGTGTGCTTTTCAGAAGGAGGGGCTTCATAGAGACAGGAAGTAAACAGAGCGTTACTGACAGACTGGGAAGAGAGGAGCCGCAATAATGGAGAATATGAGGAAAATAATCAACATTCAAGCAGGAAAAACAAAAACAAAATCAAGACAAGAAAATGGGACATTTTAACATTTTAGAAATATTGCAAATCACTGTTCCCAGAATGTTTTTAGAACGTAAATGTATTACCTTGGCAGTGGCTTAACCCTTAGGGGTCGACAAACGCACCGGCGCAGTTTTGCTGGATTTTTCTTCACATAGTAGCAAAATAGATTTAAAATATTCTGTCATTTATGGTCATACAGATAAAAGCAATATGAAAAAAGAAACTGTAAGTGGACACATACAAAAGTAGACATTTTACAATCACAACAAAACACAACAAAACAGGGTGTGCTTTCTGCCTCTCTGTCTCTGTGAACTTTTTTTCTGGAGCACGTTTCTAAACTTAAACAAAACTCAGTAAATACTAGTCACACAGGCATAATCAATATATCTTTATAAACATTTAAGTGTCTACTTTTAAATGATCTAATTCAAAACGAAAACAGATATTCTCTGTTTAAGTAATCCATATGAAACCAATGAGAGGTACAGTTTCTCAAGCGATTCACATGCAAACTGTGTGTTCACACCGCAGCCGGCGAAAACGGCAAAATTCTCTCTCGCCACCCTGCCAACGACGCCGTAGAAAGATTTGTGGATGCTCTGATACTGACGTAGATCGAATTCTCAGTCTTTTTTTTTTACTTTATTTTAAGGGTTTAATTATAGTGACATGTTTGCTAAGGAAATAAACCAATGTGTTGTGGCTTTTGTGTTCATGGTGTCTAGATTAGCAAAAAGTGCTAATCTAATTTACATTCCCGTTGAAAAACAAGCATTCTAGCGTGAAAATGTTGCCTATAAATAGTGTTGCGCGCCTTCTAATCAAATTCACATGATCAACCTCTCCTCTATTTTGCTTGGGAACTAATGTGGTCAGAACCAAAGTTTACTTGACTGAATTCTCTGGAATCCTCTCAAGCGGAGCACTTCTACATTCCCATTGGTTGCAGCCGAACCACATCATAGCTCATTACCATAAAGTTGACCTGACTTCAACTCTCCTCGCCACTCCAAGACAAGCCACCCTCGCCTGCTCACATTGAAAATGAATGACTTCCGGCCACTTTGCCGCTCTCGCCGGTGTCGGTGTGAACGCACAGTAATAGTCCACGTGAAGGAACTCAAACCTGTAAACTCAAACCATCACCTCAAAACAAAGCATAAAACTTTATCATTCCTCTGCTTTTCATCGAGTTTGGAAGACACGCTGTGAGTTTACCTTGGATTTACCTCAGAAGAAGAATGTGATTTTAAGATAAAAAAGATTTTTACGGTAAGAAATTTATTCTCACTTATATTAGATAGCATGTTATTGTTGCATAAACTTCACATTGTACTAGTTGAACTGGTGTCTGCTAAATAAATATACATGGACGACACAAGGATGTTTTTCTCTATATAACATATATGACAAAAAAGTATGATAGTATAAGTGTTTACACTAACATGATGAATATTTTAATGCTTAGACCAGTTTCACCACTATGAAATACTGCTTGTGGATTGTATGCAGCCCTACAAGTATATGCCTACAAGTCACAACAAATATTATGTTCTTTATATATATATATATATATATATATATATATATATATATGGTGAATTTTACATTGCAATTGTGACTAGACAAATCACAATTATCCCAGCATGTATATCAGCATGTTCACAGTGTTTTTTGTTTTTTTTTGTGTGTGTGTTTTACATGGACCAGATGCCACTGAAGAGTCCTGCTGACTTACACATTCACACGAGTCTCTGTACCCGAACATGGTAAAATGAAAAACCAAACACCTCGGAAATGACAGGTTTGTTGAACAGGAACTGTTTCAGGAATGGCACAAAGGTGTGTGACTGTTCAAGTCTGTGTATTTAGATCAGTGTGTTCAATAATGTTTCTTTTTGTCCTTCGTTATGTATCTTTGGATAATGTTGTGTTGTAAATAAATCCAAACAATCAAAAAGCCATTCTGTTAAACTCTCCTCGTTCTTTGTTCTGGATCCCTCACAGTCCCTTCTGATAGGGCCATTATGGGAGGGTCTTTGTCTTCTCAGGTGTGAAACGCATCAATATTCATGATGATTCAAGCCCTCCTCGCAGCTCACAGCTTTCTTACACAAAACATGTCTTACAAATTTTAAATAAATATATTGTTTTATGTGAATGAGTGGGCAGGACAATTTTCACATAGTTTTGAAAAAAATATTCTAGGCTACGTGATTCAGTTTTCAAAAGTCTTGTGAACAAATAATCAGTTAAGGTTTTAAGGCCTTATTTCATTGACTTCATTTTTTTTTTCACAAATCACGCATAAACGTAATTTTCTAAAAACTACAAACTTTTACATGCATCCTGCTCACACATTATTGTAGCAGAGTTTGTACTGAACACAGCGTAATCAGACTTTAGAAATAAAAATGTTACAAGTAACAGAAATAAGCACAAATGTCAGAGCGTTGTCAGAACACCTCCAGGGCCCAGAAAACACCTCAGACCCCAGAGAGTTAATATCTAATAGAAATCCCTGATTCCTCAAGGCTGAAAACACAAGTGCAGTAAGAATAAAGTCTGAATGAAGATTTCTCTGTCTCTCTGTAGATGTGCTGTGATTTCTAGTATTCCAGCTGGTGTTTCGTCCACCTACACTTGTAACGATATGGAGGGTCAATATGTGAATCTGATCATTCCTGGAAATTTAAGGTTTCTCACTCTGTGTGAGGTGGAGGTCTATGGAGAAGGTATGACCAAATCAACTATGTTGAAATATGTCTGTTTATTATTGATTTCTTTATATGTTATGCATGCTATCAGTATATACAACTCATTTGTTGTCAACATTAAACCCTGTTTATCCTAATTGCAAGTGAACCTGTGTTTTGTTCCCTTTCAAGGGAACTCGCGCTGCGTCGTAGACAACACCATGGTGAATGCCTTTGCATGATAGAGTCTGAAGCATGTGTGAAACTAGACCAAGAACCAAGTGTGAACCAAGAAAAGCATACTGTCTCCCCTGCAGAGAACTACATTTCTGGGGGTGGCATGGGGCTCGACTACGATGCGGGCACAATTGTCTCCCGCTCGTATCGAGTCTATCCTGGCGGCAGTTGCCAGGATCAAGCTAGGCCAGGCCATCACTGTAAAACAGTTCCAGAGATTGGTGGGGCTCTTGGCAGCAGTGTCCAATGTAATACCTTTTTGCTTTCTGTACATGATTCCCTGCAGTTTTCCCCTGGGGAGACCCGTTTCACATGATCAAGGTTATGCGCAGATGCCTTCATACCCTTGTCTTATGGAAGAAACCATTGGTCCTGTCTCAAGGCACAGTATTAGGGGTGCCCTGTCACAGGAAGATGACAACAGATGCATCCCTCGTAGGCTGGGGAGTGGTCATAGAGGGCTGCTTTACAAGGAGTCTTTGGAGAGAGCATCATCTCTCATTGTACATAAATTTCCTGGAGATGATGGCTGTATTTTTAGCACTGAGGTCATTTCTCCCAGACCTCAGGGCCCATCATGTTCTAGTACAAACAGACAATATCGCCAGAAGCCATATCACCCTGTAGCCCAAGACTGGTTGCCCACTGAAGCTAAGTAGTGTTGAGCCTGGTCAGTACCTGGATGGGAGACCTCTTGGGAAAAACTAGGTTTCTGCTGGAAGAGGTGTTAGTGAGGCCAGCAGGGGGCGCTCACCCTGTGGTCTGTGTGGGTCCTAACGCTCCAGTATAGTGATGGGGGCACTGTACTGTCATAGAGCACCGTCCTTCAGATGAGACGTTAAACCAAGGTCCTGACTCTCTGTGGTCATTAAAAATCCCAGGATGTCCTTCAGAAAAAGATTTGCCCATTGGCCTCTGTCCATCATCGTGGCCTCCTAATCCTCCCTCCTAATCATATATTACTGATTGGCTCTATCAATTTGTCTCCTCTCCACCAATAAGCTGTTGTGTGGTGGGTGTTCTGGCGCAATATGGCTACCGTCACATCATCTAAGTAGATGCTGCACATTGGTAGTGGTTGAGGAGATTTCCCCCTTCCATATTTAAAGTGCTTTGAGTGCCAGAAAAGCCTTATATAAATGTAACAAATTATTATTATTAATATGTCGATCATCTCCTATATAAATCATCAGGGGGACCTGGGATCACACCCTCTGTGCCGACTGGCGCATCAGGGCAAATTGCTGGCGCTCAGGGCGATGTATATCCCTGGGGACCAGAACTGCTGTCGAGGCTGGGGCTGAGGTCCGGGAATGGAGACTCCACCCAAAGACGATGAAGTTAATCTCAAGGGTGTACGGCCAAGCGGAAGTGGATCTGTTTGCATCTCAAGAGACCTTAACCTAACCTCTATTGTTCTCCCTCATACATCCAGCGCCGCTGTGGTTGGATGCCATTGTACAGGCGTGGCCGAGGCTGTGCTGTACGCATTTCCCACGATCTCTCTGCCCCCGGGAGTTCTAGAGAGGGTCAGGTGAGACGGGATGAGTCTACTACTGGTAGCCCTGTTCTGGCCAGCCCGAGTCTGGTTTTCAGATCTCATAGTGCTCCTCGAAGATCAGGCTTGGGACAGGGAGGGACAATCTATCAGCAGTCGGGAACTGTGGAAGCTATGGGTCTGGCCCCTGTTGGTCTCTCAACCATACTACACTATTGAGATTCCTCCATGAGGAAACTGTACACCTTAAAGTGGAATGTGTCTACTTTATGTTGCAGAGAGCATCAGCTGGACCTAGATAACTGACCGGTGACTTCAGTGCTGGAGTTCCTTCAAGACAGTTTCTCTGGTGGTCTTACCACTGTCCACACAGTCTAAGGGGCGGCCATATATGCCTTCCACGCACCATTAAGTGATGGACCTTTGAGAAGGTACCACTTGGTTGTAAGTTTCCTTCGTTGTGCCTTGAGGATGAGGCCTGCGGCTCATGTCAGGGTTCCAGCTTGGGACCTGACTGTGGTTCAAGAAGGGCTGCACCTTTTGAACCCATAGAGTCTGTTTTTATTTTATAAGTGCGTCACTTTGCCACACCTCTTGAATGCCTGAGAGCGGCTTGCTTCATCCTGTCAGAAGCTGACTGTGTTGTGGTCCAATGTGCCTTTGTACCACCAATCATAATTGGTCTAGTTTCACACGTGCTTCAAACGCTATTACACAGAGGCATACCCCATAGTGTCGTCTTCGACACAGCACGAGTTCCCTTCTCAGGGAACAAGGTTTACAGTCGTAACCCGAGATGTTTTACTTTGTGAAGCTTTGCTGATGCTTTTTGAGGATATATACATGTTGCATCTGTTTATTCTTAAGTGACAGGTGAATTTTCACCAGAATACTGTAGATATTATAGACACACGGCCTTTGATTATATGATAATTTGCATTTATCTTTGTTTTCCCCTGCTGTCTCTGACACATCAGAACCAGTGATCTAAACGATAGAGAGTAACATCATGTGTGTGTGTGTTTCAGGTCCTTGTTTAAAGCAAACGTTTGTGAAGCTCAAACTGAAGTCCAGCTGGAGTCTGTCTGAAGCCGCAGTGAGAGTCCAGCTCCTGACAGGGGTGAGAGAGAGAGAGAGAGAGAGAGAGAGAGAGAGAGAGAGAGAGAGAGAGAGAGAGAGAGAGAAGAGAGACATACAGAAATCTGAGTGGTTGTAAATGTGCTTGTTTCAGCTGGAATCTGCTCTGGCGGGAAGAGGGATTTCTAACGTGACGCTGCGCTGGTCTCAACTGCCCAAACAGGATGTGATGCGGAAGGAAGCTGTGCCCGGTGAGTGTGTTCATTCAAGAAACACTGGAAAACTTAACTAGATTTCGAATTTATTAAAATGAATATGGATTCTACAGTACAAATGAAATGGAAACGACATTGTGATGATGTAATGAACGTTTCATTTACAGCTCAATGTGCTCAAAGAAAGAGGCGATGACGGGAAAACCTAAACGCTCTTCGGATCAGCTTTGATGTTCTTCATCTTTCATTTAAATATTGCTTTAATATTCTCTTTTCCTCACAATGTAGATGGCCCATTTACTGCATTTTATTGTTTACTTAAAGCTCCAATATGTAACAATTTTGTAATAAAATTTCCGAAAATAACTTGCACAGTGTGATATATTTCCTCCAGTTGTGTACTTACAATATCTCAAAAGTCTCCAAAGATTTTTTATTTCAGAGAAATTCCGATTTTAAATAACTGTCCGTCCCGGAAAAGAAATGTTGCCTCTCAGTGACGCAATGTCCGCACTATCCTTATTTTCCGGTGTGGACCATGTGATATTCCACCACACCGGAATATCACATGGTCAAATGCGGAAGTGGTGGTTATAGCGTTATAGCCATAGACTGTATGGTTATAGCTGTTATGGATCACGATTACTCTTTGGCGAGTATTGAAGTGCCAACAAAACGAAAGTGTCCATATTCGGATACACGCAGACTGTGTGACAAACGGAGGAATAAAACCCGGATAAATATCGGCCAGGCGTTTTCGAGATGGAGAGAGCTGCGCGACAATCTTGGACTTGACAGAGACTCTGCTCTCGCGAGTGTATTGATAGACAGGTAAGCAAATCATTTTTTTTTTTATTGTACAAGTAAGTTATATTGCTCTTTGTACTTCGCTAAGGCTTTTTATCATGTGTGGTGACCGAGATTATGGCAGTACAATTAAATACAATCAGATATGTGTTGTTAAAAAATATATATTTAGTCATTACTTGCAAATGTTACTTTTAGAACGATTGGTTTGAACACGATAAACAACACGGCATTAACCATAAACACGTAAAACTGCACAACATAAACCAAACAAATCATTTGACAAATAGCTGTAAGCTGTAACGGGATAATATAGCATAACATTTCACGTTCCTTGCAGTTCATTAATTATGATGACATAAAATAATACGATCAGACATACAGGTAATACAAAAACGAATAAATTACCTCATCCGTGATCATGATTCATTAATTCCATTTAGATATATCGCTAGATGGTGAAAACGCATTAAAAACGACACCTCCCATCGTCACCTCCTTCATAGCGTCATCAAGCTTCGCCTTTGTTATTGTTGGAAACTGCGCCCTCTTGTGGTGATTTTTTTTTACATATTGGAGCTTTAATTTTGATTTAATTTTATTTAATTTCTTCTTTCTGTGTATTGTATATTGTCATCTCTGTCAAAATTACACTAATATAAAAATAAACCAAATTATACATTAGCCTATATTATTTAATGTTTAATGTTTACATTTATTATCTAGAAGTCCACACATTTATTTATTTATCATTCAATTATATTGATTTATTTTATCTAAAGTTGTTTATAAATTAAGAACAAGCAGACGAAAAAATCAGTTTGTCAGTTTGACACATCTTTAAAATCAAATGACATGTTCAACCTGCAATTATTAAGCTTCGTCCTGTGAAGGTCCATCAGGTAGAGAATAAGCCTGACATGGACACTATGATGATCAGAGGTTTTACACGCTCTCAAATGCTGTTAGCGCCACACTGTGGTGGTGGATTGTTAAGGTCGTAAGTAAAGCTTGAATGACTCTCTGCAGTCTTTCTTCTGTGATTGAAATATTATCTACCCTAGTTAAAGGGTACATAACATGCACAGTTTCACCTAATCTCATGTTAATCTTGAGTACCTATAGAGTAGTAGTGCATCCTTAATATCTCAAAAAAGTGTTTAGTTTTATTAAATTTATAAAAGAAAAATACAGCTTTCCGATTCTCTCCGGAAAAAGCCGAGGTCCTGGAGGCGGAGCTATAGAGTCAAGCGGTAGTGCTTGATTTCCAGCAAAAGACAGAAATCTGATCCAGTTGTACTTACATGAATGGGGTCTTTTATCACTGGGACCGCTCCACGTTTTAATAGCAAACGATTTGCAAATCCAGCGTCGACCTGAGCCTTGTTAATAAAACATTCGTCACTGAAACGACCAGAACACACAACCGCACTTCCTACACTCCGTTGCTGCCCCGGAAAAACAAACTGCATCCACTGTTCCTGTAACACTGGGTTCTTTGGAAAACTGAACACGGTAAGCTTTCCCTCACATCCAAATACACACTTTTTTGGAGACATTCTTGAACAAATCCTATGCAGCGCTGCCGATGATTTCCTGTTGAAGCGCGTTGATGTGCGCGGTCTCGTTCTCCTCTGGTCGACGTGCGCGCGGGCGCGCTTTTCCGAGAGAAATGCTCATATAAGGAGTTCCACTCTTATCTACGTCATTAGATCCACGATAAAAAAAAAACCCAGCCGAAACTTGTACCAACCCGGAAGTAAGATTTTCAGCACAGAAATTCTCCGTTATTCGTCCAAAATATTTTTTTAAAACTTTGCCCATGTTTAACATGAGAATCCATCTCTTTAACACTGTAAACAACTCTGAATACATGAAACACCATGGTACCCCCCCTTTAAGAACGATAACGCTCTGTTTATTCTAAGCGTGCGCTGCCGCTTTAAAAGCTCGAGCTCCTAAAGCAGGATGGATTCTGATTGGGTGTCAATATTTTAGCATTTATCAGTTAGAAAAAACGAGTTCTGAATCTGATTCTAACGATATCATTCCTCTAATCCGTTGTTGTTGTTGTTATAGGGTGTGGACTCTGCTTTTACATTTTGGATGATTTTTAAAACTATATCTTTACCCTTATCGTTATAGTTATCGTCCTTGGTGTCAACGGGTAAAGGTATCCATTATATAGGCTAACTTTTTTTGTTCAATTCACAAAATTAATATAATTAGCAAGTACATCATGAATCAATCTTGCAAACACTGTAATACGTGTTTATATCCGGGCTATTTTAGACAGAGCGGACACCAGCCGCTAGAGCACCAAAAGTCAAGATTGATCCATAATCACATGCAATAAATAATAATTATATACTTAAAAAGTCTATAAAAAATAATAATTCTATTTCACTTAAATACAACAATATCTGCATGATTGTAAGTCATTATTGAACAACAACTAACCATTGAAATGCCATTGTATTCTGAATCAAGCAGATTAAACATCATATTCTTATATAATTTTGACATTGACCAGAACCCAAAACATCTTTCATGAAGTTTAATTATTTTTGTTCTTATGTTCTAAATTAGTAGTTTTTAAGTTAGTCAAATTATTAATAATCATGTATAATACTAACATCATGTAGTAATAATAGTAGTAGATTTGTGTCATTACTCAGAATATTCCACTTCACAAAACAGCATCAGTCTGCAATATTTCTAAAGACTTTATTTAATAAACATCTGCATATCTGTCAGTTTTACAATTTATGGTAATAGTTCTGATACAATAAACATTGGATCAAGCGCTGATAATCTGATCATCCTGTAACTTTTCAGAAACTCATTTGTACACTAAAACGTCCTTGGTACAATTGAAAACTTGATATGTTACGATGCTGACGCATAGAATGAAACTTTATATGCTGTAATGTAAAAGCACACAATAAACGCTTTTGTAAATCAGAACAGCTTTGATGATAATCATTACAGACATCAATTATTTGGCCTGATATGATACTACAAAACCTGCACTGACAGAAAACATTGAATATGAAGCATTTATACAAGCTCCGTTCTTACCAACTAAATCTATCATTACCACTTCACCCAAAGAAACATATCACAAATCATAAATTAATTTTAACACAGTGAATAATATTGAACAAATAAAATGACAATCAACACAATCTGATGTTCAATGTCTAAAATTTGCAATAAAATGATATTATCTCAGAACTGCTGTATAAGTGGCTTTGACTGGAATTGGAAAAAACAGTTTCCCAAACCTTTACCTAAAACAGATCTTTCTAATATAGTCATGTTGATCATGTAGGACACTGAAGATGTTAACTAAAAAAAGACTCCTCTTTTTCCCCCAAAAGAGTTTCACAGACCTGTAAATAAGACATAAACTCATTACAGAGTTGTCAGTGCCATCTACTGTACAGCGTGATGAAGCTCTTACACTGGCCGTCGTCTGTGTCCTCGATGATGGTTTGCAGCGGCGCTTGAGTCCAGCTCAGACTCGCCTCCGGGATCTCCAGAGCCCGTTTCAGCTGAGAGGGAACCAATGCTGGTGAGTCATTTCATTTAAGTTCTACGGGTGCAATTTAGATCTGTCAATTAAAATCATTTTGAGCAGGTAACCATTTATATCAGATTTTGAGACAAAATTGTTGTTTTTTAGGTGAGTATAAGTCAATAGTTTTTTCAGTAACTGTTAAAGTTTCCTCTTCATATTCCTAAATACAGTGCAGCATTTAATGTACTGTAGTTTAAGAAGCAACACAACGCATGAAGACGTCCCTCTCTCTCTCTCTCTCTCTCTCTCTCTCTCTCTCTCTCTCTCTCTCTCTCTCTCTCTCTCTCTCTCTCTCTCTCACACACGTGGTGCATGTTGGGAGTTTGTGGGTGAGAGTGGTGCTGGGTGAGACCTGAGCTGTGTTTTTTCACATAGTCTTTATTACGGGGATTTTGTTTTCTCTTATTTTCTGCATGGTTTAAAATTAGTTTTTTGACTTAGTTTTTGCGGGTATTGCGCAGGGAGAGATGGCGTCTCATGAGGAGGTGCCGTCTTTGTCCTTGCGCAATGGTTTTAGGTGTGTGCCCGAGGATGGCGTCACAGTGGAAGACGTGCTTATTTCGGCTGGAGGGGAAGTAGGACACGAGAATATAGTGTCCACTTCTCGTATGAATAAAGCTGTAGTAGTGTTTTTGAAATTTTTTTTTTTTGTCAATCATTTAATCGAGAATGGTCTCGTTATAAATGAAAACTTTGTTCAGGTTACCCCGCTATACGCTCCGACAGTTAAAATTACGGTATCGAATGTTCCACCTTTTATTCCGGATGAAGCGTTGGAACGGGAATTAGTACAGTTTGGCAAATTTGCCAGTGGTTTTAAAACAATCACGTTAGGCTGTAAACAACCGTCTTTGAAACACGTCACATCTTTTAGAAGACAGGTGTTTATGTTTTTAGACTCCCCCGAAAACACGCTGGATGTTTCATTTCGAGTACGACACGAAGGCAAAACTTAAATGGTGTACGCAAGCACTGGCAGTTTAAGGTGCTTCGATTGCGGCGATTTAGGGCATAAAAAGTTCGCATGCCCTCACAGAGAGCGCGCACCAGAGGATAGGCAAAGGCCTACTGTCCTCAGGAGAGGGAGATGCGGTGGAGCAGGAGCGCGCTGCTCGAGAGGAACACGCAGGTCCAGCAGAGGTGAGCGTTTCTGGTGCGGCGCCGTCCGCTATTGAAGTACATGATAATGCTGTGACTAATACTAATGTGTATGAACGTCAGCAACATGAAAATACTGCAAATACTGTTCAAAATATCAATGCTGATGAGCAGCAAGATGATGGTGTGGAAATTGCAGGGCCAAGCAGGTGTGAGTCTGTTGTTGGGTCGGCTATAAGGAAGAGAGAGTGTTTGAGTAATGATGGTAGTGCAGTAGATGATGATGCATCTGACGAAAATGTTTCTCTTCTTGATTATGAATGTGACTCCCAAGGAGGGTCTGTATGTGGACTTGAGGGCGATTCTCAAGATATGTCCATTAAAGATCCCTCTTTGTATACGTTAGATGAAATTAATGGGTTTCTTGATGAGACATTTGGAAAACAAGTCAACATTAAAGAATTTTTTCCTGATGTTGGAAAATTTGAGAGGTCAGTGGCGGTTCTTCAAAAGACTGTAAATCTTGATCAGCTGAGTGAAAAGAAACGTTTTCGTTTAAAAAAACATGTTACAGTTATTAGAAAATGTAGAATGGTGGATAAAAAGAAGAGGCTAAAAGCATTTTTTATAAACGATTAGCCATGCAGCACGCGGTGTTCTTCTCTTTATTTCCTCTGGTTTCTTCTGCCGTTGTCTTTTTTCTCTCCTCCCTAAACTTATACATGGATCTTTTAAGGGTGGGCTCATTAAATATTAATGGAGGGAGGGATAGCCATAAACGAGGTTTGGTGTCTGAAATCATGAAAAATAAAAAGTTACATGTCATTTTACTGCAAGAAACACATAGCGATATGGATAACGAAGTAGAGTGGGGAATGTGGTGGAAAGGTCAACATGTACTTAGCCATGGTACAAATCTGAGCGCTGGAATTGCTCTTCTTTTTTCTCCAGATATAAAAGTTAGCTTTGAAAAAACTGAGGAATTTGTAAAAGGTCGCCTGGTTCTTGTCAAAACTATTATTGAAGGGATGACAATTTATTTTATAAATGTTTATGCACCAAACGTGGGAAATGAGCGATTACAGTTGTTTAGAATGCTAACTAATGTCTTAAAACAGGATTTTAGTGATGGAGACATCATCATTGGTGGGGATTGGAATTGTACAGAATATTTTAATGTTGACCGTAATAATGAAGAGCCTCACATGCTTTCATCCAACTATTTGTCAAGATTGGTGAAAGAGGCCGAACTTTTAGACATGTGGAGAATCAAGTATCCGGTAGATAAACAATATACAGGTGCTGGTCATAAAATTAGAATATCATCAAAAAGTTGATTTATTTCAAGAATTCAACTTAACAGGTGAAACTAATATATTATATAGACTCATTACATGCAAAGTGAGATATTTCAAGCCTTTATTTGTTATAATTTTGATGATTATGGCTTACAGCTTATGAAACCCACGAAATCAAAATCCCAGAAAATTAGAATACATGAAATCACACAGTAATTACACAGTGATACCATGGTCATTGAACCAGGTTTTGGTTATTTTGGCAGTGTGGGCCGGTGCAAATCCTGCTGGAAAACATGAATATATGAATAATATGAAAATATCCTAGAATATTGAGTTGTTGATAAAAATGAAGTTAAAAGAATGTTTCAGGAACATCATACTATCCTTTTAAGAACATTCCACGAATATTAAGGAAACTGGATATTTTAACATTTACATAACCAAAACAGAATGTTTGGAAAACGTTCTTGGAGCAAAAATGTGTTTGCTGGGATGTTAAGAGATGTGTTATATGACTTAACTGGCAGTGAACCAAGGGCAATCAGTCCGTCTTTCCAAATTTAAATTAGACTGATCTACCTTTTAATGTAACTGACCTTAAAAGTTATGACCAGTCTTGAAGAAAACAAAAATAGATTAACTATTTTATAACTTCTAAGACTAATAATAATTAATAATTCGTTACATTTAAATAGTGCTTTTCTGTGTACTCAAATCGCTTTACTAGTCTAAAGCCGGGGACTCACTTAACGACTGTAAGGCCGATTATGAATGTAATTTAACACTCTGGCTCATGCCCAAATGGTCAGAGACAGTTGCGTTCAGTCGGTGTTCACAGTCGTATAAAATCTGCTCCAGTCATTGGAAACAGTCTGTAAGTGTGTTCAGTTCAGTCTTAGAACGTTTCAGCTAGTCATTAAATGTGTCCCCGGTATTAGCAGTTTAACCGGCCACTTGCCTCAATGGCTTCGGCTTTAGTTAGTGCTAAGTCTAGCTTTTAGTCTGCTTTTAGCTTTTAGTCTGTGCTGTTGGGTTGCTGGTGTGATTTATTGCAAATCAATAACTTCTATTATTTGTTCTAATCCAAAATAAGTTACAAATGCACACAAATTAAATATAAACATTATACAAAACATATTAAAGCTGCAGTCCGTAGTTTTTCCTCTTTGTCGCCATCTCAGTTTGAAATCTACAATTGCAGTTATTCACGGAATTATCAACTTTACCTGCATTGTGCCTCGGCACGGCACAGCGTGGATGAATCCCAACTGAAACATTTGAGAGAACATCATATAAGCTGACTTCATTAATGTTATTTTTCCTAAAGGTTTTTGTTTGAACTCACCATTATGGTGATCGGTGTCTCTCTGGTTGGGCACTTGAAACTTCATTTCTATCATTGTAAATCTTTATCTATTGATGCAGCGATGCAACAAGAAATCAGTTTTATGGTTTCAAAAGAAAGGAAGTATAAATAGTTTGCTTTTATTAAAAGGTGACCTAACTTCCAACTAAATCATTAACTAGTCTATTTTTCATGTCGAAGAATGATTTAAAAAAAAATATTGCCAACTCTTATGTCATAAACACTGTGTGAAACTTTGAATTGGGTCGATATAATGCCTCTATATTTGTGACAATATCATGCAAATGATCATGTTTGAGTCACACACAGACTTCAACATTCAGCATGCAAAACACAACAATGGTAGCAATTACATTTTATTTATCATTTATTCTTTTTTAGTTTCTAGAACTCTTGTGTAAGTGAACTATTCTAACTAAGCATTTGTCAGTACAACATACTATTCCTATTTCACTTTACTTGGTTTGTTTAAGCCAATCGTTTTGCATGCTTTTTTTAAAGTAAGTCTATAACTAATTAGATTTTGCAGTGCAGTTACATTCATATATCGGGTGTTCAGGGTTAAAAAATTTTAGTTGTATGTACTGGATAAATATACAGTACAGTGTAGTAAAATCATTCTTGAACAGGATACACGATCCAAGTTAAATAAAAATATACGTATATTGTCAGCAGTTATCATTGAATAAACATAATTTGAATGATCCTTCAGATGTACCTCTATATTGATCAAATTACCAGGTGTTCATTGATAAAGTGAAACTATAATGCCCATACATGTACACGGATAAGTTTAGCTAATTACTTATGCATATTTATATGGAATGATTCATCTAATTATATGAACCATGTCAGGATAATAGATTTAAAGCAGGAAAAATTACATAAATCAATTTAAAAATAAAAAATATCTGCTTGAAAGATTCAGTCTGTGTATCCAGATTAATGTTTATCAGCACAAAACCTGTAAATAAAACAAATATTGATTAAATCATATATACAGTAGTTTATCTCTGTGATCATGAAATTATTTAGTGTTTGGGTAGTCCATTTGCATAAATGCTTATATATAATATATATATATATATATATATATATATATATATATATATATATATATATTTTTTTTTTTTATAACATTATTGTTTATAATCATTAACATGAACTAAACCTAATGATCATGTGCATGATACAGCATTTTTTAAATGTTTTCTAAGTAAAAATATTTACATTGTTCAACATATTATGCAAATAATATATTACGTAAATAATTTATGTAGGAAAATATGAACAGATGTCTACACATACTTTCAGAAATAAAGCTGCTCTGTACTAAAGTAAAAAGTGTGACAGGTTTACCTTGTTGGTTTTTTTCGCCTTCACTTCCTGGTACGGGAGTCTCGTCCAGGACAGTTTAACGTCAGAAACCCAACTCAACCCCAGAGCGGACTGCAGCTAAAACACACCAAAACGTACTCGGTTACCTAATGTAACCTCGGTTCTCTCTAGAAGAGGGAACGAGTATTGCGTAAGTTGCTTACGCTACAGGTAAAGTCATCTTTTCTCGAGATATGAAGCCAAAAAAGTATCCTTAATTTTGTATTCATTGTCAACGCAGTGCAGCAGCCAGCAGACCTACAGCAGGCTATCTAGCATGCTCATAGGCTGCCCTGCGGCAACTGCAGCAGCCTACCACTGAGCTTTGCGTGACGTCGCGCCCTCACGCATTACAGCCCGCCAGAATGGGGGTGGCTTAGCGTATATAAGGACGGCTCGGAGGCTGCTTCCCTGGTTTTCATCGGCTGAAGCGAAATGAGCTCGTGGCGCGAGCACGGCAGGTTACGCAATACTCGTTCCCTCTTCCAGAGAGAACCGAGGTTACATTAGGTAACCGAGTACATTCTCTTATGAGAGGTTCTCTCGTATTGCGTAAGTTGCTTACGCTACGGGAACCCCTTGTCAACGCCGTGCGCGCCGAGCATCCACCACATAAGTCCCAAGGGAAGCCCGGGGGACACATATAAGTGGGAATAAGGCGGCCAGCAACGCGGGCCAGCACATGTACATAAGCAATGTAGAGGGGGAGGCCCAGCCTGCCGCCGTACAAATGTCATGAATAGAAATCCCGCTGGACCACGCCCACGATGAGGCCATGCCTCTAGTGTAATGAGCCCTGATGCCCAGAGGGCACTGCAGGTCTTTTGACGCATAAGCTGCTTCGATCGCGTCCACTATCCATCTGGACAGGCTATGTTTCGAGGCGGCAAGACCCTTGGTGCGCCCACCAAACGAAACAAAGAGCTGCTCCGAGCGCCTGAAGGCGGCGGAGCGCGTGATGTAAACTCTCAGCGCCCTGACGTGGCAGAGGAGGTTATCATCGCCCTCGCTATCGGATGCTGGCAGAGCTGATAGAGAGATGACCTGCGCTCTGAAGGGAGTGCCAATTACCTTGGGGACATAACCATGTCTCGGTTTGAGGATGACTTCAGAGTCATTTGGTCCAAACTCGAGGCACGCGGCGCTAACAGACAGCCCGTGTAGATCCCCCACACGTTTGACTGATGACAGAGCTATCAGAAAAACGGTTTTGAGCGAAAGGTATTTTAGATCCACAGAATCTAACGGTTCAAAGGGATGTGTTTTCAGGGCCTCTAGGACCCCAGATAGGGGGTCATAAAAGATCCCAGATAGGAACCGAAGGGGGCCGCGGGGGATTCATCCTCCTGGCTCCTCTAAGGAAGCGGATGATGAGCTTGTTCCTTCCTATTGACTGGGCGTGCTCTGGCCGACTCTGCGAACGCTGCAATAGCTGCAACATACACTTTGAGCGTGGAGGGGGACCTGCCCATATCCAGCAGCTCTTGAAGGAAGCGAAGCACCCACGAGACCCCACAAGTTTGTGGGTCTAGATTTTTGTCGGTACACCATTTTGTAAATACAGACCATTTAAACGCGTAAAGCCTTCTCATAGAGGGATCTCTAGACTGCGTGATCGTGTTCACAACCCCTTCTGGCAAGGCAACGGGTATCCGTTGATTACCCACGCATGCAGAGACCAGCGCTCTGGATGGGGATGCCAAATTGAGCCGCCGGCTTGAGAGAGAAGATCTCTCCTCACCGGAATCGGCCACGAGGCTACGTGTGAAAGCCGCATCAGCTCTGGGAACCAGGCTTGGTTCTCCCATCGCGGGGCTATAAGGAGCACAGAGTGGCGCGCTTCCCTGATTCTCTTGATTACCTGTGGTAACAGCGAGATCGGAGGGAAAGCGTACAGTGGGCGGCTGGGCCAGATTTGGGCCAGCGCGTCCTCGTTCTTTAAAAAGAACCTTGGGCAATGAGCGTTGTCTTTTGACCCGAAAAGGTCGACCTCCGCTTTGCCGAAAGGCGCCATAGTAGCTGGACTGTCTGAGGGTGCAGGGCCCATTCTCCCGGGGAATGTTGTCCCTGGACAGTCTGTCTGGGCCATCGTTCAAGTGGCCCGGCACATGCGCGGCTCTCAGGGAGCGAAGCGAGCACCGAGCCCAAACGAGGAGGCGTTCTGCCAGATCGCAGAGATTCCTGGATCTGACACCGCCCTGCCGGTTCACGTAGGACACCATGGACATGCTGTCTGTGCAGACTGGAACGTGGTGGCCCCGTGTGTATGGGAGGAAACGCTTGAGCGCATTCTCGACCGCCATCATTTCCAGACAGTTTATATGGAGGTCGTTTCTCCCGTTCTGACCACAGGAGATATAAGTTCTATCTCTGACTGTGCCAGAATCAGCCCATCGTCCAAATAGTTCAGAATCTGCATACCCCGATTTCTCAGGGGAGCAAGAGCCATGTTCATGCACTTCGTAATGTACGGGGTGCTAAAGACAGGCCGAACGGAAGGACGGTGTATTGATATACCTGACCGTCGAAGGCGAATCTCAAGAATGGCCTGTGATGGGGTTTTATCTGAATCTGAAAGTACGCGTCTTTCAGATCAAGAGAAATAAACCAGTCCCTCGGGCGAATTTGCGCGAGTATCTGTCTGGTTGTGAGCATTTTGAACAGTCCTTACATGAGAACTTTTGTTCAAATATCTCAGATCTAAGATAGGCCTTAGAGCTCTGTCCTTCTTGGGCACGAGGAAGTAACGGCTGTAAAAGCCTGACTCGCTCAGAGAAGGAGGTACCGGTTCTATGGCCCCTTTGCACAGCAGTCTCGCTATTTCTGCGCGGAGTAGGTGTGCTACTTCCATATTCACTCTCGTCTCGGTTCCATGCTCGAAAGCGCGTGGGACGGCGAGCGAACTTCAGCGAATAGCCCTCTTTTACTGTGCTCAGCACCCATTCTGACACGCCTGGAATAGCTTCCCATGCTTCTGCATGTACAGCTAAGGGCAGAAATGCCTCCGGGTTTCAATTGCCGCACTTCGCGGGGTCGGGAACCTGAATCAGAGGTGTGGGCATGGAGCGCGCGCTCTCGGTGCTTGAATACGGCGGCTCGCTGACAGCAATAGCTGGTTGTTTTACACATGATGTCCCGGCTGCTTTGGACGGGGAGCATTTTGTGGGAAAAATGGGACGCGCAAGCAGCGCCGGGGGTAAAAGTGTCAGTAAGTGTGAGCGCTCGTAAGCTGGCACAGGACTTACATTCATAACATGACCGGTAAGAGGTAGCCTTGGCCGTGTAACAGAGCGGGGAGTGAGTAGGTGTGGGCACGGGTTCGTGGGCACATATCCTACATTTAACACTTGAGCGGCATTTAACAGCTTTATGAGAGTGGGCTCTGTGAGAGAGACATGGGGGATTATCGTGCTTGTGTGTAGGGGTGAACACTGAGACGTGGGCACATTTTCTAGACATAAAACGCGAACGGCGTGAGCCGGATAACCGGACATTACACTCTTTTGAGATTTCTCTGGGTTGCCGTGGAAACGGCGGTTGCGTGCAGGCGAGCGGGTTGTATTACCGGCTCGTTGGTTGCAAAATACACTTCTTCAGTAGCCTTTCTAAGGGACTGACAGAGTAATGCTTTGAAGGCTCATATGTTTAGACGCTCATAATACTCGCGGGAGGGTGCGAGAGGCGGGTTCGCATTCTGTATGTAAGAAAGCTGGCTGCATAATTTTTATCTGCCGCCAGAGCCAGGATTCGAACACGGGTCTCTGGCGCGAAAGCCTAAGGTTTTGCCACTGAGCCACAGGGGAAAACACATAAGCTTTCGGTCAGCGTGAGCATATAAGAGAGCGTCATCATGTCTGTGTCGGCGTTTGTTTGCAGGCGTGCATGTATTATAACAGGCTTATTTACTGCAATATTAATATTTCCAGCCGCCTGAACTTGAGAGGGGACTGAGAAATGTGTGAGAATTGGAGGTTGGTCCGGCCTCGGTGGGACTAACAACACTCTCTCTCCTCCTTTCGTTGGTGAGTGAGGCACGCGCGGTGCTGAACATTGCTCGTGACCGTCCGCTCTGACCTCCCTTGTGAACGGCGCATATGCGCGGCACAGACAAAGGGAGAGAGCGCGGGAAGAGGTTCGTAATAGGCGAATAGCCAGAGAGTGTAGACATGACTTGTGTAGGCGTTTGTTTGCAGGCGTGCATGTTCTATAACAGGCTCGCTTACTGCAATATTGATGTTTCCAGCCGCCTGGAACTAAAACACTCTTTCCTCCGTTCGCCGGTGAGTGACGCACGCGAACGGGGCGAGAGAGCGTGAAGAGGCGTCATCATGTTTTGTGTCAGCGTTCGTTTGCAGGCGTGCATGTATTATGACAGGCTCATTAACTGCAATATAGATATTTCCAGTCGCCTGAACTTAAGAGGGGACTGAGAAATGTGTGAGAAATGGAGTTTAGTCCGGCCTCTCTTTCCTCCTTTCGCCTGGAGTGACGCGCGAGGGCGGGGTAGCTTGCTTGTAACGTAAAGAAAGCCAGCCCCGTGACCGTCCGCTTCTGACATCCCTTGTGAACGGCGCAGTTTGCGTGGCTCGAACAGAGGGAGAGAGCGTTTTCGGTGGTCTCTGGGAGCGGCGCTTCTTCTTGCGCGGCCCGTCTCGACCCTGGCAGAGAGCGCAGATCACGTGGCGGTCTCCATCTCTGAGTGAGGCTCGCAAGAGCCACGGGAATTGCGAGGCATTTCTAGAAAAAATCGCCTCGCGCTCTTTTAGGCAGAAAGTGTGCGTCGCGGCGGCGAGCACACACACAGAAGCAATAAAGGATATTGTTGCCGGATAGCGCAGCAGGCACAGATGGCTGAAGGCGGCGAAGACGGCCGGCTTCCTCAGACGCTGTCCTAGGCTTGCTAATCGCTTGCTTCGACGGCGGCAGCTTCTCTCAGAGTCCAGCGATGCGTAGAGCTCGCTGAAGACATGAAAATCAGGGAAGCAGCCTCCGAGCCGTCCTTATATACGCTAAGCCACCCCCATTCTGGCGGGCTGTGACACGTGAGGGTGTTTATTGGGTGTGACGTCACGCAAGGCTCAGTGGTAGGCTGCTGCAGTTGCCGCAGGGCAGCCTATGAGCATGCTAGATAGCCTGCTGTAGGTCTGCTGGCTGCTGCACTGCGTTGACAATGAATACAAAATTAAGGATAATTTTTTGGCTTCATATCTCGAGAAAAGATGACTTTACCCGTAGCGTATGCAACTTACGCAATACGAGAGAACCTCTCGTAAGAGAACCAGGTTTTGTTCAGCGTTTCAGGAACCAGACTGACATCAGCACCAGACGAAAACAAAAAATCTCTATCGGACTTGACAAAGACTGAATAGCAAATTAGATTTTTCGTTTTTTTCATTGTTACACATTCAATTCAATTAAATTCAATTCTCATTTATTTGCATAGCACTTTTCACAAAACACATAATTTCAAAGCAACTTTACAGAAAGTGCATGAGTCCATATTACAATTTAGAGTGTTCTGTTATCAGTGGTAACTGTTAAAAAATGTACATATACAAAGACATATTTATCTAATAGTAATGAATACTTGTTTGTTAACAAATGATTATGACATTTAGAAAATATGACATTGGTGCATGTTGATTGGAATTCAACATTATCAACAACAACAACAACAACAACAAGAAGTGTCATCATAATTTCTTAAACTGACTCTATATTTGATTTTCTCTCTAACTCTTCACTCTGCTTGTTTTCTTACCTGATGGAGAAATGTGTTGTTCAGTGCA
Organism: Squalius cephalus; assembly: GCA_022829025.1. NCBI lineage: Eukaryota > Metazoa > Chordata > Actinopteri > Cypriniformes > Leuciscidae > Squalius > Squalius cephalus. Next base: position 2,973,615 of record CM040793.1, read on the forward strand.
GCTGCATCAACACCGGAGGATAATTCCATCCTCAGAAATGTTTTTTTCCTATAAACTGGAAAACGAAAAATAACAACACTGGTTTAAAAACAAAAAGTTTCTGTGGTGAAGGAAATACTACAGAAACAACTATTGTAATTTCTACTTGAATTAAGTTAGTTCAAGCAAGAATTTTAAAAACAAAGTCAATTCTATATTAGTACTCAATTTTAGATTTGACCTATTCCATAAACCTCCACCTCACACAGCGTGAGAAAAGTATTGATTTTAGGAAGGAACATGTTGACGTAACGGCCGTCCATTTCACCGCACGAGAAACTGACAGTGCCACCTAATGGAACGGGCGAAGAAACAACAGCACATCTGGAGAGAGAGAAAGAAAGAAACCACGAGACATCAGGTGACCTGATCAAATCCCGATCTGAGGACACGCTCAGTGAGTATCTTCAAATCAAATCAAATCAAATCAAATCAAATTTTATTTCATTTATAAAACACATTTAAAATCAACCTTGGTTGGCCAAAGTGCAGTACAGAATAGAAAGAGAGAGAGAAAAAAAAACACAAACAAAACAGAGAAAGAAACATAAAAGTTACGGTAGACAAAAAGCACAAGAGAAAAAAATGCGTTTTTAGCAAGGATTTAAATTCAGCTAATGTGGAAGCTGTTTTAACATCACCTGGGATTGTCGTTGCCATTGTTTTCCAGGGAGTTTCCGATGTGGATCTCTACTCCAGTCATGCGCTCCGGATTGCTGTCTGCTCTGTTGGTGATGGTCACCCTGTTAATGTAGTAATAATCCAGCAGGTCCAGCCTCCACCACGAACTGAGTTGGGATAATGTCATGGAGCAGGACGTGGCTTCACCTGGAGCGTATCTGATGCCGTCGATGGCGTTTCCGGCTCCCCAGCGTGCTCCATATATGCTCGACTGCAGAGCTTTTCCTTTCAATGCCAAATTCTCTGGAAAAGATTTATTCAAAAAGATACAGAGGGCCAAGAAGAAATAAGACTGTAATGTGCGAAGGGTCAATAGAACTTTGGCAACACTTTAAAATAAGATTCCATTAGTTAACGACATGAGTTAACAATGACGACTACTTCTAAAGCATTTATTAATTTAACATTTCGTTTATTTTAAAATCACAAATTCTATGTTAATATTATTTAGTGCATCTGAGCTGACATGAATGAATAGTTGTATTTTTATTAACTACTATCAAACACATTGCATGGTTAATGCATTAACTAAAGAGTTCCCAGAACTTTTTACCTTCCAAGTTTTCTGAGCTGCCCTGATTGGAAAAGAGACCTGTTGCAAAAAACAAATATTTCCATTGATTTCTAAGAAGCTGATTAATGTTGCATTTGATTCTTTGAATATTTTCATAAAGAATTGCTGAACAGTATCTATAATTTCAGTATCATCTGACTGATGCATGTCATTTATACTCACCAAAAAGTAAAAACAGGTAACCGAGTCCCTCCATCTTGTTTTTAAAGATGCAGGTTACAGGAATAAAGGACATCTTCAGTAAGAACATCATATATTGCAATAATTGAAGTTATAGGTGAGATTCTGCATGTGAGAATGACATACTGCACCTGTGATGGTCAGATATGAAGAGTTTCTCAGTCTTCCCTCTTTATATTCGTCTTTCTCTGCTCATCTTCACCTCTCACGTCAAGACTGATTTACAAAACAAATCTGCCAACATTTGATTGAGATTGAGAATCTCAGGCGTCAGAAGAGAACAAAAGAAATGTCCAGTACTTCCGATTCATTTTCATACACTTTTTCTTTCCAGGCTTGTCTACATCCATCTAAATGACCGATATATACGAGTAAAAGTGAACATATACATTTTCAGATAATGTTTTGCAAACTCAGCAGATTTCCCCCCTCCCTCCATGAGTTTCATTAGTATTTGTTAAGAATAGGATCAATTCCTATTAGGAATAATCTGACATTATTTGAATCATCATAACCATGCTGTTTTCTTATGAGGCATTTTTCATCAATATCTTTTATTATTCAAATATTTTGTACTGAATGAGAAAAAGGTTTGTTGTAAAGTATAGATGGCACAAAATTTGAGAGATTTAGTCAGTCGAAACGGTTTTGATCTAATTTGATCTAATTTTGTGTTTCAGGAAAATAGTGATCTATGACATTGTATTGTGTTGAATGTAATGGACACTGTAACGCTAAGTTCCCAAATGAAGACGACGATGATGAAGATTCAATAACAAGAGTATTTATTCCAAACGCAACAACAAGCCAACATGCAAGACAGTGTACGCTAGACACAAACAATATCGGACACTGAACTGATGAAAAGCAAGAACTTAAATACACAGACGATTAACACAAATGACCAACAGCTGGGGTGAATGTGGTTAGTGTCCATGGTGACTGATCGGTGGCGGGAAACACAGACAAAGAAACGCATGTGACGAATGAAAACAAACTAAAAGTCCATGAAATGAATTTAACAAGGATGACACACTAATGTCATCATCATCACCATCATCATCTTCTTCTTCCGCTTATCCAGGGCAGGGTCGCGGGGGCAGCAGCTTCTTCCCCCGGGGTCTCCTCCCGGCGGGACATGCCCGGAACACTTTCCCGGGAAGGCGTCCAGGAGGCATCTGGAACAGATGCCCGAGCCACCTCAGCTGGCCCCTCTCGATGTGGAGGAGCAGCGGCTCTACTCTGAGCCTCCTCCCGAGTGACCGAGCTCCTCACCCTATCTCTAAGGGGTCGCCCAGCCACCCTGCAGAGAAAGCTCATTTCGGCCACCTGTATCCAGGATCTTGTCCTTTCGGTCATGACCTACAGCTCATGACCATAGGTGAGAGTAGGAACGTAGATTGACCGGTAAATCGAGAGCTTCGCGTTGCAGCTCAGCTCTTCAAAAAGACAGACCGGTACAGCGACCGCATTACTGCAGAAGCTGCACCGATCCGTCTGTCAATCTCCCGTTCCATCCTTCCCTCACTCGTGAACAAGACCCCAAGATACTTGAACTCCTCCACTTGAGGCAGACACTCTCCACCAACCTGAAGTGGGCAAACCACCCTTTTCCGACTGAGGACCATGGCCTCGGATTTGGAGGTGCTGATTCTCATCCCAGCCGCTTCACACTCGGTTGCAAACCATCCCAGCACATGCTGAAGGTCCTGGTCTGATGGGGCCAGCACGACAACATCATCCGCAAAAAGCAGAGACAAAATTGTGTGGTCCCCAAACATGACACCCTCCGGCCCCTGGCTGCGCCTAGAAATTTTGTCCATAAAAATTATGAACAGAACCGGTGACAAAGGGCAGCCCTGCCGGAGAACAACATGCACAGGGAACAAGTCTGACTTACTGCCGGCAATGCGAACCAAGCTCCTGCTCCGGTCGTACAGGGACCGGATAGCCCTTAGCAAAATGCCCTGGACCCCATACTCCCGGAGCACCCTCCACAGGCCGCCGCGAGGGACACAGTTGAATGCCTTCTCCAAATCCACAAAGCACATGTGGATTAGTTGGGCAAACCCCCTGAACCCTACAGCACCATGGAGAGGGTATAGAGCTTGTCCAGTGTTCCACGACCGGGACGAAAACCGCACTGTTCCTCCTGAATCCGGGGTTCTACTATCGGCCGTATTCTCCTCTCCAGTACCCTGGCATAGACTTTCCCGTGGAGGCTGAGAAGTGTGATCATTACATCATCACAACATCGTTTCCATTTCATTTGTAGAATCCATATTCATTTTAATAAATTCAAAATCTAGTTCAGTTTTCCAGTGTTTCTTGTATGAACTCACTCACCGGGCGCAGCTTCCTTACGCATCATAGAAATCCCTCTTCCCACCAGAACAGATTCCAGCTGAAACAAGCACATTTATTACAACCGCTCAGATTTCTGTATGTCTCTCTCTCTCTCTCTCTCTCTCTCTCTCACTCTCTCTCTCTCTCTCTCTCTGTATAAAAAAAGCCTTTTTATTGTTTTGCCAGGTTGCGTCCAGCAGAATGTGTCTTGGCCACTGGTGGAAAATTGAATAATCAAAGAACCAAGCACACAGAGGTAAACTCAAGATTTTTATGATTTTTCATGAGGTGAAATTTAATAGAATATAATTTTATTATAATATCACCAAGCCAGTGGCAATTCTACTACAAAATACCAGGAACATATATAGTGAGATAAAAGTTCTTTACTTTTTTGTCCAATGATGAATTGTTTTGTGTGAGGTTAGTATCTCCTGCACATGTGTGTTAAACCTGCAGACCTGTAGTTTGTCCTGTTTTCCACTCCATCTGGATCAGTTCGATCATTGATCATTTCCCTGTTGTTTTGTGTGGATTTGAATGATGTAAATCAGAGCTTGAGCTGCACAGGAGTCCAGCCCCTGCTCAAACCTTATTTTCTTTCACATACATTCTTAAAGATAAAGGTTCTTTACTGGCATTTATGGTTCCGTAAAGGACCTTTAATCCATGGAATCTTTCAACTGCACTTAAAGGGATACTCCACTTTTTTTTGGAAATAGGCTCATTTTACAACTCTTCCAGAGTTAAACAGTTGAGTTTTACCGTTTTTGAATCCATTCAGCCGATCTCCGGGTCTGGCGGTACCACTTTTAGCATAGCTTAGCATAGATCATTGAATCGGACAAGACCATTAGCATCTCTCTCAAAAAAATCAAGAAACTTTACTGCTGTTACATGAGTGCAGTAGGTGTAATGATATGACGCAGCGCCTGAAAATAGTCCCCAGCTCGGTAACTTCCAACGCTCCCTGTGCAAGCAGGTTGTCACGTTGGTTATGTTGACGGAAGGTAGCCTATTTTCAGGCGCTGCGTCATATCATTACGCCTGCTGCACTCATGGTACGGCGGTAAAGTTTCTTGATTATTACGCTGGAATGAGAGTATAGTTCCTAGCCATATCAGCCTAGAAAATCGCAACTTTACATTTTCCATCGGTCTTAGTGCACGATGTAACTACAGAATAGTCAAGTTTTAAATAGGAAAAATATCGAAACTCTTTGGTCATTTTTTTGAGAGAAATGCTAATGGTCTTGTCCACTTCAATGATCTATGCTAAGCTATGCTAAAAGTGGTACCGCCAGAACCGGAGATCGGCTGAATGGATTCGAAAACGGTAAAACTCAACTATTTAACTCTGGGGGAGTTGTAAAATGAGCCTATTTCCAAAAAAAGTGGAGTATCCCTTTAAGGTTTTTTATAGTGGGAAAAAAATGTTTTCAGATTGTTGAAATTTCACACTAAGATTTTTTTTTTTCGTTTTAGAATTGTTCACTGATAGGTACGGAAGCCCTGAACTGCAACGTAAAAGAATAAAAATTAAAAAAAATCGTAAAAAAAAAAAAAAAAACTAATAATTATGAGAATAAAGTCGAAATATTTCGAGATTAATGTCGAAAAAGTACAAGAATACAGTCTTCTGTAGATGTTTATTTTTTTTTTTTTTAAGTAATGCACTCATGAAGTCGAACTGCCTCGAATATGGATCTAAACAGTAGCTTTTTACTCTTATCTGTGCTTTCAACAAAAGAAAATTCTACAGGTGCTAATTACCAACATGGCAATTACCATTTGCTTTAGGACGCCTATAGACGAGCACGAGACTTGCTTGTTGGGTGTTTAGATTGATCTTAAGGGGTTGCCTAAAGCCTGTGAAGGTCCGCTGACACAAACACATCCGTTTTTGGAAACAGTCACAGTATTTGAAATTTTTCAGGGAAATCATTGACTCTTGACTCTTTTTTGAATCAAAACTCTTTGCACGCCAACATTAAATGTGGCCATTTAACTAAATGCAGCACTAAGATCGAGTAACACTAATAGAGAGATACAACCACGATGGTACAGTCTAAATCCTGACTGAAAATCCTCGCAGATATCATATCTTTCTAAAAAGGAACACAGTTGTGAAGATACTGCCTTTTCTAGTATCTTTGACAGAAAAGGTAGATTCGAGATCGGCCTGTAATTGACTAATTCTGTAGGATCAAGTTGCGTTTTTTTAACAAGCGGTTTAATCATAGCCAGCTTAAAAGTTTTTGGTACGTATCCTATTGACAAAGATGAATTAATGATATTAAGAAGAGGATCTATGACCTCTGGAAGCATCTCTTTCAGTAGCTTAGTCGGTATAGGGTCTAACATACATGTTGCCGATTTAGATGAATTAACGAGGTTAGAAAAATTTTCCTCTTCTATAGCAATGAATGAATCAAATTTTTCCTCAAGGACACTAGAATGCACTCCCTGATGTGATACTGTAGTAGACGGTTGCATAGTCATAATTTTCTCCCTGATATTATCAATCTTATAAGTGAAGAAGTTCATAAAGTCATTACTGCTGTGTTGCTTGGAAACTTCTGGGCTTGAAGCTTTATTTTTCGTTAGTTTAGCCACCGTTTCAAATAAATACCTAGGATTATGTTTATTTTCTTCTAATAGGGTTGGAAAATAAGCAGATCTGGCAGCTTTTAAGGCCTCTCTGTATGCAATCGAGCTCTCTTTCCATGAAATGCGAAATACCTCTAGTTTTGTTTTCTTCCAGTTGCGCTCCATTTTTCTGGCTGCTCTCTTAAGGGCCCGAGTGTGCTCGTTGTACCACGACGTTGGACTACTTTCTTGAATCTTCTTTAAACGCAAAGGAGCAACTGTGTCTAAAGTGCTGGAAAAGAGAGAGTTAAACATTTTTGTCACAATATCAAGTTCTTCTAAGCAATCTGGGATGCTGAGATGATGAAACTGATCAGGAAGATTATTAATAAAGCAATCTTTAGTGGCAGAAGTGATAGGTCTAACATATTTGTAACACGGAGTCGATTTTGCAGCCTTGGCTAAATGAAGTTTACACAATACAATGATCTGAGATGTCATCGCTCTGCTGCAGAATTTCAACGGCATCAACATCTATTCCATGTGATAATATTATTAAATCTAGAGTATGATTACGACAATGAGTAGGTCCTGACACGTGTTGTCTAACTCCAGTAGAGTTCAGAATGTCTTTAAATGCCAATCCCAATGCATCTTTTTTGTTATCTACATGTATATTAAAATCACCAACAATTAGGACTTTATCTGCAACCAGTACTAACTCTGATAGAAAGTCAGCAAATTATTTGATAAAGTTTGTATGGTGCCCTGGTGGCCTGTATACAGTAGCTAGCACAAATCTCAAACGTTATTAATCATTTACACTGGATAGTGTTACATTAAGCACCAACACTTCAAAAGAATAGACTTCTTAGTAATTCTAAAAATATTAGTATAAATTACAGCAACACCTCCCCCTTTGCCTTTCAGACGAGGCTCATGTTTATAACAGTAATCTTGTGGGGTGGACTCATTTAAAGTAATGTAATCGTTTGGTTTTTGCCAGGTTTCTGTCAAACACAGCAAATCTAGATTATAGTCTGTAATCATGTCATTAACAACAAGTGCTTTTGAAGAAAGTGATTGAATATTCAGCAACCCAAGCTTTATCATTTGCTCATTTGTATTATATCCGTTTTTTATTTGTTGAACATCAATTACATTTTTACCCTTAAATGGGTTCAGGAGTTTTTTGTATTTACTAATTCGGGGAACAGACACAGTCTCTATATGATGATATCTAGGTGAAAGAGTATCTATGTGATGGGATTTATCTGACCTTGGTGACGTGAGACAGCTAGCAGACGGTCGGTTTAGCCAGTCTGTCTGCTTCCTGACCTGAGCCCCAATTCATGTTTGAGCTCTAAGACTATGTGCCATTTTACTAGAGAGAAGAGCAGCACCATCCCAGGAGGGATGAATACCATCTCTTTTCAACAGGTCAGGTCTGCCCCCAAAACTTTTCAAATTGTCTTTGAATTCTATATTATTTTGCGGACACCACTTAGACAGCCAACCATTGAGTGAACACAATCTACAAACTATTTCATCACTCCGGCAAACAGGAAGGTGGCCAGAGCAAATTACAGTGCCTGACATCGTATTTGTGAGTTCATACACCTCTTTAACGTTAATTTTGGTGATCTCTGACTGGCGAAGTAGAACATCATTAGTGCCGACGTGAATAATGATCTTAGAGAATTTACGATTAGCATTAGCCAGCACTTTTAAATTTGCTTTGATGTCAGGCTGTCTCTGGCTCCCGGAAAACATGTGACTATGGTGGCTGGTGGCTTTATTTTCACGTTAATAGAATAGTAATAGAATCACCAATAACTAGGGCACTTTCAACAGGATACACAGTGGGTGTTTCACTGAGGGGGGAGAATCTATTTGTTATGGTAATCAGAACGGAAGAGTGGTGTTTTGTCCCGTGACTACAGCGTCTCACGGTCACCCAGTTGCCCTGCTGCACGGGCTCTACAGCCGGAACCGAACAATGTACAGAGTTCACTAAGCTAGTGGCATCCAAAGCAGTATCTAAAGCCCTTGCACTATTACTATCCTCAATTAAAGTTTGGATGCGTGTCTCTAGTTCTGAAATCTTCTCCGCCAGTCTGACTATCTCCCTACATTTATCACATGTAAATCTTTCATTGCTGACAAAGAATGCTATACTATACATGTGACATGAAGTGCACGTGACAATAACAGGAGAAGACATAACTCACCTTGTTTGTTGACTGATCCTACTCACCACAGTTGTTTGATTTCTAAAAGCCGCGCACGCGACCGCGAGAAAAGACGACAAGAACGGATGGCAGGTTAACAGGCTAGCGACATACTAGCGTGTTGTGCTTGCGATAACGATTTAGATAAAAGCTAGCGATGTCAGATTAATGTGATAGGCAATATTATACAGTATCTAATATATGTTGATGAGTAAGTTAAATTTAGCAAATAAGAACAACAAGGAAGGATTTTAAATAGAGATTCAAAACAAGGCTATATGGAGCTTACAGACACAGACCAGCAGCAAGGCAGCAATTTTGTCAAGGTAAAATGAATGTACAGGGGTTTTGTGTGCAGTTATGATATTTGAACTGATTTTTAGATTTGGAAATAGTATGTGAAGGAAAGTAAAATAGGCTGCAAATAGGCTTTAGTTTATATATATATATATAAGTGGACTTTTTTACAGTGATATATGACCAGTTTTTTAGAGTGGTTATGTGCATTTCCCCATTATAAACACATTTTTGAGATATCTCAAAAATGTGTTTATAATGGGGAAATGCACATAACCACTCTAAAAAACTGGTCATATATCACTGTAAAAAAGTCCACTTATTTCAACTTAAAAATTAAGGTTCAGCTGCTGCCTTACATTTTTAAGTAGAATCAACTTAGTTGTACAAGTTATATCAACTTAAATTATATTAAACTGACTTTGAAAAAAATCATTTTGACTTATGTGATAATGTAAAAATATAACTTGCCATGATTTACTGATCATATCATTTACTGTATCCCAATGGATACTTTCTGTAATATGAACTTAAAACATCTTAATTTACAAACCATTGTAATCTGACAAATATAAATAAAACTTCTATGGCAGCATCATTTGTTTTGCAAACAGTCTTAAAACAGACGGAAGGAACAAACAAATAACACCTCAATGCAAATGATCCAAATGTAAATACAAGAAGTTTCTACAAACCAATGATTTGAATTATAAAACGATGTGGTGCAAACTAAGTATGGAAATGACAATTTCTGAAAGCAAAGAATACACAGACCTGTGCACAGGTTTTTATGGTAAAATTTTACAGGTTCAATCTGTAAACATTTGCATTAGATATCATTAGGGTGCGATTTGTGAAAAAAACAGAGGGGGGGATGTTTTGAAACATTTTTATTCATGAGAACATGAACTTCATCACTGCATTTGCAGAAATTGTAAAATCTTTTTTCTTATTAACTCATGAATAGCTTATCTTTCCCCACACATATGAACTGTGATCATGCACAACGAAAAAACATTCGTTATTCTTAAACAGAATTAAATCCCCCTCCCAGTACCATGGGTAGTGCCACTTGGCTAGACATGTCAAAACACTTATTTATGAATGTCAAAATGAAATGGCACAACGTAGTGTCAACTTAAACATAAATAGGCTATAGTGTAGACCTATGCATCATACTAGGAAAACAATCTGCCTTGATGACGGATTTCCGTCGTCTTTTTCTGCTTTACTGTGGGAGCGTCATCTGCGGCATGTCGTCCCTCTTTTACCCACATTTCTGCAAATCTCCGGGCAGGGAAGTAGGCAACCCCTGGCCCATTTATGGAAATGAACAGTAGGTTGTTCAGTGTGGAGACGTTTGTTTGGTTTCTTTCGTCTGTGAGAATACGGTTCATGGCGCTGAATCCCCTTTCATACTCAGCTGTTGACACTGGGAGTGTGGAGACAGTGATGAGCAGATTGTCTCCTGTGATGCCATGACACTTGAATTGGTGGAATTCCTTGAGGAGTATGGTACTGGTTGCAGCCTCAACAGTGAGAGTCTTCTGAATGGTGAGAAGTTTGTTGTCTCCATATAGGATGCGCTCGTCTTCATCAGATGGCCAATTTGACGGATTTAGAGCGGCTGCATCAGAAATAATTCCGTTATCATCCAGCCTGCGCTCAATGTTGTCGGCCAGGGAAATGAACAGTCTTTCACGAAAGACCTCTGCCTTCCGATGATCACTGTCACTTGGCTGAGACACATTCACTCCCTAGAAAGAGTGGAAACTTTCAAATTCCTCCTTCAGGCCTCTTGCGTTCACACCATCTGCTTGCCGCATAGACCTCAGTGTTCTCAGTGCAACACCCACCTCAGCACTGGCACTGACAGCTGTGGCATCTCTCCTCTGCAGAAACAGGGACAAGGCTTGCAGGGTTTCCAGCGCATCTTTTACCAACGCCATCTCCACCAAAACAAGCCACTGTGTCATTTTACCATGAATGCCCCGACATTTGGCTCTTTCCACGGAAGATTTGGATTTGTCTTCCATCAACACTCCAAAGAGTTTGACCAAGGCTGGATAGCTTTGCCAGAGAGCCGTCACAGACATGCAGGATGAGGACAGCCAGCACACATCAAATACTCTTCCTATCCTGCAAGCGTGCATGCCCAGATCGGAAGCTGCAGACTCAAACTCTCTCATATGTTTTGGGCTTTGAGAGAAAAATGAATACAGAGAGTCAATGAACATCTGAAAATGGCTCGCCTCTGTAATATGTTTACAGCATCATGGACCGCAAGTTCTAACTTGTGGTTCATACAGTGAATGACGGTCAGGTTAGGGTTGATCTTCTCACGTAGGAGTGTGGCTGCTCCCCTGTATCGGCCCATCATAGCAGCGGCCCCATCTGTTGCAAAGCCAATAAGCCGGGTGCGCAACATGTCTTCAGAGATGCCCCGTTTATAAAGGCTTTGGAGCAGGATGCAACAGATGGCCGATCCAGTGCACGACTGCAGCTCAACAAGTTGAAGGAAGAAGTTGCAGACCTCACCTTCATAGGGAATCCTAATGTAGATGATTAGGCATGTTTTGTTTGACACCGTTGTGCTCTCATCAGTGAGAATACTGAACTTATCAGTTGAGTTTTTGATAAAGTCCACTAGCTGAGTTCTCATTTTTTCTCCAATAAACATGAGCATATTACGACAAGCCTTGTCAGAATGCAGCATACATCCCAGGTTTACGCCATTCAGTTGTTGCAGTTCCTCAGATGCAGTTGTTGCAGATCATGTAGGCTGTACATATGCAATTCTCAGTTACTTTTAAAGTCTTCTCATTGTGTTTTCTCCACAGAGCTGCACTGTTATCTACTGCCTTTTCAATTGCTGTCTCGCGTCTTCTCTGCAAAATTCCTATGCATTTGATGTGGGACTGACACTTTCCATGTCTGCTTATTTTGTCATTTAATTTTTTTGCAGACTTTGCTTTTACGCTATTAATAAATGCAGAGTCGATGTGAAGCCTCTCTTGTGTATATGGGCCTAAATCTCTAATGTCAGAGCAAGCTGTATACAGAACTGATCCGTCTGAGGTGACAGCAAGCCACTCTCAACCCTCTCTCCATTTTGCAAAGCGCCCCAGCTCAATGCAACCTCCAACAATAGCAGAAACCGTATGGTCCTTGTTCATTTGAGTCAACCTGGGACTGTGAGTTCTGCTGAGGCTGGGAGTTGCCGCCCATCCTACCTGTAGTAACATTCTCATTTGCAGTTTTAGGATTGTTTTGTGACGGTCCTGTAAAATATGATGATATGCTGCTCTGGACCCTTTTCATTGTTCCCAGCTAGCTAGCTAGAGTTTTCGCGCTGAAATAACCTAAATATTTGTACTTGGTGACATTCTGAAAAGCTGTATGGATCAAAGCTAATGGACAGGATCAGATAAATTAGCCGCAATGTCATCTATTATCTCAGAAGGCTAGCGCTCAGGGCCGGCCCGCGGCATAGGCGGAATAGGCAAATGCTAGGGGCGCCACTCAACCATAGAGGTGCCAAAATGAGTGAACGAGTGATTTTTTATTTTACTTTTATTTTATTTTTTTACTAATACTATTTTAAAACCATAAATTCGAAATAATACCAAATAAAGCAAAAAAAAACTCAAACTTAACTAAGTCCCCCGACTCCGGTCCGGCGCATCAATCTTCCCCCACCCAGCGAGTGCTTGAAGTGCGTCAGAAACAGAGCGCGCGCGATCAGTTGTTGTTGGTAATTTGTTGTGTAGCGTCGCCTCTCGCCACATCCAATGTATACAGCATTGCTTTTGTTTGAGGGCGCTTTACACAAACACCCCTGTAGAAACGGGCCTGGCAGCTCGCGCCAGGTCTAGACCCATTTTTTACAGTCTATGGTCTAGACACGGTGAAAGTTTCCTGATTGTGACGGATGGCCGAATTTACATGACACATTATAAATTAGCATTATAGTCTGCAATAGATACAGTGTCAAAAAGAAAATTAGTGGATAAAAGGGGATAAAGACAGAGGTAAAGTGATGGAATGAATGAACAGTTTATCTAATTGCATAGTAGTAAGATACTGTAATTTAATGGCAGTTATTTTTACCTTAAACTTTATGCTAGCAGTTCTGAGTTCTCCAAAGGCCGCAGACAGTGTGATTTTGTAACAATCATGTCAGTTTTTTAGATGCATTTAGGCCTACTATCACTTTTTTAATTAATGTTTTACTCTTTGTGCAGGTTTGGGGGGATATATGTTTTTTTTTTTTTTTTTTTTTTTTTTTATTGCCAAAATTAGTAATGTATTTATATACAGGTTTAATACAATAGCAATGTTTTATGTAAAATTCACATTAAAGAAGACATTTCTCAGTTTCATTCATGGTGAAAACATGAAACATGCCATAGTTTAGTGGAAGATTGCTACCATAAACTGGAAAACAAACACTTTTCCTAGTGCTCAATGAATAGTTTGTGCATGAATGACATTTGGACGATGACATCACTGTTTTATCCAGAGTATATATAAATGAACTAAATTAATAACTTATTTACAACACAATTAAACCATCACTGAACTTACTTAAGCTGGACTATGACTCTATTTTCTTCTAGATCTGCTGTACAGGAGTAGCAAACTTTTTTTGCGCTATTTTCCTGTTATCACTGTAAAATTGCCTTGAAATAATCTGTATTATAAAAAGCGCTATATAAATAAAGGTGACTTGACTTGAATACTAGATGTAATGCTCTTGCTATTTGTGTTTAGGCTGTAATGTATGTGTGTATATATATATATACAGTCAGGTCCATAAATATTGGGACATCGACACAATTCTAATATTTTTGGCTCTATACACCACCACAATGGATTTGAAATGAAACAAACAAGATGTGCTTTAACTGCAGACTTTCAGCTTTAATTTGAGGGTATTTACATCCAAATCAGGTGAACAGTGTAGGAATTACAACATTTTGTATATGTGCCTCCCACTTTTTACAATAGTATATAAACTGAGAAAGTTATGTACATTTTGAGGTATAGATGATGAGATTCAAAGAAGATTAAGTCAAGCAACCCAGGTGTCTGACATTAACCTTTTGTCTTTATGCACCTCCTGACCACTGGGCAGTTTCCCAAGTTAAAGGAACACGCTTATTCAGGTTATTCACCATATCCCCCAGAGTTTACTGCTCCCAATAAGTGACAAAATAATGCCAACATTTTCCTATTTACATGTTGTGATTTGTATAGCCACAGCATGTACAAATAACAAGGTCACATTAGACACAGCCATCTTTTAACCGTATACATACTGGGAACTATATTCTCAGAAGGCGAAGCACTGCTACTTGGGCGGAGTCCCAAAAAGTTGGCGTGTTCCTTTAAGCTCAAGGCACAGCTGTGCCTTTGTCTCTATGATAATGTGAAGGTATGGGCGATACTGTCAGGCCAGCCCGTTCTCATCCCAAGGCGTCGTATACTGAAGCTTTTGACATTTCGTCTACATCGAACGCACATGGCACCCTTTAGCGTCAATATGAGACGCAGATAGATATGGGCCAGAAGGCGCCTCATAGCAGTCTAACCCTAACCCTACCCCAGACCTAAACCTACCCATAACCGAACAAAGCTCTGTGCATCTCATATTGACGCTAAAGGGTGCCATGTGCGTTCGATGTAGACGAAATGTCAAAAGCGTCAGTATATAACGCCCTAGGATGAGAACGCGTTGGTCAGGCTGATTGAATTAGCATCTATGCATTTGAATGACACTGTTATGCTGATGAGAACAGGGCTGGGGAAATTCCGGTAACGGGCTGACTCCTGTAACTGCATTTGCATGCTTTGTTCAGAGAAAACTGGTGGATTATATTATTGACCGCTGCAGAACTCTGGTCAGGGAGTCGGAGTCATCAGATAGAGTTTAGTCGTTTATTGCACAAGAGTGACCATATACACATAATAGTGTACTTGAGGTAGTCTCTGAAACAAATAATATAACAGAAATAAATATTCACAGTCTAAAATTATTCAACAACTTAAGAGATTGCAAACTCAAATATAAACATATCTGTAAAGTGCACTGATGCATGGAATATAAATCGAAAAATATATTAGTATGAGTCTGTAATAAACTGCATAATAAATTGACAAAACACCAAAATGTGGATTATAGAAATTGGACTGTCTCATTAATACAGGCAGTAATAAATGACAACCAGTGAAAGATATTATCCACGGAGAAATTCACTTCAAGCTAATAACAAGTAAACATGAACAGTACGAGCCGCGATGCTAGCGGGATAATCCGCTCGTTAAGCAGGATCAAATTACACTCAACATGTTGATAAACATCAACTACAGCACAAACATGGTCTAACTTAGCGCAGTTGGGATACAGAATGACAATCTGTTATTCACAATATACATAGAAGGAGCACTTACTTTGTCATAAACTTTCTCTTGCACATGAACACTGCACATGAATGCGTGCACGCGATATGATCGCTCAACTGGAGTAGCTTAGTGAATAGCCAATTACGCTGAGTTCGTATGTGCTGAGAACGCTGCACTACGTTATTTGCTTACAATGCAACTTAAAATATCACACACGCAACCAACTTAATATTTAAAGGGACAGAATTCACAACACAGAGTGTCTCCCCCTCTATGTAATCCCTCACCATTGAAAGGTATAAACTCTACCGTGCTGAGCTATAGTCAGACTTGACTCTCAATAAAGAGTAACTTCTGCTTGAAAGATATACCAACGTCTCCTGGTCTCCTCTTTTATCTCAAAGTTTACAACATTGTCAAGCAGTGATTGGCCAGACCTATGAATGACGTGGCATTAGAGTCTTCTGGTTGAACCATCACATCCAAAGGTATGTACTATGTTTCAGGAATGGCACAAAGGTGTGTGACTGTTCAAGTCTCTGTCTTTAGATCAGTGTGTTCAATAATGTGCTTTTTTGTCCTTTGTTGTGTATCTTTGGATTATGTTGTGTGGTAAATAAATCCAAACAATCAAAAAGCCATTAGCTATTGGCTAAAAAATCTATCAAAAAGCCATTAGTCCCACCTGATAGGGCCATTATGGGAGGGTATTTGTCTTCCCAGGTGTGAAACACATCAATATGCATGATGATTCACACCCTCCTCACATAAAGCTTTCTTACACAAAACATGTCTTACAAATTTTAAATCGATATATTGTTTTATCTGAATGAGGACGCAGGATGATTTTTACATAGTTTTGAAGCAAATGCTGAATACAGTGTAATCAGACTTTAGCCATGAAAATATCACAAGTAACAGAAATAAGCACAAATGTCAGAGCATGTCAGAACACCTCCAGGCCCAGAAAACACCTCAGACCCCAGAGGGTTAAAAAGTCAAATCAAGTTTAATAATTTCACTTTATACAATACAAATTACTTCAAAGCATCTTCAGAGTTCAAGCAATTTTCACCTACAACTTTACTTGAATATTCAATGTTGATCACGTAACTGAAGAACTGATCCAGAAGTTTTCCCGTCATCGCCTCTTTCTTTGAGCACACTGAGCTGTAAATGAAACGTTCATTACATCATCACAACATCGTTTCCATTTCATTTGTAGAATCCATATTCATTTTAATAAATTTTAAATCTAGTTCAGTTTTCCAGTGTTTCTTGTATGAACACACTCACCGGGCGCAGCTTCCTTCCGCATCACTTCCTGTTTGGGCAGTTGAGACCAGCGCAGCATCACGTTAGAAATCCCTCTTCCCGCCAGAGCAGATTCCAGCTGAAACAAGCACATTTATTACAACCGCTCAGATTTCTGTATGTATGTATGTCTCTCTCTCTCTCTCTCTCTCTCTCTCTCTCTCTCTCTCTCTCACCCCTGTCAGGAGCTGGACTCTCACTGCGGATTCAGACAGACTCCAGCTGGACTTCAGTTTGAGCTTCACAAACGTTTGCTTTAAACACGGACCTGAAACACACACACACATGATGTTACTCTCTATCGTTTAGATCAGTGGTTCTGATGGGTCACAGACAGCAGGGGAAAACAAAGATAGAAATAAATATATAATCATGCTTTTTTAGGATCCCAAAATACACCATTGCATTTTTTGTTTTTAGCATCAAAGGCCGTGTGTCTATAATATCTACAGCATTCTGGTGCAAATTCATCTATCACTTAAAATTAAACAGATGCAACATGGATGGATCCTCAAAAATCATCAACAGAACTTCACAAAGTAAAACAAAATATGACCCACATGACATTAAACACAAGTTCAGTTGCAGTGAGGATGAACATGGTTTAGTGTCGACAACAAATGGGTTTTATCGACTGCTGAGAGTATAATCAATAATAAATAGACATGTTTCCATAGTTTGTTTGATCAGACCTTCTCCATAGACCTCCACCTCACACACAGTGAGAAACCTTGTATCTCCAGGAATGATCAGATTCACATATCGACCCTCCATATCGTTACAAGCGTAGGTGGACGAAACACCAGCTGGAATACTAGAAATCACAGCACATCTACAGAGAGACAGAGAAAACTTCATTCAGAATTTATTCTTTCTGCACTTGAGGAATCAGGGATTTCTATGGGTATTAAGCCACTGAAAGAGGGTCTCACATGGGATTGTTGCTGCCGTTGTTCTCCAAAGAGTTTCCGATGCGAATCTCCGCTCCGTTTATTCGTTCCGGACAGCAGTCTCGTCTGTTAGTGACGACCACTTTACTAACTCGGTAAATATGACGCAGATCCAGCCTCCACCACGGGTTAGTCTGACTAGTGGTTGAGGAACAGGCTAACCCTGGATGTGTGAAACCTGGGTTGAAGTCAATGGCCTGTTCAGCGAGCCAGCTGTTAATGGTTGATGACTGTGTGACGCTTCCTCCTGCTGCCAAATTACCTGTAAAATAACAGTGTCAATAAATATTTTATTTTATACACATTTACTTAATTCTAGGAATGCATTTCTACCATATCGGTCTGGTTCTAGACTAGAACAACACTCTATAATTATATTAAAAACCACTTCAATGGAATGAGAATGGCTTCAAATTCCAGGTTTTGACCAGGTTGTTATGAATTACCTGGATAAACCACATAGACTTCCACCTCACAGAGAGAAACAATCCTCTCATTTCCAGGAATAACCACAATTACATATCGTCCCTCCCTCCTATTACACGAGTAGCTGTGGGAAGCGCCAGCTGGAATACTAGAAATCACAGCACATCTAGAGAGAGACAATAGAGTGAGTTTATTAGTATGACTTGTATTTTATTCTCTCTAAATTATATACTGTAAATATTATGGTTTGAAATGTCTCCAAACTTATGATGTTTTTAGGTAAAAAATCCCCAGATGACCTCCTTCTTCCGGCGAGATTCTGAAGTGTGCATCGATGGACACTTTACTATCCCATGAGGCCACGGGAGAGGATTTGTGAATGCCGCACGCTGGTAGGTCACGTGATAATGTAGTACATCCAGATTACATTCATACTACACACATTTATACTATATAGAGCAGGGTTCACCAATCTCGGTCCTGGAGGGCCGCTGTTCCTGCAGAGTTTAGCTCCAACCCCAATTAAACACACCTGAACCAGCTAATCAAGGTCTCATAGGCATACTAGAAACTTTCAAACAGGTGTGTTGGAGCTGGTTGGAGCTAAACTCTGCAGGGACAGTGGCCCTCCAGGACCGAGATTGGTGAACCCTGATATAGAGCATACTTTTTTAGCGGTCGTGAAGTAAGTACTTCAAAATAAGAATGAGAGTATGCGATGTCGGACGCAGCCCAAGATATTCATTTTAGTGATGTCCGATTCATGAACAAACAACTCTTATGACCCTTTGAAAGTAATTTGTGAATTAGCCAACTGGACAAAATCTCTGTAAATAAGAATATATGAGAGAGACTCACATGGGGTTGCTGAAAACATTTGAAGAATCGCTTCCGACCCGAATCTCTGCCCCGTTTATCCTCTCGCTGCAGCAGTCTGGTCTGTTAGTGATGACCACTCGGTTCACGCTGTACACCTTCAGCAGATCCAGCTTCCACCACGGGTTGCTTTGGGACGCTGTATGTGAGCAGGTGGTGGGTCTCCCATCCAGAGCGTTTTGGGGATACCAGTCATAATATAACGTCGACTGGCTGGCTGTGCCCCATCCTGCTGCATTCACTGGAATATGGGCATGGGGAACATTTTTAGGTTTACATTTTCTATTCTGACTAGAATTTTGTATATGTGGTTTTAAAGACAATGTTATGAGTTTATGTAAAGCTGCTTTTAAACAGTGTGTATTGTGAAAAGTGCTATACCAATAAAATTGACGACTTTGTAAAGCCGCCTCTAGACTGAACACATAATATGTATGCGCATGACGTCACCGTTTTCACAAATTCACATTTTTGTTGTATACTCGGAGACAATAATGTTGCATTAATGTCAATATCGTTTTCAAAAAAATGCACTTTGAAACCTGTTTTCAAAAGTTTGCATTTTCAGGACCTCAGAATGCTGTTGTCGTATAAATTAACGGCCAAAACATATACAATATGTTATAACATATACGGTGTTATGTAAATGGCCCCTCAATTCCAGCAGTAAGATGTTTTAATGACCAAAAAAAAAAACAACAACCTCAAGCTATTTCAGCAATCTTGAAAAATGCGAACAGAACAACCTCACATAATGGACGAGAGTGGACCACCGAGAATACAGAGGACTATAAAATCCACTGAGGAAGACAAAGAGGTCATTTACAAACAGGTGTGAAAATCAAATCAGTAACCATGACAACTCACAAGGAAAATCAAACAATTAAATGCTGCTTTTTCATTTGCGTGTTCAGTCTATAGGCACGTAGTGTTGCAAAGTGACATCGCCAACCACTGGCCTGCCAGCAGAATGCAGCGTTTTTAATCATTTCACTGATCCGAGTGACTGGGAACGTTTTGTTAAATTTATCGTCTGTACTCAAAAAATCGCAAACGTTTCCATTTTTATTACGTCGCTGTTTCCCTGTTTGCCTGCCTGTTTGATTTTCCTTGTTAGTTGTCATGGTTACTGATTAGATTTACACACCTGTTCGTAACAGAGTTGCTCGTTTCCTTCCTTTGTTCTGCAGTGGATTTATAGTCCTCTGTTTTTATCCTTGGTAGTCCGTTCTCGTTCATTTTGTGAGGTTGTTTTTTTTTTTTTCATGAAATTCTTTTATTCATCAAGGACACATTAAAACGATCAGAAATGACAGTAAATACATTAATAATGTAACAAAATATTTATATTTCAAATAAATGCAGTTCTACTGAATTTCCAGGTTTGATATTTAACAGGTTTACAGGAATTTAACAGGTTTAAAGCTCGAAGTAAGTCTACAGCCGACAATTGTGAGTCGTTGAGATGTTGTTACAGTAGGTGGGTGGATCTTCAATATTTCATTAACAACATCTGCAGGACTAAATCACTCTTTTTCCACACATCTTGCTGCCCATTTGCAATCCTTTTTGTGATTTTCTCTGTTGATTTGGATGGAAGGAATTGAAAAGCAGCATTTCAGGAATGCTTATTGTAAAAAGAAATAATAAATCCTAAATAGTCTCAAAAACTGCTGCTTCGCTCTATATAGATGTAAAATACCTTGTTCCATTTCTAATTGTACCTACTTTATTTTCATCTTTAAATCCATTGGTATTGAAATTTCCTTTGCATGGACGATTCGAGTTTTCATTATGTGTCTGGGACTGTAGAGCCCTAAAAATGTTTCACAGCGGCACATATTAACTAACAAAAGATGTAATAGTGTTTAATTCATGAAATCTCACCTTCTTTTTCATCTGCCTTCATTTGAAGTGGGAAAAACCCTTGAAAGGAGAGAAACAGAATGATGGTCAGTATTTATAGACTTAAATTTAACTTAAAGTCCCTCTGTAGTCAATAATTTTACTCCCTAGCACTCATCTTTGATCACCAAAATGACATATTTAAACGTTTTTTTTCCTTGGAAAAATATGTCTTCATGCCTTAAAATAGCTTGAATGTAACTCGACACCCTTGCCTCATTTAGTATGCGCGGTTCTATGAATATGCAAATGAGCCCCGCCTCCACTCACTCACTCAGCTCAGAGATCCACGGAACTCTGAACGGAGCCCCTAAAGGAACATATATGATGGAAAAATATATTTCAATGCTTTTGCATTCTCTCGCAAAACTTATGAGGAGGAACGCAAAACTTTTGCAAGAGAACCCGAATGCATTGACATATCATTTTTCCTCCCATGTTACATTTTTTCCATTTCCGTTTCCTTTTATAGGCTCTGTTTTTGTTTTTTGTTTTTTGTATAGTTAGAGCCGCACTATTAATTGTTAAAAGAGTGCGATCTTGAAATCTTATTCCTAAATGACAACGATCCTCCTGTGTCTATTAAACCTTTGACAAAATCACACTGGAATATTCAGATCTGCGTTTCCAATCACACAGTCTCACTATTTCTGTTACAAATATTCTAATGATCACAGAAGTGCTGGGATATAAGTTTATAGTTCATATGTAAACACTTATGTCTACGGAATCGATAAATCATTTTTTTTTTAAAGTAACTTGAAATTAATTAGATTTTTTTTTTTTTTTAATAAATCAAATATATATTAAATAGACTGCAGCAATTAACACTTTGTCAGAACCTATAGAAAATGACGTGTTATTTTGTTTAGTTGTTTGTCCATAATCATGATCACTATTTGAAACAAAAAAGTAAAGATATAGTATTTTGTTAGTTTTACACTTAAGGAAAAAAATGGCCAATTGGGGACTATTTAGTGTTCTCTAAAATTATGTATTGTATGTTATTGGGTCTTCTGTTAGTGATCTACATTCTGTTTCCAGCTTCATCTTTTTTTAGAAACACCCAAGATATTAGAAAATATGTATTTTACTTACCCAGTAAAAGCAACAGACTCCTGAAGAAAACCCTCATGTTCAATTCTTGATTCTTTCTGCTTTTAAATGATCGTGTTTAAGTGAAGGTTGGTCCAGAGAGAGAGAGAGAGAGAGATTGGTATGTTCAGCACATACCAGTGTGACTTCTGTCAGTCACATTAATATTTCTTCTCCTCCTCCATTTACATATTCCTCCTCCTCTATTTACATATGTCTCTCTCTTTCTCCCTGACTGAAGCTAGAACATTTGTCACACATTTTTTTTTTTTTTTTTTTTTTTTTAAATAAATCAGCTTTCAAATCCATGTAGAAACAATCGAACACGCTACGAGATGAATGTCTTTAGTGATTAATGATATCAAAATAGTCTATACCAATGCGGTACCAATAATCTCTTTGGCAGACACTTTTATCCAAACCAAGTCAGGTGAAAAATGACACGTTGGCTTGTTATAAGAGACACCTACTAGTTCCAGGTATAAACAGCAATGAGAACTTTAAGTTATTTACAGTACAAATCCACCAAACCGGATCTCCTGAGAGAAAACTGAGTCTTCCTAAACTATATTAAGGTCTTTTAAAATTCAACTTCTAACGTGTTCACTTTAAATCTATCATTATTTTCTCACTTATGTCATTCTTTCTTTTCAGTGAAAGTTTTGAAGTGAATGAAGACTGAGGCTATCAAACGGCAAAATGACTAAATAAAATCCAAATGCATCAAAAAAGGGGTTCATATTCTCCAAGACGATATCTATCGGGCTGCCTGTTGTTTCCATCTCGAGAGTTGCACCTGCCATTTTTTTTAAAGGTTTTTATTCTTTCCCATTTCATAGACATTGCAAGATTACAAGACTTTTTTCACAAGGCATTTCTATGCCGAAAGCCATCCCGCATATCGTCCATCGCAAGGGGAAGCTCTGTTTCTAATGACACAAGACTGTTATTAATGAAACTGTTGAAACACTTTAAAATGTACATATTAACACATGTGTTCCTATAGTGATGTATTATTAAACTAAACCAGTGCTTTGGTATATCTGCTGCTCTGTCCACTTCATTTAACAACTTATTTTCCTTATTCGTATTTCCTGTGGTTTTCTTTTATCTTTATGAGATGTTGTGGATTCATGTTCATGTGTTTTGCCAACATCGACCCTTGCCAGAGTAATTATTTAAACTTTTCTTACATCATGCATATTTTAAATGTAATTTCATGTTGCCAAATTTGAGAGATTTAACAGCTTCAGTTATTTAAAATTGATTAGACTCACATATTATAACGCACAAATTCATCAGGCTGGTCAGATGGTCAAAGCATGTTTGATGAAAGTTTCGACAACATCCATGGCGAGCTTTCTAGAAGTCATTTGAAGTCAAAATTATGAATGGAAATCTTCATGACATGTAAATGTTCCCAAATTGCTCTCTTTTTGCCCCTGATAGACGTGGTTGTCGTTTGAATAGGCATACAGCTCTTTTGCCTACATGTAAAGGAGCTAAGAGCTAACAAAATGACTTTCTGTGTATGTTGTGACATGCCGATGGAACGAGGAGGGCCAGGAAAGAGGCTGTTTGCTTTCGGACCAAAAAATTACTTTTAGTTGGTCAATTTTTGTCACTTGACTTTTATCAAGCTTCCATGTGTGATTTAATATTGTTCCTTCCTCAGACGTGTGTTTTCATAAGAGTCCTTTTGTTACTGACATTTTTGTGTGTCTTTGAGATGTAAAGTCATCTGAATTTGACCACTTCAGTCATTCAATATTACTATATTTAGAGTACCTTCTCAAAATGCAGTGACTATGTTCAACTTAGGTGGAATACTTTATTTCACACGACATCTGATTTTAATTTTAAATGCTGATTTGAACACATCCAGGTTCTTTATTTTGATGTCATTTTAAAGTCTTCTGGAAAAAGTCTGCTGACATTAAAAGACTAACCTCATTATTTCAAACTCAAATGTCCGATATCAGTAGCAACAGGTAAATCCTGTAGATCAGAGTTCCTCAGATCCGGTCCTGAGGGCCACTGCCCTGCCCTGTCCTGCATAGTTTAGTCCCAACCCTTATGAAACACACCTGAAAATGCTAGTCAATGTCTTCAGAGTTACTAGAAGAATGCGGGCAGGTGAGTTTGATCGAGGTGTGAGATAAACTCTGCCGACAGTGTCTAATCTAAGGCAGTATTTGAGGAATCCTGCTGTAAATCATATAGATAACATTTGTTTTGTCTACAATCTATATAGGATTTTACAAAGTTTACAAAAACATTAGAGGGTTGGCAAGAAATCACAGCGTGTGGTTTCCCTTATGGAAAGATAAAAACAGTTTTCAAACAGTGTTAATATCATCTTTAAAATTAATGGAATATTCCTGTAAGGTAAAAGATTTATATTAGGGCACATTATGGTGACCCAGCACATTACTAAAATAATGAATCATTTTCAAAAAAAAAAAAAATAAATAAATAATTGTTCATGGTTTTTGATCATCCCACACTTGTATAAAAGTGTTAAAATTAGTGGTAAAAATTCTGTAGAGGTTGATTGACGCACAGCTTTTACCAACAATATGGCAAGTGTTTCTCCATTCCTGTTTAGCCTATTATTTAGTTTACTACCCTAACTGTTTGCATTTAGCATTGTTCTTTTCATGCTGTCATCATTGACCCATTTTTGGGTTGGTATACCCCGGTTAAATAAACACTGATATAGCAATGAACATGTAAATGACTTTATTATGCATAACTCTTTTCTTCAGAAAATATACAACTGACTTAATTTAAAACTCACAGGCAATCAATGTTTTGAGGCAGTAGTGTACGTTCATTACAAAATAAATTAAAGACATTTAAAAATAATCCTCTTAGCTACTGCTAGACATTTCAGCCACTTGGTGGCATCACACGTGCGCCATTACATTAACACGATTTTACAAATTCTCATCGGCCCGCTTTGTGCAGGAGCCTGATTTTAAGTATCAGTACATTTGCAGAATACACACACGGTTCTCATGCACACACTCTTTCTCACACAGATTCAATAAATGATGTATTTCCCTCTTCCCCTTATTTTCAAATCCTTGCTTCATATTTCCAGAGTCACAATATTGCACTTTATATACGTATAAATGTGCTGAATTACATATGCTTTAGTGTTGGGTTCATCAAGCATTCAGTGCTCATCGACCAGTTTAATAAAGCAAAAGACACGTCCAGGCAGCGTCCTTACAACAGGAGGACTGCAAGGATCCCTGAGAGAATGATCACAGCAGCTGAAAAAAAGACAAGAAAAAGAGAATAATTAAACTATTTAACAAAGGACTATTAAAAAGCACAAGAAATAAAAAGGACTCAACCTGAGGTCATTATGTATAACCTGTATTGTACAGTATGCTAGTCTAATCTCAGGGTACGTTTACACGACAACGATATGCTTAAAATGAGTAGTTTTCCGTGTACAGACGACGACATTGTCAGAACGGTCCCCATTCACACGGATCCGCGAAAACGGATAAAAACCCCTGTATTTTGCTGCCAGGCCATTAGATGGCGATGAAACACTACAGACTGAACACGTAATACGCATGTGCGTGACGTCATCGTCTTCAGAGACTTGCGTTTTTGTTGTTTACACAGAGACCGTTTTCAAAACAACTTTGCGTTTTCAGCCGTTCAAAACGCCAGTGTCGTGTAACTGAGCGGCCAAAATGCTTAAAAAGTTGTACGTTTTTAGTTGAAAACGGTGTTGTGTAAACAGCGCCTAAATTAATATGAATTTAGCAACTAAAGAGGTTGTGTTACTCTGTTTAAGTGCTCACTGCAGATCCAAAGGACGTCCAGCTCCACCTTTGTGGACCTAATGGGTGGAGCTTGACCTAGTTATGTTTAGGCTAGGGCGTGGCTGATCCTTCAAGCCCCACCCATTACCAAAGGGGCGGACCTAGACGACAAGCTCCACCTATCGGCTCTGCAGTGAGTAGCCCCTGATGTGGCAGGATCAAGTTCTTACCCTGAGATGCTGCATGCTGCAGTGCGATGCTCCCTCCTGTAGTCGGTTTTGTTGTAGTAGTTGTAATAGTAGAAGAAGTGGTAGGATTAGAGGCTGTATTTGTATCAGGTGTAATTATTCCAACATCTGAGCTGCTCAGGTTGGTTAGATCAACTGGCGAACTTGTACTCATTCGTGTGACGGGAGACTCCAGAGTGCCTGAGGAAATGGAAATAAAGAAAATGTTTTAATTTTGTCACTAATTGCATTCTCTTTCAGTATTTCAATAATAGCGTCGCTCTCACCATTTGTAAAGTTGCCAGTGAAGAAGAAGAGGTAACTGTCTGTGTTTGCCGCACGGGTGTTGCTGTTGAGACCTGCGGCTATGAAAATGCACTGAATCTTCGTCTTGTTCACAGAGCCACGGAAAGATCCAGGATTGAACTGCAAGACAAAAAAGTAACATTTAAAAAAAATAAAATTATTTCTACAATGTAGGGCTTAAAGTGAGTTGAGTTCTCCTCCACCTCAAAGCATTCTATTAACCCTCCAGCTCCACTCTGGATTTCTCTTTTTTGCTCGCTCCTGTCTAATATACATTTGCACCATTACATTTTCTTTAAAGCGTTCCCTGTTGTTGTTCATAACCATGTAATTTATAGCCAAGAATCATCTGTGCAAACCTTGGCAGAGGATTTCAGAGAAAAAGCTCTGTGAAAGGAGTCTTACTGTGTTATCCGGAGTCAGGATGTTGTTGTTCAGTGTGGAACGAATGAACTTCACTATACCATTGTTGCTGGCACAAGAATAGATGGTGTCACCATCACCCTATGAGAAGCAAATAAATAAGTCAGAGAACCCAAATCTCAGATTTGGTGCTTTGAAAGCACATTCTAACAAAAGTGATTTTTAAATGTGGACATCAGAAATAAATAAAATCTTTTACAGACCTCCTTGCTGTCTCGAGACAAGCCAACTGCGATGTAACCATTCGACTCCCCGCTGATCTCAAAAGTGAGATTGTCTGAGCTTCCGCTCACCGCTCTTGTGGAGGCGAAAAAGCAGCTATTGGAAGTAGATGGATCACAGCTGGCTGGAGTGGAGAAACATGCCCTGTCCTTCTTACAGTTGTCCCTGGTGACCTTATCCTGCAATGTCAAGTTCACACAAGCCATGAAATGCAGTGCTACGTTTTCTTTTTTTTAAATCTGCTGAGAATGTTTAAAAATGCCTAAAATCTAAAGTAAACTGAAGAGTTTAACTTAAAAATTAAATATTATAGCAATTTACCATCACACAATACTGTAGTCAGTACATCATTGACTTTGCTAACACTAAACCTTTCACTTCAATAAACAACATAGATCATCTTAACCAAGAAAAATATAACTGGCTCTCCAGTCTGTTCACACTTACAATTGTTGTACCAGTGGTTGCTGGAACTGTAGATGCAGTGTTGTTTGGTGTAGCTGTAACGTTAGACGCCGTGTTGTTTGGTGTTGCTGTAACGTTAGACGCAGTGTTGTTTGGTGTTGCTGTAACGTTAGATGTAGTGTTGTTTGGTGTTGCTGTAACGTTAGACGCAGTGTTGTTTGGTGTTGCTGTAACGTTAGATGCAGTGTTGTTTGGTGTTGTTGTAACGTTAGATGCAGTGTTGTTTGGTGTTGTTGTAACGTTAGATGCAGTGTTGTTTGGTGTTGCTGTAACGTTAGATGTAGTGTTGTTTGGTGTTGTTGTAACGTTAGATGCAGTGTTGTTTGGTGTTGCTGTAACGTTAGATGTAGTGTTGTTTGGTGTTGCTGTAACGTTAGATGCAGTGTTGTTTGGTGTTGTTGTAACGTTAGATGCAGTGTTGTTTGGTGTTGTTGTAACGTTAGATGCAGTGTTGTTTGGTGTTGTTGTAACATTAGATGCAGTGTTGTTTGGTGTTGTTGTAACGTTAGATGCAGTGTTGTTTGGTGTTGTTGTAACATTAGATGTAGTGTTGTTTGGTGTTGTTGTAACATTAGATGCAGTGTTGTTTGGTGTTGTTGTAACGTTAGACGTAGTGTTGTTTGGTGTTGCTGTAACGTTAGACGTAGTGTTGTTTGGTGTTGCTGTAACGTTAGACGTAGTGTTGTTTGGTGTTGCTGTAACGTTAGACGCAGTGTTGTTTGGTGTTGCTGTAACGTTAGACGTAATGTTGTTTGGTGTTGCTGTAACGTTAGACGTAGTGTTGTTTGGTGTAGCTGTAACGTTAGATGTAGTGTTGTTTGGTGTTGCTGTAACGTTAGACGTAGTGTTGTTTGGTGTAGCTGTAACTGTAGTGTTGTTTGGTGTAGCTGTAACGTTAGACGTAGTGTTGTTTGGTGTTGCTGTAACGTTAGACGTAGTGTTGTTTGGTGTAGCTGTAACGTTAGACGTAGTGTTGTTTGGTGTTGCTGTAACGTTAGACGTAGTGTTGTTTGGTGTTGCTGTAACGTTAGACGTAGTGTTGTTTGGTGTTGCTGTAACGTTAGACGTAGTGTTGTTTGGTGTAGCTGTAACGTTAGATGTAGTGTTGTTTGGTGTTGCTGTAACGTTAGACGTAGTGTTGTTTGGTGTAGCTGTAACTGTAGTGTTGTTTGGTGTAGCTGTAACATTAGACGTAGTGTTGTTTGGTGTAGCTGTAACTGTAGTGTTGTTTAGTGTAGCTGTAACTGTAGTGTTGTTTGGTGTTGCTGTAACTGTAGATGCAGTGTTGTTTGATGTTCCATTGCCAGTAGATGCAGTGGCATTTGTACTGGCTATTGTGACTGAAACATCTGTGCTGTTAGGGTTGCTTAAGTCCACTGACGCATCTGTGGCAAGTACAGTGACTGGAGAATCCAGAGTGCCTGGTAAAGGAGTAGATGGAAGAAAATGATTTCCTTTTACTACAAAACAAAATATCAGTGAGTTACTTGATCAAAGTGTTGCACTCACCATTCGAGATCCTGCCTGTTACAACGGAGATGAAAGTTTCTGTGGTTACTGCACGGGTGCTGGTGCCGAGACCTGCAGCGGTGAAAATGCATTGAATTGTTCTTCCTTTGACGGAGCCACGAAAACTTCCAGGGATGAACTGCAGCACAACAGAAGTAATGCTACTTAATATTACACTGCTAAGATGGCACATAAACTGCATATGAGGTGTCATATACTGTGCTGTGAGCCAGTATATTTTAATTGTTTTTTATGCATTATTGCATCTTTACAAAGATTTTGGAGGCAACCTTTTGAGACCAGTGTTGATAGTACTAGAACTGGGATTTTCCTTGAAGCCTTCCATGCTTTTATATACTACAATTATTATTTTCTGTTAATAATCTCTGTTGCTAATATTGCCATATGTTTTTATAGGAAAGGCTCTCTGAAAAATTGCCTTACTGCGTTATCTTGTGTCAGTATTTGATTGTTCCTTGTGGAACGGATGAACTTCAGTGCACCATTGATGTTGGCACAAGCATAGATGGTGCCACTTTGACCCTAAGGATGTGAAAAGAAAATTAGTCAGTGAACCAGAAGTTTAAGATTAAAGTACTGAAATATTCTTATTATGTTGATTTAAATGAAACATATGATTTAAAAGCGACTGGATTTGATCTCTTACGCTGTTTTCTCGAGATAGGCCAGCTGCGATGTAACCATCTGACTCGCCACTGAGCTCAAAGATAAAATTATCTGCAGCTCCGCTTACTCCTCTTGTGGAGAGAAAATAGCAGGAACCTTGTGCACCTGGATTACAGGTGGGTGGAGCAGAGAAACAAGCCCTATCCTTCCTACATGTATCCCTGCCAGTAATTTCCTGCAATAAACACAGTCAAAATTAATTTGAACAAAAACATAAATGCAATAACTTGCTAAAGTACTTTTTGTCATTTAAAAGAACGTTCACTTTAACAGTCAAGATTGTTATTTCCATTTTTAAACAAGAAAAAGAACCTGGCTTACTAGTGGTTGATTATTGATGCTGGTCATGGTATTAGAGCCTGACGATGTTATATTGGTTGCCATGTTGGGAGGGCGGGTCATGGTTATATTGGGAGGGGGGGTCATGGTCAGGTTAGTGGTGATGTTGGGAGGGCTTGTGTAGGTCATGGTCATGTTGGGAGAGCGGGTCATGGTCAGGTTGGTGGTGATGTTGGGAGGGCTTGTGTGGGTCATGTTCATGGTTATATTGGGAGGGGGGGTCATGGTCAGGTTGGTGGTGATGTTGGGAGGGCTTGTGTGGGTCATGTTCATGGTTATATTGAGAGGGGTGGTCATGGTCAGGTTGGTGGTGATGTTGGGAGGGCTTGTGTGGGTCATGTTCATGGTTATATTGGGAGGGGGGGTCATGGTCAGGTTGGTGGTGATGTTGGGAGGGCTTGTGTGGGTCATGTTCATGGTTATATTGGGAGGGGGGGTCATGGTCAGGTTGGTGGTGATGTTGGGAGGGCTTGTGTGGGTCATGTTCATGGTTATATTGAGAGGGGTGGTCATGGTCAGGTTGGTGGTGATGTTGGGAGGGCTTGTGTGGGTCATGTTCATGGTTATATTGGGAGGGGGGGTCATGGTCAGGTTGGTGGTGATGTTGGGAGGGCTTGTGTGGGTCATGTTCATGGTTATATTGGGAGGGGGGGTCATGGTCAGGTTGGTGGTGATGTTGGGAGGGCTTGTGTGGGTCATGTTCATGGTTATATTGAGAGGGGTGGTCATGGTCAGGTTGGTGGTGATGTTGGGAGGGCTTGTGTGGGTCATGTTCATGGTTATATTGGGAGGGGGGGTCATGGTCAGGTTGGTGGTGATGTTGGGAGGGCTTGTGTGGGTCATGTTCATGGTTATATTGAGAGGGGGGGTCATGGTCAGGTTGGTGGTGATGTTGGGAGGGCTTGTGTGTGTCATGTTCATGGTTATATTGAGAGGGGGGGTCATGGTCAGGTTGGTGGTGATGTTGGGAGGGCTTGTGTGGGTCATGTTCATGGTTATATTGGGAGGGGGGGTCATGGTCAGGTTGGTGGTGATGTTGGGAGGGAATGTGTGGGTCACGTTCATGGTAATATTGGGAGGGGGGGTCATGGTCAGGTTGGTGTTGATGTTGGGAGGGCTTGTGTGGGTCATGTTCATGGTTATATTGGGAGGGGGGGTCATGGTCAGGTTGGTGGTGATGTTGGGAGGGCTTGTGTGGGTCATGTTCATGGTTATATTGGGAGGGGGGGTCATGGTCAGGTTGGTGGTGATGTTGGGAGGGAATGTGTGGGTCATGTTCATGGTAATATTGGGAGGGGGGGTCATGGTTAGGTTGGTGTTGATGTTGGGAGGGCTTGTGTGGGTCATGTTCATGGTTATATTGGGAGGGGGGGTCATAGTCAGGTTGGTGGTGATGTTGGGAGGGAATGTGTGGGTCATGTTCATGGTAATATTGGGAGGGGGGGTCATGGTCAGGTTGGTGGTGATGTTGGGAGGGCTTGTGTGGGTTACGTTCATGGTTATATTGGAAGGGGGGGTCATGATCAGGGTGGTAGTGATGTTGGGAAGGCTTGTTTGGGTCATGTTCATGGTTATATTGGGAGGGGGGGTCATGATCAGGGTGGTAGTGATGTTGGGAAGGCTTGTTTGGGTCATGTTCATGGTTATATTGGGAGGGGGGGTCATGGTCAGGGTGGTAGTGATGTTGGGAAGGCTTGTGTGTGTCATGTTCATGGTTATATTGGGAGGGGGTGTCATGATCAGGTTGGTGGTGATGTTGGGAAGGCTTGTGTGGGTCATGTTCATGGTTATATTGGGAGGGGGTGTCATGATCAGGGTGGTGGTGATG
Organism: Squalius cephalus; assembly: GCA_022829025.1. Taxonomy (NCBI): domain Eukaryota; kingdom Metazoa; phylum Chordata; class Actinopteri; order Cypriniformes; family Leuciscidae; genus Squalius; species Squalius cephalus. The sequence continues at coordinate 3,005,316 of CM040793.1, forward strand.
TTTGGAAGGCTTGTGTGGGTCATGTTCATGGTTATATTGGGAGGGGGTGTCATGGGCAGGGTGGTGGTGATGTTAGGAAGGCTTGTTTGGGTCATGTTCATGGTTATATTGGAAGGGGTGGTCATGTTGAGAGGACTAGTGGTTGTTGTATTTTCCCCCTTGACTCCAAGCATCATGCATGCTATCCCCAGGATAGCCACATAGATCCATTTTCTCCCCATCTGTGATCTTTAGGTATTTATATGTGTTAATCTTGCAGCTCGATTTCTGTAACCTGTAATTAAAAATGAAAAGAAAGTAATTCAGGTTGTATAATCAACAAAAAAAAAAAAAAGAATTTGGACAATTTAAAAATCTGACCATTAATGACAGACAGATTTTATCTTAAAGGCTCTACATAATTTATTTCCCTCAATTTACTTGTTTACTTAAAGTATAGAACATCCGTAAAACCCCACTGGACCTCTAGATTGAAAAATCATCAATGCAAGTGAATGTGAGAAAATAATTATTTTCTGGTCCCGTTTGAATTGTGCCATGAATGTGAACATATGTTGTCTGTGAATTTTTTATATAATTTTTCATGTTACGAGTTTGACAGTATATTGTACGATTCTTTGGCTAGCAGTTGTGGAAAAGACATAACGAGAAAGACTACATGTCGGCTATGTGACGTCACCCCATAACACATTTTCCCTCCACTTGTCAAATCACGGTGCTAATGCTGCGATAATCTATGGAGACAGATCGAGATGCCTGTGTGTTTTGTACCCAAATGTCACCATTCAAACCAAATGGGCTGTTCTTTCTTCAGAAACGCGTCGAAAGCAGCGAAGAGTTGTAGTCCACAAAGTGCTCTCACACAAAGTCTAACCGTATCAAACTTCTACACGCTAAATTGTAGCATTCTTCACACGAAAAATTATATTAAAAATTCACAGACAACATATGTTCACATTCATGGCACAATTCAAACGGGACCAGAAAATAATTATTTTCTCACATTCACTTGCATTGACGATTTTTCAATCTAGAGGTCCAGTGGGGTTTTACGGATGCGCGGGACTTACCAGCTCTATAAAGTACTTAAAGTAATATGGTAATGATAACTGTATGGCACTTTACCATAAACAATTTAATCTTAACACTAAAATTTGAGTATTGATTAAAGGGTTAGTTCACCCCTAAATTAAAATTCTGTCATCAATTACTCACCCTCATGTTGTTCCAAACCCGTAAGACTTAAGTTCATCTTCCAAACGAAAATATTTGTAATGAACGCAACAGCTACGCAACTACCACTTTGACGCTTCAAAGAGTTAATAGAGAGATTGTAAAACTAATCCATTTGAATTGAGCAGTTTAGTCCAAATTGTCTTTACATGATGAACAGATTGAATTTTGCCGTGTATTCACATTTAAAAATTGATCAGAGAACATAAACAGAAGCTCAACCGTACCCGCTTGACACATGAGAACAAACCTCACTGCTTCTCTTGGAAGCTCAAACGTGCTGCGTAACACATGAGAATCAAGCAAGATCTTGAGCTTCTGTTTCTGTTGATGAATGTTTGTGTGTGAATAAAAGCCTGAATTCAATCCGTTCATCATATAAAGGCATTTTGTCTCGTCAGAAAATTTGGACTAAACTGCTCAATTCATATGGATTAGTTTTACGATCTCTTTATTAACTTTTTGAACTGTCAAAGTGGTAGTTGCGTAGACTGTCAATGGAAGGACAGAAATCTCTCCGATTTCATCAGAAATATCTTCATTTGTGTTTCGAAGATGAACGAATTTAATTCTTACTGAATGTGCACACCAGCACTACAATATATACAACACACAGATTCTGCAACCATTCTATACACCTCCTGACCTTCTAACTACTCTGCCGTTCAAATCCGTTCCGTTAGGGATCGATAAGATTTGTAATGTTTTTAAAATAATTATCTTCTGCTTACCAAGGCTGTATTTATTTGATAAAATATATATATATATATATATATATATATATATATATTGTGAAATATTATGACAATTTAAAATAACTGTTTTCTATTTTAATATATTTAAAAAAAAAAAAATTCCTGTGATCAAAGCTGAATTTTCAGCATCATTACTCCAGTCTTCAGTGTCACATGATCCTTCAGAAATCACTGATGATTTGATGCTCAAAAAACATTCATTATTGGTATCAATGTTGAAAACAGTTGTGTAAAAACATTTTTCCAGGATTCTTTGATGAATAGAAAGTTAAAAAGAACAGCATTTAATTGAAGTAGAATCTTTTGTAACATTATAAATGTCTTTACTGTAACTTTTGATCAATTTAATTCATCCTTGATGAAAAAAAATATTGATTTCTTTCATTTATTTCCCTCAAAAACTAAAATTAAAATTCTTACTGACCCCAAACTTTTGAACGGCAGTGTTTAATGTTACGAAAGCTTTCTATTTCAGATAAACGCTGTTCTTTTGAACTTTCTATTTATCAAAGATCAGAGATTTAAAAATGTAAATAACTGTTTTCAACACTGATAATAATCATAAATGTTTCTTGAGCATCAAATCATCATATTAGAATGATTTCTGAAGGATCATGTGACACTGAAGACTGGAGTAATGATGCTGAACATTCAGCTTTGATCACAGGAATAAATTACACTTCAATGTATATTCACATAGAGAACAGCGGCTTTACATTGATACTTGGTACTGCAGAAGATACTTCTTTTAAAAACATTACATTACTTTTGAACTGCAGTGTATGTCAGAGTGTAAAATTATAGAAATTGATGGATCCTCAGAATTCATCCCCTAAACTGAATGTGAATGTAGACGATGTAATTCGGCAACAACAAACAATATGTTTTTTTTTTTTTTAAAGTTTAGTAGTCATTCCCTAGTCTGAATCTCTGAAAAGGTTGGGTATTTGTGATACCATCTGATAACACATCAACACATATCTTTCAGGATAGACAAAGACAAAAAAAAAAAAAAAAAAAAAGTAAAAATCAATACTTCAATTGATGAATTATTGTAATCCAACCATACAATATATGTATATTCAAAAGAATATATAATATTCAATCAATAAAATGTGTAATCTGCTATGAGAAATATAAAAGATAAAGCAGGAAATTATTTTGTACATTGCCAAATGGAAGGAAGGAAGGAATTGTGGTATATATATATATATATATTCATTAAAAAAATTATATATATATATTTTTTATTTTTTTTTATTTTTTTTTTATGAATGTACTTCCATTATAAAACTAAATATCAAAGCAAACAGAAATTTGTTTTAAAGAATGATAGCACAAACACATTTTAAGCAAACAATTGGTTGGTTAAAGGTAAATTAAAAAATGGTTCATAAATGTGTAGTTAGTTCTGAGATTCGTTTGATATTTAGTTTTCTAATGCCGGGAACACATTTCTAAGACTGAACTGAACACACTTCCAGACTGTTTCCAGTGACTGGAGCAGATTTTAAACACTGACTGAAACTGAGTACTGAGTATCATCATCATCGGCTTCACAATTAGGGCTTCCATCATGGGATTATTTTATAAATTTAGTTTTAATTAATTCATTTAGTTTTAATTCAGTTCTTATTTTACAAAATGTTATGAATTAAACGACTCGCAAACATTTTTTTTTTCACAAAGAAAAAAAAAAAAAAAACCGTTAAGAATTATAGAGTCATTTGAAACATTACTCATAAAACCTTTTTAGCATTAAGGTTCTTTAAACTTCAGCCACGAACACTAGAGTTCTAAATAGAACCCTTTTGATTCTAAGAGTGTACTTTAAATATACATCGAAGAATCATGACATTTCTCATTTTTGGAATAGCCTGTACCTCATCTGTTAAATCTTTAAATGTATCTGTCTCTACAGATATCATTCACTCATTATGTTAACAGCCATGCTAAAATAATCTTAAAGTGTTTCTTACCCGTATGTGAGATGTTCTGTGAGTTAATGATCACTGATGGAGGCGTCGAGCTTCTCAAACTTTAATAACTCGCATGCAGGGCGGGACCTGAAGGGCTGGACACTGATTTTATAACTTAACATTTCTTTTACTTCAGACTTCGCTATTTGAACATTCATACGTAAAAGCAAACCCAACACACATGATGTCTGGAAAAGGGAGGAGTAGCACTCCTGAAACAATACTGAAGCTCATCTTCATACATTCCCGCTGCACCTTAACTCAACTGTATACATTCTCCGTGACGCGCGGAAATAACTCAAAAATGTCATGTTACCGTCATCACTTGATTCACAGGTTTTTTTTATTTTTATTATTATTTCATCAGAAAAAGATTCCTACATTATGTGAGAAAATCAGTTTTTGTCTAAGAGAATGTGTGTAGAAGTTATGAAGCCTATTTGATTTAGACAAATATTATTGAGCAATATTTAGTTATTTGTTTTTAATCTTATACTGTTTGAAGGAATTAGCCAACTATTTCAAAATTGTAAATAAAACAAGTAGGCTAATAACATTTTAATTTTTTTCTCAGTTGAGTTTAATTCAGTGTGTAACTTGCCATTTCTTTGTAGTTGTGTGTTAAACTGTTTCAACACAGTGTAGTAACTGGTATTTTGGCAGAAGCGCATGTTAAACAAAGGGTTATTGCAGTGTGTCTGAGTTGATCTGGTGGTTTCGTCTAATCACTGCCTCTTCGGGGTTTGTTCTACAATACGTGCAGACTCTTTAAATATTTACTCAGGGTGAGGTTGGGGCATTTGCTTTAACATTTAATTACCAATAACTGTAAACAACAAAGCAACACTCGGCCCATCAAGAATAACCGTGATCGAGTCGTGATCGTAAGACAAAAACAGAAATTCTTGAAACATACATACAAGAAGCATTCTGTTCTATTGGTCTGAAAAAGGGAGTGAGAATGAAAGAATTTCACCATCTATATTGGCATTTGTAAAAACAAACAAGATTCTAACGCTCACCAAACCTATATTGTGTTGTGTTAAATAGCTCTGGCACGATTCCCTTGTTTTAGGCCACTGTACTTCACTGGTGTGTCAGTTATTTTATATAAGATATATAGCAGTGATGATATAAATCATCAGTAGTTATTATTGAGCTGTCTTTCCAGTTTCTCTGGTGTGTTTAGATGGCGACAAATGCATTACATTCTCCTTTCTTAAAAACCCCCACTCCGACATACGCGCGTGCACGATCAGGAGTGACTTCCGAGAATTCCTGTTTACACCCTTTTTTCTTCATTCTTCAGTCTGACAAAAGACAAAAGTGCAAACCATTTTTTAATAGCTTGGCATTAAAAAAGTATATGATCAGTTTAAATGGCAACATGTTTTTACATTATAACTCATCAAAATAATTTCAGCAGTTTTTTTTTCATGTTATATGAGATTCAACTCCAATTTTCTTCAATTAAGTTTAAACGGCTGATTATACTTCATTTATTTTACAGTCCTTCACTGTAATCCTCTTCTTCCCTTTGTAAATACCAAAGGTATTAACATATCTTATTGTACATGATCATGTCCGTTATTTCAACAACAAAAGAATTATGGCACATATTTTGGTCTTGCACAGCAAAAAAATTATTCTTCTTAAGTATTTTTGTTGTTTTCCAGTAAAAATATCTAAACATTCTTAAATCAAGATATATTTACTTGAGAATCAAAAAGAGTGTAAGTATTGTTTTCTGAAAAAAATAATGAAATTAAGTGTGATTTTTCTTTAAAACAGAAAAATATATATATATGTTTTCTCTTTGAATTAAGTTGATTCTTCTGGCCCTATTGCAGATATTTTGGTATATTATATATATTAGATATAGATTTTTTTTTTTTTTTTTTTTTTTTTTTTTGAAAACAAGACTTTACATAAGTCAATTTCCTTCTCAAATAGATGTATCTTGATTTAAGAATCTTTAGATAAAACAAAACAAGATAAATGTACTATTTTTTTGCACTGTAGAAGTTGTTTCTTATATGTGTCACGAGTATGTTCTGTCATGTCTGCATCTGTTCTCATTAGTCCCTGATTAGTTGATCTTGCTTGCTAAGTTCCCTCATTTACCCTGCGTACTTATCCTCCCTGTTCTGTCAGTTATCGTCTATGTGAAGTGTGTTGCGTCCTGTTCGCATGTATCTTGATATCTTTGTTTAATAAACCTGTATTGGATTATATTTGTCTTCCTCGTCTGCCTGCCAGCAACCACATAACTTTACTATACACACACACACACACACACACACACACACATATATATATATATATATATATATATATATATATATATATATATATATATATATATATATATAAGGCTGTGTTTGTAGTCCTGGAGTAACTGATACAAATGTATTGTACTGTGTACTGAGCACACCTTTAACACAAAGCAAATCTTGTCTCTTGGTCTGGTCCAACAAGTTTTTTCTGCTCTGATAGACAAAAGGGTGGTGCATTATGAGAAGAAAAGAGCATCTGAGCTGCAATAGCATGTGTTTGTCTCATGTTCTGCAGTCTGTAAATGTGCTCAGGAACTATCAGAAGACAATAGCACATATACGAGGATGAGTTCCGTGAACGCATGAAAGAAAAAATACCTTTCATAACTTCCGGGTTGAATTGAATTTTCGGAATGAGGAATCTGTCATCTTCAGTTCACCTCTTCATCTCTATAGAGTCTCTAAAGTATCTTCTCATCCGACCATGTAGTTGTTTTAGAAAATAATTATTTACTGTAAGAAAAACTAAATCCGTAGAAAAGCACACGACACAATGCAATGAGCATTTACTGTAGGCCTATATAACAAGAGCAAAACATTTTTACAGCATTTATTAACCTTTGTTATTATTAGTTTATAAAATGGTCAATGTCACAGTGCATTAATAATGTAAACGTAAAATGATGAATAAACACAGCAGTCCATGTTCTGTTTTTCTGGTGGCCCATGACTTTATCGCCTTCAGACTTCTTGCTTTTACAATTTTAAACTACTTCAAAATTTCTGCAAGCTTTTTCAAGCCAACATCAAAGTTTGTCGTGACAGACTTATTTTAGTCTAGTTTATATCTGTTAACGTTAATAAAACACAACATTGTTAGTTCATGTTAGTTCAGGTCCATTACATAACAGATACAACTTTTGATTTATATAATGTATTGTTAAATGTTGAAATTACCATTGACTGAGATGCTTTATAATTATGTTTCATTGTTAGATCATGATCTATATTTATATACAGTCAGTGGCCACTTTATTAGGTACACCTGTTTAACTGCTTTGTAACACAAATATCTAGTCAGCATATCACATGGCAGCGACTCCTTGCATTAAGGCATGTAGACAGATCGAGACGATCAGCTGAAGTTCAAACTGTTACGTCAAAGTACATGTCTTTGTTAAGGTGTTGTGAATGCTTGTTTCTGCTAGGATGATAGGCAGCACGTGTTGTTAATCTGCGCTCCTGCTGATTCGGTCTTGTGGCCATGAGCTCTGCCATCAAAGCTGAGCAGTTTTCTAGAGTCCCTTTCTCCTGTAGCAGACCTGTGTTTTAGCTCTCTCAATTGTTTTTGTGGATCATGATGTGAGATTACTGGTGTGAGATTAGTGCAAGGGGGATATTATTTTGACTGTTACAGGATTTCTTTTCACTTGTTTTATGAGTGCAGGGTGAGTTTTTCAAGTTTTGTTTGCAATATTTATTTACTATTTTAGCTTTGATAAAATATAATTTTTGTACAGGAACTCGCACCTTACTTGTGTGTCTTTATTTGGATTGTTTTCCCCTGTTGTTTCGGGGTGGCGTAGTCGCTAAGGATCGGGCCACCTGCTACATGTGGCGTAGTCGGCAGGGTCCACAGAATATCTGGCAGAGGCGTGGGACCGCATATTCTTGTTTATTTTAGTAAGTTTGTGTATGTTTTGTGTTAAATCTCTTTTTAGGAACAAAGCAGCAGCTTGTGCTCTGGAGACTGTAGTTTCTGGTTTGACTCCCGTCGTTGTTGGTACTGTTGGTATAATTAAGTTGGTAAATACCACAGTGCTTTGTGTCGAACACGGTAATGACAGTTCTTTGAGACAAAAGCCCATCAATCCCTCGCTCCCCGTTCCTTCGCTCCCTCGCTCTGCCTACTCCTCCCCATCATGGCGGATGGCAGCAGGACTGGCCTCCAGTGAACAATGTCAGCTCCTCTGTCCCCTCACAGAAGCTCGCCACCGGGTTGTGAACATAAACAAACATAACATAAATAGTCCAGGCCTGGTCCTCTCTCGTCTTGCACTGTCGTCACTCCTCCTTCTATCCTTCCGGAGCTCCTCTGTGAGACTCGAGACCAGCCAGTGTGGCGTACAGGGGACACTCATTAACACTCAAGCCATCGGCCTTGGTCCATTCCCACTGCTCTCGGCCCCGCCCTGCATGCCAGAACATACAAACGCTGTAGATGAATTACACCCTGAAGTGTAATACTTAACAAACGCCACCTTAACAGATGGCAGCAACCCCTCCTCGACCCAGGAACCCGGTGGCGAGCTCTCCGTCCCACCTGTGGGAAAATCTCTCCAGCTCGACCACCTCGGCAGTCACCGCTCCTTCATGCTGCCCGATCTCCTCAGCACCGCAATCCCCTTCAGCAGCGAGGGCTCTCTGACAGCATGTCCCTACTTTCTCCTGGGTTTCGGCTCTAATGTAACAATGTTCAAAGCTCAGAGAAGGGGGCAGGAACCGGCGAATGTTGAACGTTAACTTTAATCCAATAAATAAACAAATATCAAAATGAAAGTAAAGCGGCAGTCCCTCACGGACGACTCCCGCATATGAACATAAACAAACACACAGTCTTAAGGGGGGCATATGAAATGCATGGGAGGGCACAATTATTATTAGCCTACAGTACGTATATTTATAATAATCGTATACTCTATTCACGCAGCACGTAATCATCAGGTTAAGGGTTAGAAATTAAGGAAAGGAAGGCACTGGGGCGGCGAGCTGAGAACCAGCGCGGCCCGTCCCGAGATACCAATCACCTAACCGAGACTGTTCGGGACACGGTGGAAGATTTCAGTCGAGCCCAACAGCCTCGGCGGCCCGATTCAGCATAGCTGATGTTTCTGGATCTGGCTCGGACAACGTTACACTCCCAGAGGGAGATAACGCAGCCGAGTCATCATTTCCAGAGGTCAGCTCACCCTCCGATGCTGCGATCGGCATCCTGTCCCCTGAAGAAGCCCGAATGAAAATGTCTGGTCGGTCCATTACAGAGGGACCAGCGCACTCAATGAGGGTCCACCGGCTGCGATGTGATAGAGGAGTGAGGGGCCCACAGGGATTGGTAACCGGGCGGGGAAGCCTCACGATGATCCTCTGATCACCCATCCCACACGGTGCCGTAGTGGTACGTGGTAATGGGGACTCCAACGTCACGCATGAAATCAATCCTAAATCTAACTGGGAGCCAGTGTAAAGACCTGAGGATTGGTGTGATATGTTCATATTTTCTGGTTCTGCTCAGAATCCTGGCAGCAGCGTTCTGTATGAGCTGCAACTGTCTTATGGTCTTTTTGGGAAGGCCAGTGAGGAGTCCATTACAATAATCCACCCTGCTGGTGATGAAAGCATGCACAAGTTTCTTTAAGTCTGGAAACAAAGCATCTAATTCTTGCAATATTTTTCAGATGTTAGTATGCTGATTTAGTTATTGCTTTGACATTACTACTGAAACTAAGGTCTGACTCTAGTGTCACACCAAGATTCCTGACTTGATGTTTAGTTGTTTGACCCCTAGAGTGAAGGTATGCGTTCACCTTGAGAACTTCATCTTTGTTTCCAAACGCAATGACTTCAGTTTAGTCTTTGTTTAACTGAAGAAAGTTTTGACACATCCAACTGTTGACTTCATCAATGCATTGGCACAGAGAGTCAATGGGGCTGTAATCGTTAGGCGATAGGGCTAAGTAGATCTGTGTGTCGTCAGCATAGCTGTGGTAAGCAATTTGGTTCTTTCTCATTATTTGGCTCATTGGGAGCATATACAGGTTGAACAGGAGTGGCGCAAGAATTGAGCCTTGAGGGACTCAGCATGTCATGGATGTCCACTCAGACTTATGATCTCCTATACTCACATAATAACCTCTCCCATCTAAGTATGACCTGAACCATGTGTCAAATGCAGCACTGAGGTCGAGTAGTACCAGCACTGATAATTTTCCTGAATCAGTATTTAAGCGAATATCGATTATTATCTTTATGAGCGCTGTCTCTGTGCTGTGGTGTGGACGGAAACCAGATTGAAAATTGTCAAAGTATCCATTCGAGCATAAGAATTTGTTCAGCTGATTGAAGACAACTTTTTCAATTATCTTGCATATGAAAGGAAGATTTGAGTTCAGTCTATAGTTGCTTAATATGGTCTTATCCAGATTGCTCTTTTTCAGGAGGGGCTTGACAACAGCAGTTTTCAGGGAGTATGGAAAACTCCCAGAGAGAAGTGAGGCATTTACCACTTCTAGAAGATCTGCTTCTAAACTGTTTAACACACTTTTGAAAAATGATGTGGGAAGTGTGTCAAGAGCGCAGGTTGATGTTTTAAGGTGCTGTACGGTTTCTTCCAAAATTTTGCCATCAATTTCTTTGAAATCAGACATAGTAACTACTTTTACAGGTGGTCTGATCTGTCTGATCCCAGCGCAACTCAAGGATGTGCTGATCACCTTTCTGATATTATTGATTTTCTCAGAGAAGAAAGAAGCAAACTCACTGCACTTGCTGTCTGAGAGCATTTCACTGGGAATCTGGCTTGGGGGGTTTCTCAGTCTCTCTACAGTAGCAAAAAGAGTGCGTGTGTTGTTTAAATTGCTGTTTATAATATTTGAGAAGAAAGTCTGTCTAGCTTTGCCTAGTTCCATATTGAAAGCATGCAGGCTGTCTTTGTAGATGTTATAATGGACTACAAGTTTTGTCTTCCGCCACATGCGCTCTGCTTTTCTGCATTGTCTTTTCATATTTTGCACTGTTGTTGAGTTTCTCCAAGGTGGCTTTTGTCTGCCACTCTTCTTCCTGACTTTCACAGGAGCAATATCATCAATTACACTTTTAACTTTTGAGTTCAAAGAATCAAGGAGCATATCAAAAGAATCAGCAGATATGCTTGGTGTTAAGGATATAGCCTTCATAAATAGTACACCAGTGTTCTCATTTAAGCATCTCTTCTTGACAGACACATCTAGCTTCAATGGCAGGAGAGATCAATATATCAAAGAAAATACAGAAATGATCAGACAGCGCTACATCCTTAATAACAATCGATGAAATGTTTAGACCCTTACTGATAAGTAAATCTAGAGTGTGTCCACGATTGTGTGTGGGTCCATGTACATGCTGAGTCAGATCAAAAGTTTTTAAAACAGTTTTGATTTCTTTTGCCATATTGTTTTCTGCACTATCTATGTGAATGTTAAAATCTCCAGCAATGGCAAAACAGTCAAACTCTGAGGTAATTGTTGATAACAGTTCTGTAAAGTCCTCAGCAAAGGCTGGAGAGTATTTTGGAGGCCTGTAAATAATGAAAAGTAAAATGCGTGGAGCACCTTTTAACACAGTACCCAGATATTTGAAAGACAAGTAATTCCCAAATGATATTTGCTTACATTGATAGATATCTTTAAAAGGAGCAGCTAGACCCCCACCTCTCTTAACAGCTCTGCAGACACTCATAAAAGTAAAGTTAGGAGGGGCTGCTTCATTGAGGGCTGCTAAAGTTAGGGGCTGCTTCATTGAGGACTGTTGTGTCTTCTAGCCAGGTTTCATTTAGAAACATAAAGTCCAGGTTGTTTGTGGTTATTAAGTCGTTGACTAGAAGTGATTTATTTTTAAGTGAGCGGATGCTTAAAAGTGCTAACTTAACAGTCTTACTTTTTGTCCCCACAGCAATATTAGTTTGACGTGTAATAGGCACCAGATTAGTTGGGTTTGCTGTACGGCTATTGAAGGCCTTAGACTTTCTAGCTTGTAATAGAACAGCAATAGAGAAAGATATAGAGAACATAAACTATCCACAAAAAGCTGCTTCAACGTGCTGCATATATACACATACATTATATACACATATATAATACAAACACGTGAAACAACCATTGTGACCGTATGGGGGGACAGGAAACGATCGCATCCAGAAACGCACGGGTGGAAAAGCATCTTGAAAAAGACGCAAACGCACCCGTGTTGCTCTATCAGGAAGTGAAAAACTCTGAACAGTGAACTGAAACAGTGAAGCACTCACTTTTCCGCCCTCTAACCAGCCGTCAGACAAACAAACACAAAGAGAAATTTGGTTGCTGTTAAAACAGCAGTTGAGAGCTCAAAGCTCGCGGAACCTCCTCAACATGACCTGTTTGGGTTTGTCTGTGCCGAGGTCACTCACACCCACTGATTCAACTGGCAGTTGTGGCCCAAATGCTGCCCCAGTCGCGGGTGCACTTGACCTGCAGGTCCTGCCAGGCCCAGGGTTGGGCTCCACGGAGCTACTAGCATCAGGCTCAGACTGTCGTCCAGGCTCTCCTTCTCCAACTACAACATCAAGAGGCGTCGGTGTCGTATGGCCCGCCCATAGCGACGGGAGTGGCCACCGGCTTTGGTCAGTTCCCACTGCTCTCGGCCCCGCCCTGCTTGCCACAACATGCAAACGCTGTAGATGAATTACACCCTGAAGTGTAATACTTAACATACATGCTAATTGCCATTTCCACTGAGACAGAACTGAATTCCAATCGCTCAACAAATCTTCCTCTATCTCAGTTTAAAGTCACACGTCATTTTTGAAAAGTTTCCCACTAAATGGTTTCAGCCCCTCCTCAAGCTCCATTTACTTCACGCATTATTCGCATGACGGTTTTCTGCATCCAGCAAATGACGCGTTATCTGAGGAATATATTCTCTAAATAGAGATTGTAAAGCTCAGATTATCCAGCCACAACAAAACCTTGAGACACACCTCTGTGCGATACGATTGACCTACTTCTCACCTCCTCATTCACCTGAAGCCCTTGTGTAGGTAAAATAATATCACAGTATCTCCATACGCTGACGTCTACTGGTCGTGACTCAGTCATTTTCACCCAATTCAAAGGGAAAACAGGTTTTTTTGGGGTTTTTTCTGACTCCATTGGATGTTTCTTGTTTTAAGCACAAACTTACTTCATTTTTCAGAAAACAAGACTTCATATCTTACGTTATTTTCCTTCCCAAGTAAATGTACCTTAATTTAAGATTGATTAGATATTATATCCTACAATTTATTTATTTTTTATTTTTTTTTGCAGTGTATAGTAGTTTTTACTGAAGGGTCAAGAACAGTTATCAAGTATAGACTTTCATTAAATAATCTTTTCTTTTTTTTAATCTTTATAATGTCAATATTTTTAAAAAAAAAATCTAAAATGATCTATAAAATGTCTATACTTTTTATTCTAGGTAGAAAAATAATTGTACTGATCGTGCTGAATGTGTGATCGCTTGAACTTTTGTATGAGTGAAGGCATTTCTAGAGTTACACTGTCAGCCGTTTAGTGTTCAGTGTTTAACCTGTTAAATTAGTTACAGGCATTGACAAAAAAAAGTGCAGTTTTTAGTAGGTTTCAGTAGTTTTTACGGAACGGTCGAGAAATTATCAAGTATACTTTCACTATTGAACAACATTGGACAAAAAATATCTATAATCTTATTATTAAAAACAAAACAAAAAACAAATTATAACATTTTTGGTAACACTCAGGTCTCATTTGTTAACATTAAAGCATGAATTAACAACGAGCGATATATTTTTACAGCATTTATTAACTTTTTGTTGACGTTAGGTTCATGTTAGTTCACAGTGCATTAAAACTGATGTTAACAGATACAACATTTGATCTAAAAAATGTATTAGTCACTCACTCATGTTTCCATCCACCTATTTTTATGCGCATTGCATCGCATCAAAAACGTTTGTTCTAAAAATGAGAATTTTGAATGTATGCGCATCTTGACGTTTTCATCCAACAGTTTTTGATGCGATGGAATGCGCATAAAAGTAGGTTTGAGTCGGATACACTTTTATAAGAATAAAATAATAAGAATACATGTGCATTAACTACGATGGAAACGAAAGAAAAAAAATCGTCGATGTGCTTCAAAAAAAAAAAGAAAAGAAAAAAATGCATACGTGATTTTGCGCGATGGGACAAGTGGGACTGCATAACTGGACTAACCAGTTGACCGATCTCGTTGCAAAGCATCTGAAATGCTGTTTTGGTCATTTTGAAATGCCTGAGCAAAGTCTGTCGTCATTCAGTATTTCCCCAGAACTGTCTAACTCGACTGCATTCCCAAACAGCAGCATCTGCCCCCGAGAGCAAGCTAACGTTGATAGCGTTTCGTCTGTGCGCCCCTGACTGAGACAAGTCATTTATCATATTAGGCCTATACAGGTGCTGGTCATATAATTAGAATATCATCAAAAAGTTGATTTATTTCAAGAATTCAACTTAACAGGTGAAACTAATATATTATATAGACTCATTACATGCAAAGTGAGATATTTCAAGCCTTTATTTGTTATAATTTTGATGATTATGGCTTACAGCTTATGAAAACCACAAAATCAAAATCCCAGAAAATTAGAATATTACATGAAATCACACAGTAATTACACAGTGATACCATGGTCATTGAACCAGGTTTTGGTTATTTTGGCAGTGTGGGCCGGTGCAAATCCTGCTGGAAAATGGAGTCAGCATCTCCATAAAGCTTGTCTGCTGAAGGAAGCATGAAGTGCTCTGGAAATGTCCTGGTAGACGGCTGCGTTGAGTGGACAGCACAGTGGACCAACACCAGCCGATGACATGGCTCCCCAAACCAACACAGACTGTGGAAACTTCACACTGGACTTCAAGCATCTTGGATTGTGTGCCTCTCCATTCTTCCTCCAGACTCTGGGACCTTGGTTTCCAAATGAGATGCAAAATTTGCTCTCATCAGAAAAGAGGACTTTGGTCCACTGTGCTTTATTAAATCCAGCCAGCCATCTACCAGGACATTTCCAGAGCACTTCATGCTTCCTTCATTTTCCAGCAGGATTTGCACCTGCCCACACTGCCAAAAGAACCAAAACCTGGCTCAATGACCATGGTATCACTGTGTATTACTGTGTGATTTCATGTAATATTCTAATTTTCTGAGATTTTGATTTTGTGGTTTTCACAAGCTGTAAGCCATAATCATCAAAATTATAACAAATAAAGGCTTGAGATATCTCACTTTGCATGTAATGAGTCTATATAATATACAAGTTTCACTTTTTTAACGGAATTACTGACATAAATCAACTTTTTGATGATATTCTAATTATATGACCAGCACCTGTATATTCTCCTACTTTCTTAGTGACATTTAGCTCCAGTTTATCAGGAAGTGATGACGATTTTGTTTTCTTTGGCTCACTGGATGGAAACGGTGCTTTATTTGGAAATGTTTTATGAGATATGACAATTTTGCGCATAAGATAAATTAGCACATTTGGATGGAAATATAGTGTTAATACATTAATACATGCTGTAGAAGTATTGTTCATTGTTAGTTAATCTTAACTAATGTAACTAACTAATATTAATAATATTGTATTGGGTAACATTTTACAATAAGGCTTCATTAGTTAACAGCAGTTATCTACTCTAGTTTACTTAAACTAACAATGAGCAATACTTCTACAGCGTTTATTAATCTTAGTTAATGTTAATTCCAACATACAATTAATAAATAACAAACGTTTTTGTTAACATACTGTAGGTTAATTCACTATAAGCTCAAATATATTGCTCATTGTTGGTTCATGTTAGTTAATGCATTAATTCATGTTAATAAATGATACCTTACTGTAAAGTGCTACCAAAATTTCTCATAAAATATATTGTCAAACTTTTTCTAGGTAGAAAGAGAATTGTACTGAGGACGAGCCCGTCACTCAAGCTTCTGCATTTATGAATGAGTGAAAAATAAATAAATCCAGAGTTATATTTGCACCTGGTTTTGAGAATTGTCGAAAGGGTTTAAACTTACAGGCATGTGACTGACCCAACAACAGCATGAAACTACTTCAAGTTAATCCGGTCTTCTTCAAATATGGGTCAGAAAATGTCCTGATGGTTTTTCTAAAGCAAACTCCCAATTTTAAAATGGTCATAAATGCATAGGCTATATCTTATTAAAATGTGCATATTCATACAATACAGTGTAGATAGAGTAAGGGTTCTTCAGCAATGTTTTACATGAACCAGGGATGTTAGGGCATATTTGTGCGTTTGACATTCATGCTTTCATAACACTCCTGTTTGCTGGAATGCAGACAAAATGTTTTTGTGCGAGTGTTTTAAAACTTTTACGGATCACTGCAGAATAGTTTTCCGCCATCCATTAAAGCCTCACCTTCAAGAAGAACAAATTAAAGAAAGCAAGACAACGTTGCACATTTCCATTTCCAAAAATACCCATCAAAGATTTCTGGTGAAAAACTTTTCCTTTTCTAATTAGTCTGAATCTGACGTCTGATTTGTTTGTACTGTGAAACGATGTGATAAGCAGAAATATAATGAAAATATGTTGGTGTTCCTGGAACAGTATTCATGTCAATCAAGGAGAAATCTGAATTTGAGCACAGTGGTTGTTTGATTTCCGGTTGGTTTGTTGCTCAGTTGGCTGTTCGGCTGGTTGGATAGTTGGCTGTTCAATTTGTTGGTTGTTTGGTTGGTTAGTTGGTTGTTTGATTGGTTGGATGGTTGGTTAGCTGGTTGTTCGATTGTTTGGATAGTTGGTTGTTCAGTTGGTTGGATAGTTGGTTGTTCAGTTTGTTGGTTGTTCGGTTGGTTAGTTGGTTGTTTGATTGGTTGGATGGTTGGTTAGCTGGTTGTTCGATTGTTTGGATAGTTGGTTGTTCAGTTGGTTGTTTGGTTGGTTGGATAGTTGGTTGTTCAGTTTGTTGGTTGTTCGGTTGGTTTGTTGCTCAGTTGGCTGTTCGGCTGGTTGGATAGTTGGTTGTTCAGTTTGTTGGTTGTTCGGTTGGTTAGTTGGTTGTTTGATTGGTTGGATGGTTGGTTAGCTGGTTGTTCGATTTTGTTTGGATAGTTGGTTGGTTGGTTGTTCAGTTGGTTGTTCGGTTGGTTAGTTGGTTGTTCAGTTTGTTGGTTGTTCAGTTGGTTGGATAGTTGTTCAATTTGTTAGTTTTTCGGTTGGTTAGTTGGTTGTTCAGTTGGTTGTTCTTTCAGTTGGTTTGTTGTTCAGTTAGTTGGTTGTTCAGTTGGTTGTTGTTAAAGGGTTAGTTCACCTAAAAATGAACATTCTGTCAGTATTTACTCGCCCTCATGTTGTTCCAACCCCGTAAGACTTTTGTTCATCTTCAACACAAATTAAGATATTTTTGATGAAATCTGAAAGCTGGCTCACGCCTTCATAGACTTCTAGGCAATTTCATTCTGCCGGTCCAGAAAAGTTATTAAAAAGATTGTTAAAATAGTCCAAGTGACTACAGTGGCTCAACCTTAAGTTTATCAAGCGACGAGAATACCCCCCCAAAAATAAACGACTTTATTAAACTATTCATTTTCTTCTTTGTGGGCCTCTGAGTGAGTTCACGAGAGCCACGACGCATGCGCGAGAACTGAGAAGATGCCGGTCTTCTCCGGCACGCAGATGGGTCTCGATGTTTAAAATGGTTATAAAGTGTGCATTTCCTGGATGCCTGAATCGTGAGAAACCAACGAGAAAACGTAAAAGTGCCTTACCAATGCCGCAAAATGAATGGCTTACCTTTCACACTTTCCCATCAAATGATCGTGAGCGTCGTCATCTCAGTTTTCGCGCATGCGTCATGGCTTTCTTGTGAACTCACGTCAGAGGCCGAATAGTAGAATAAAGTCGTTATTTTTGTTGTTTTTCTTGCACACAAAAAGTATTCTCATCGCTTGATAAACTTAAGGTTGAGCAAATGTAGTCACTTGGACTATTTTAAACATTGTCTTTACTAACTTTTCTGGACCGGCAGAATGAAATTGCTTAGAAGCCTATGGAGCCAGCTCTCAGATTTCATCAAAAATATCTTAATTTGTGTTCCGAAGATGAACAAAAGTCTTACGGGGTTGGAACAACATGAGGGTGAACTAACCCTTTAAGTTGGTTGGCTGGTTGGTGAATGATATTCCAAGTATGTTGATGCAACAAAATATTGAGGAAATCAAATGCCATCTTCATTTTGATCACACTATGTTTTCAGCTTATTATTCAAAACATGAATATTCTGACAATAAAAGAAGAAATTTAACCGGTTGTGGAGGCGTTTATAATGAGAAACAGTCCGCCTGGCATTGAACATGGGCTGGCATATGCAAATTTTTAGAGGCGTACATATTAATGATCCCAACTGTTGCGTCACAGTTGGTGTTATGTGGAGATTCGCCTGTTTTTCAGGGGTGTTTTTCAAAAACGAGATTTAAATAAGAAAGGGAAAACTATGGTGTTTGAGACTCACTGTATGTCATGTCCATGTACTGAACTCTTGTTATTTAACTATGCCAAGATAAATTCAATTTCACATTCTAGGGCACCTTTAACACACAATACAACCGGCCATCGCCATGATGAACAAATAAAGAATTGTTTATAATAAAACTTCTGAGTAATATAGTCACAGTCAGGTGTCTGCATACGCTTCTACCATCTAGAAATGCATGGCACAAAAACATCATTTCACGGTTTTGACTGCTGGAAGTGCTGGTATAGTTGCTTAAACCATATTGATCACAAGTAAAGATTGTTATCATGACTAACCGGCATGCACAATGTTATCTCTAGGAAATGTAACACCCTAATTTCATAGTTAAACAAATGTGACATTTAATTTTAAATTTAATCTTCAAAATAATTTCAGACGCGTATTTAAGAAAAGATTAACTGATTGCAACCAAACATTTTTCCAACACTGACTATTCAATGCAAGCTATTTTTAACTTGACACAATGTGGAAAAACATTTAGAATGACATTTGTGGCATTTGTCTCGCTGTGAGCATTAACCATCAATTACAGCATAACACAGACAGAAAACTGTAAAACATGTCATGTGAACATCAATTTTAATGGGACAGACTGATGGATCAACCTGTAGGTTAGACACAATGATTACGGGGAAACAGGTTTAAAAGAGAAAGAAAAAGGTTTAAAACAATTGAAATTCAGGAATATCATCCATTTGACTGCACTGACACTTTCAGAGAATGGAATTCTAACTAAAATGAGCTCAATGATGACACTTGTCTTTTTAGAGCTGCTTTACAGCTGAATTAGATTCATAACTGAAAAATGTTGACACATTAACACTGTTGTTTTCCTGTTTATTACTGTGAAGCTGCTTTGAAACAATTTGACTTGACTTCTAAAGACCCGTTTTGTCCAGTCAATGACTTATTGATCTGGTACAATGATTCATTTGGAAGACATTCAGCAAATATGAACTGGAAATATATGCGATATCATGTAATTCACCCAATTACAATACAATACTGGTGTTTGAGTCCCAGGTTTGGTGCATCTGCTCCTTTAGTAGTGACAGAAAGAACATAATGGGTTGGAAAGAAGTATCTATGGAGATAATTAAGGAATCTGTGATTGGTCCGTCCTGACCAGTGCTGAGAAAGGGAACATGTATCATGTGACACTACTTTAACAACCACTGAACTGAAACATATACACAGCTGAAAATGTAAGATATACAGACCCATCATACCTGAGCAGTTACACATTTAAATTGAGAAATAATAAAGAATAATAAATAAGAGAATGGAAAAAAAGTATATTATAACAATATCCCAATATGTCTCAGTATATAAATGGCACTATGTTGTTCATTGCATAGGATATAAAAGAGTTACTTATTTGAATTGTCCTTATTTGTAACCATAAGATTCCGCATAACCAGTGCACTTAAATCGCATTACACTAAACTACTGTCTAATGACCTTTGGCAAACAGCGGAAATATTTAGATTTATAATAAATATGTATACGCTAAAGGTCCAAAGTTTGGAATAATAACCATTTTCTCTTCTGCTCACCAAGACTGCATTTATTAGATCAAAAATACTGTAAAAACAGTGAAATATTGCAGTGTAAATCATCTGTTTTCTATGTGAATATATAGTAAAGTGTAATTTATTCCTGTGATCAAAGCTGAATTTTCAGCATCATTACTCCAGTCTTCAGTGTCACATGATCCTTCAGAAATCAGTATAATATGCTTAATCTTTATAATAATTATTAATAATGGCTCTTATTATTATTCATTTATTCAAAAACATATGGAAAAAAAAAACATAATTATTCCAAACTTTAGACCGCTAGTGTATTATAAATACGTATTTATTTTTATTTGATATGTTTTTACATTTATGCATTTAGCAGACACTTTTATCCAAAGCAACTTACAAATGAAATTAATAAAAATGATTAAATAATTATTATTTTATTTTATTTGTGCGTATTCTTGCTCAGGATCATCATCTATGCTTATTCCTCTAGCTGAACTCTTTTGTCAGTTCTGATTCTCGTTCCACGTCTTCCTCTTCATCCTCCCCATCCTCCTCATCCTCCTCTTCCACCATCTCCACCCCATCCAGGGTTTTCTGCAGCTGCTGCTGTATTCTCTTCAGCTCCTGAAGTCCATCCTGAAGCTCTCTGCAAACCTCTCGGATCTTGGCGGCGAACTCTGTCTTGGCTCCCTTGCGCAGCTCGAGCGAGCCCTTGGCGAGGAAGAAGAGGTCGAGCGCGAGGAAGAGTCCGGACATGACGCCGGTGGTGACGCTGAGCACCTGCGCGGCTTTGGCTGCTCCTCCCGCGACGCTGAGCACCTGGACGGTGTTGATGAGGTTCTCCGTGTTGACCAGAAGAGCTTTCCCGGCCCGGCCGCCCTCCTTCAACACGTGCTTCATGTTCTGATTAAGAGCCTTTCTGGAGATGCTGTCCACGTACTGCTCGAAGTTCCACTCCTCCAGAGTCAACATCCCGGCCTGGAGAGACCAGATGTTTATTAGAAGGATGAAGAGTGAGAAAATCACCAGAAATCATATCTATTTCTGCATGACTAATCTAATCTTAAAGGGATAGTTCACCCAAAAATGACAATTAGCCCATGATTTACTCACCCTCAAGCCATCCTAGGTGTATATGACATTATTCTTTCAGACGAACACAATCAGAGTTATATTAAAAAATGTCCTGGCTCTTCCCAGCTTTATAATGGCAGTGAATGGTTGTTTCTGTTTTGAAGTCCATCAAAGTGCATCTATCCATGATAAAAGTGCATCTAAAAGTGCATCTATCCATGATAAAAGTGCATCTATCCATCATGAAAGTGCATCTATCCATCATAAAAGTGCATCTTGCATCTATCCATCATAAAAGTGCATCTATCATTATAAAAGTGCATCTGTCCATCATAAAACTGCATCTGTCCATCATAAAAGTGCATCTATCCATCATAAAAGTGCATCTATCCATGATAAAAGTGCATCTATCCATCATAAAAGTGCATCTGTCCATCATAAAAGTGCATCTATTCATCATAAGTGCATCTATCCATCATACAAGTGCATCTATCCATCATAAAAGTGCATCTATCATTATAAAAGTGCATCTGTCCATCATAAAAGTGCATCTATCCATCATAAAAGTGCATCTATCCATGATAAAAGTGCATCTGTCCATCATAAAAGTGCATCTATCCATCATAAAAGTGCATCTATCATGATAAAAGTGCATCTATCCATCATAAAAGTGCATCTATCATCATAAAAGTTCATCTATCCATCACAAAAGTGCATCTATCCATGATAAAAGTGCATCTATCCATCATAAAAGTGCATCTATCCATCATAAAAGTGCATCTATCCATCATAAAAGTGCCATGGTCCAATGGTTAATAAAGACCTTCTGAAGTGAAGCGATGTGTTCATGCAAGAAAAATATCTATATTTAAAACTTTATCGACTAAAATAACTAGCTTTGATGGACTTCAAAACAGAAACAACCATTCACTGCCATTATAAAGTAAATAAGCAAGCTGACATTCAGTACAATCTATATGTTTATTTAGAATAAATACAAATGTCATTTACGTCTTTTAGTTTGTCAAGAGATTTAAAGCGTTGTTTTTGAAGAGTGCGCGTGTGCGAACGTGCTCTAGTAGGCTACGTAAGAACGAGCCAATGAGTGAATCTGGAAATAAAGCAAAATAACTGTGTGTTGACCTTAAAAATTTAAATGGTATTTTTTGTGTATTTGTGTATTTTATTGTACTAATTCATTCGTTATATTGTGAATTATTTCCTCCTGGACTTTTATTTTGAAATAGCGATCTAATAGCGCTATTGCGGATATGACATGTTCAGAGCAGCACAGCTTACAAATGCGATCTTCTAACAGTTTAGCCTCGGAAAACATTGTAAGTAATTAACATGTTTATTCTGCTATAATTATTTTATGATTGTTGAATGTAATAAGTGATTGAACTGATTACAATATTGAAACGAACTTTGTAGAGAATGGATTGAAATGAGAGCAAACAGTTGACCGTTATCCAGCAGAATCATTGTATTTGTTTTCCTGCAATATATATTTACATATTTTATTTATTGTATTTCAGTTTTACAGTAAAGAATAATCACCAAGAAAAGTTACGCCTTGGTACTTTCTATGAGGGCAAAATGAGAAATAGTCCTCAGATGTCATGTCTGTAATTTATATCAAAATATCTAGCATTAATTCGATCTCAAACAGTTTTATTGAAATAAGTTATTTCTCCACCACCTGCGTGACATCATTAACCAACGTAGTTGAACGACCAATTTGCGAAAATATGGTTTCGGTAAACAGTCGTGTTTAGCTAGTTGATTTCTTCAACGATGCATCGTACTATTACCCTGGTAATCCAGAGTTCTCATGAGAGCACAAGTTGAATTTGCTCAGCGAGTTACTCTGGCGTCGAGTAATGATGCTCATTAAATATGCCCTTGTATCTGAGCTGCACCAATCACATCGGGTTATCTGATATAGGCGGGCCAGAGGCGAGATGACAACAGCACGGTGACGTCAAAGTCATTAGAAAACATTGCAAGATGCCTATGGATGAACACCAGTTGTTTGAAACGGCTTTGGCCGCTACAATGAACGAGTTAGACTTGGCTTGTTATCTAAAAGAGGAACAGAAGACGGCGCTCGAATCGTTCCTTTGCAAGAAGGGCGTTTTTGCTGTTTTGCCGACCGGATACGGCAAGAGTCTAATCTACCAGTTAGCTCCGCTGGTAGCTAAGCGTACAGGGCTTGTTGTGATTGGTCGTAGTGTTATCCAATTGCGTGCAGTGAGATTTTCAAATGCATGCTTGGTGCCGCCCCTCGAGCTGGCCGAGATTCATTAGTCGACGCCAGACCATTAATCTTTCAGATTTAGGTCTGGATTTCCAGGCTATCGCACTATGAATGATAGTGAAGCAGCGAGTTACAGCGTTGTACGGGAAACACACCACTGATTGGCCATTGCATATACACACAACAGAAACATGTGAAATTATCCACACTAACAGAAAACAGACGATTATTTAAAAACAGAGGAAGATCAGGGATGGTTATATCCTATCAATCATGTACTGCAATAAAAGAAGGCTCACATCAACACCAGTGCTTTTTTGTAGAAAGATTGCAAAAGAAGATGTACTTAGTATTTTTGTCTTTTTGTTTTACAATGTAAATATAATTTTTAAAACATTTTTAAATCAAGATACATTTACTTGAGAAGCAAAATGACATGATAAAAAGTCTTGATTTTTGAAAAATGTATAAAAATTAAGAGTTTATGCTTATTAAATAACTATAAAAAACAGTAAACATTTTTATAATTAATTAAATATAGAATAGCAAAAATGCATAAAAAATACAGTATAGTATCAGGTATTCTATGTAAATGTTTATCTTAAACTTTTTTTGTTTAATTGCCACAGGCAAAATTTCTCATTTATGTTCAGTTTAACTTAAAATACTAAAATAACTAAAACACAATACATAAAATTTTTTTTTTTTTAAATGACTAAAACTAGCTAATATTTAAAATAAAAGCAGAAAGTATCAAAACTACCTCTAAATACTTCAACAGTATATGTTTTCTACTAAAACAACATGTTGGTCATCAAGGCGTCTGACCTGCAGAAAGTCCAGGCATTCTTTAATATCCTGGATCTGGTGCTGGTAGTCTTGGATCATCTTCTCCACTTTCTTGCGGTCGGTGTTGGAGTGGAGCGTGTCTGTGATGTTGGCGGAGGCCGAGGTCACGCCACCAGCCGTCGCCACACCGATGCCCACCGCCGTCACGATGAGGGACGTCCCGAAGGTGAAGGGCGCCAGAACCAGGCCGGTGATGGTGGTGATGCTCCCGGCTACGCTAGCCACCCCTCCGCCGACGCTAGCGGTCACCGTCTTCTTGTGGAAGGTGTCGGCCGCGTCCGCTAAAGCCAGGAGCTCCAGTATCCGCTGATGCAGAGACGCCTCCCGCTGGCTCACCAGGTGAACGAATAACTTGGCGGCCATGAAGACCCGGTTAGCAACCGCTTCGATCGCTCTGGTAGACAGAGAGGTATTTTACTTACTGTAACTAAATGACTTTTACTTAAAGCTACAATATGTAACTTTTTGTAATAAAAATCAAAAAATCACTTGCACAGTGTGATATATTTCCTGCAGTTGTGTACTTACAATATCTCAAAAGTTCCCAAAGATTTTTAATTTCAGAGAAATTCCAGTTTTAAATAATGGCTCGTCCCTGTCGCCCTGTCCCACTTGTCGCCTGTCCATGACGTAATATCCGCGTTATCCCTGGTTTCCGCTCGTACTGCCGTAGTAACCATGGCGACAGATGTGGACAACTGCGTAACGTCTAGCGGCGCGCTCACGCTGTTGTTGTTTCATTCAAACCATGGCAAGCAGACTTTGGGACAAAAGGAGAACTAAAACGATGATCAATATCAGCGTGGCTTAGGGCTGGGCGATAATTCGATCTCGATACGGGATCGCGATAATATTCTGAGCGATTTCGATAATATGCTTGGGACATATTATTCGATATCGCATGAAAAACTAAGCGCAACAGTATCTGCCGGCTGCCGTATGCCGGTAGGACACGCCCACTTCTCAGCGAGCAGCGTGGCTACTACAGTAAACAGAAGGAGACTGAGAGAGAGGGGAAAAAAGTTGGAAAAAGGATTTAAAAAATGAGGGAAACTGAAGTTGAGGACAGCGAAAATAATGCCGAACGTGAAGGCGACATCACTACATAACTCGAGACCGAAGACATTGTTGAAAAAAAAGGTAACACGACGTGGTTTGGATATGGCAGTCAACTGACAAGCTGAGCCATATCGCATTAATTATCACAGGCGATCCGTTCAGCTTGTCAGTTAACTACGTCTCTGTGTTGTAAATGCTGCTCCATCTGAAAGCAGGTGATGGCGATTTAGTACTAATCAAGGGACCGGCTTTACTTACGAGATGTGCCTATAAATGTCATGTGATATATCGCCCAGCCCTTGGTTTACTATGTTTACATATTTGTGCAATTTTGGCTCAGATTTCATTCTACTTATAAAACAATTCTAGAGATCTACCTTAATCTTTCAGGTAGTATTTGTACCAGGGCCATGTTTACTCTTTTTGTACTTGAGATGTTCACTGTCCAGCCAAAGCAATTTGATGTGATAGTTGTCACAGCTGTTAGTTTATATACAATGTTTCAATAAGTAAAAGTTTGTATTATTGTATAAAGGGAGATGACTCATGTTTGCAATTACAAATGATGTGCACAACCTTTTATTTTTGCATTTTTCAATACCTCCAAAAAATCTCTGGGAGGTAAACCAGGATAATAGTATTATAGTGGTTTACTTTTTGCATTTATTTTGTCTTTGTTTAGCACTTGAATATGTCAGAGGTTGTGACCCACATGTTTACTTAGTTTGGTTCTGTGCTGCCTCTACAAATATTTGAGATTATTATTATTTAATAATTGTGTTTTAACTAAGTTGTTTAAATAAGTTGTTGTTTACAAAATAAAAAAATGTAAAATATATTGAAAAGTGACCACTGACCAGTAACTTACTAGTTTGCACTTGTTTGAAAGCATATACAACTCTGTATGAGCGAAAGAGCGCTGCTCTAAATTTTCTTTTGCCAGTTGTGGGCCCTGCTGCTCTCTTGACCAATAGAAAGATTCATACAATGTGAATCCTTTGGCTGCATGAAGACCTTAACAAAAATATTTTGTGCTCATTATTGAAAGGCATATTGTTTATTTTTTTATGTTATTAAACTTTATTCTAAAGTTTCAGTGAATATCTTGTTTCTTCAAGCTTCAGGATGTCCCTTACACTGGCAGCATCTGCAAAAACTACATATCGTGATAAGAATCGAGATCGATCAATATGGAAAAACATATCGTGATAAAAAAAAATTCCATATCGCCCAGCCCTAGCGTGGCTTTTTCGAGATGCCGAGAGCTAGCGTCCGCGGCTAACTTCGACTCGACAGAGACGCGCAAATGTACATAAAACTAATCAATGTTATATAGCTCAACTGACCTGTGTGAGTAAGTTAGTAGTTACTTGCGGGTAAGTTAGTTCGGTAGAATGAAATGTCCTTATTCCTTTATATCCGCGGGACTCGTGTGTGGCGCTGATATCAGTCTCTCATTAGCAATCGCAACCTTCACACCACAGTCATGTTAAAAACATCAGTGTATTCACTCATCCATAAACATTATTAGATCCTTCGGCATGACAGCAAGTTCTATAATTCCGCTTATGCGTCATCAACCGACGCCTTTGTTATTGTTAGAGGTTAGTGACCCCTAGTGGCGAAAAAACAAACATATTGTAGCTTTAACTGACTTACTCTGAGATATCTTCTTATAAATGTATCTGCCAACTTAATGCTTCTAAAAAGGAGATTATCATGGGTCTATCAAATATAAGGTTTAGCACTACACAATATCAGTCTAAACTGTGGAAATACTGGTACTTTTATATTTTTGTAACGCATTGATGTTTTTTTTTGGGGGGGTGGGGGGTGGGGGGGGGGTATTGTTGTGTTATATGCTGGGTGTGTTTTAAAAAATTTGACCCTGAGTCTGTAATAAAGTTATGATTGATTGATATGCTGTGATACAAATGTAAATTTATAGCCATTAAAGTCTGTAATAAATGTCACTACAAACTAGTATAATTATACTATGTTGAAATAACTGTTATTTTATTGTCATTAATATACTGTTATATTTATCCCATTATAATATATTATTATAGCAAGATATTATATACAAATCATACAACAACAAAACATATAAACATTTACTATATCCAAAAAGCAGGCTGTGAAGAAGTTTATTATTTTTCTACATGTACACAATTAACATTAAATACGTTCAAAAGAAAATGAACTGTAACTAGTTTTAAGTCTTAACTATGTTCATTCATCAGTCAATAAACTAACCAGTCTGGAATGGGTTTCTTTACTAACTAACTAACTAACTAACTAACAATTTATCTATACAGTATGTCAAACACATTACATTTATTAATAAATAATTAACAGTTAGAGTACACAACTGCTATTATAATTTTTAATATATATATATATATATATATATATATATATATATATATATATATATATATATATATATATATTATAAAAAAACTTTATTTTATTTCAGTTAATGTTTGTTTTCTTTCATTTAACGAAAATGTTTTAGTTTCATATAACAATAATAACCCTGGTTTAAATATAATAAAATACATTGCAGTAACACTTAAAGAAGGGTCGTTTTTTCTCAGAAATTGTGATATAATTATAAATCTTTCTCACCGTTCTCCATCTTCTTCAGTAAACTGTTTCGACTCGTTCCATTCGCCCCAACCTGACGAATAAAACAAGATCAAACACAAGTCAAACGTTCTTAAAACACGCCTGAACTTTAAAGAAAATACCTTCCACTGTTCTCCACCAATCCAGCAAACCCTCTTCATCCTGTCAATGGAAGACGAACTCAGTTCTCTGCCAGCAAACATGCTCAAAAAACACTAGGAATCGAGGACTAAACCTGAGTTTACACATACGTCTTCATCGTCCAGAGGATTCCCGTCACTGGAGCCGACAGCAGTCTGAACTTCAGCAGAGCGGATCTGCACACACACACACACACACACACACACACACACACACAGTGTTGATCCCGGATTCGCACAAAACACTGATGCATCAACTTTTCAACAACAGTGCAAACCTTCTGCAGTAAAACACGGAAGATGTGAATTTTACTGAAGAGTTCTTGCATGTACATGAAAACAATAACAGCCACTGAAGCTCCAGCTCAAATATGATTCTGTATGTTAGTCGTATTAACTAACCAACTGATAATCAACTAACTGTCTAAGCAACTAAGTAACCAACTAACTAATCAACTAAGGAACTAACTAATAATCATCTAACTATCTAAGCAACTAAGTAACCCAACTAACTAACTAATAATCATATAACTAAGCAACTAAGTAACCAAACTAACTAAGTAACCAACTAACTAACCAACCAAGGAACCAACTAATAATCAACTATCTAAGTAACTAACTAACAACTAAGCAACTAAGTAACCAACCAACTAACTAACTAAGTAACTAAGGAACCAACTAATAATCATCTAACTATCTAAGTAACTAACTAACTAACTAATCAACTAAGTAACCAAGTGACCAACCAACTAACTAACTAACTAATATCTAAGCAACTAAGTAACCAACTAAATAACGAAGTAACCAACTAATTTAATAATCAACTAAGTAACTAACTAATCAACTAAATAACCAACCAACCAACTACAAATATATCTATATACTGTAGAGTCAAACACATTACATTTATTAATAACTGATTAAATGTTGAAGTACACGTTTGCTGCTATATATGCTGAGTTTTTATTTTTATATTTTCCATTTTCATTTTAGTTAAATTTTCAGTCTTCTTTTTTTTTTTGTCATTTTAAATAATAGTTTAAAAACATGTCCATGAAGTTTTTGTATGGTTTTGTTTTAGTTTTACATTAATACAATCATATTTCCAAAATATAAAATATGAATGAATAACATAACAATTCTGATTATGAATTTTCACGCATCAGTGAAGAGATATTCAAATATTGTGATGCATCTGAATCAAAATAATACACAAAGAGTCATATATTATGAATTATATTATAGCCCAGCTCATGAAGATATTAAGATATTATAAACATCATGATTTTCTGTAGAGCTGCTTTCAAACAGTGTGTGTAACTGTGTAAATCTGACGTCTGGATGTAAATAAAGCAGATTTCACACTGACAAAATCAGCTCATCTGATTATGAGTCAAACTGGAGAGAATGGAGAGTGTTTGTATAGATGATATGATAAAGCGTCACGCATGTGCACATGAACAGATGAAACACACACCTGTGTGTCCAAACACACTCCGCCTGTGGAGGATGAAGCCGCCTCTGCTCCGTCACACACCTGCAGAGTGAGCGAAATAACTTCATACAGCAAAACAAGCTCATGATTTTACCCATGTAAAGCCAGATGAAATAATCGTCTGAAAAATATTTTTCTTTTCATTTATTGAACCTATAACCAAAATATTGTACAAAAATGTTTTGCATATGTGCTTTTAGTTGAGTATCATATGTGATACCTCAGGCTTTGCTGGCTCATAAT